>OX352773.1:30953238-31507003 GCA_947095535.1 Poecilobothrus nobilitatus | reverse complement strand
TTGACATTTTGTAGAAAACTAATATGGCTGAAAATAAAAACAAATAAGAGGCGCTTCTGCTCAATTTTTTATATACTTTTAAATTTTATTTTTTATGACAACGTATATATATATTATTTTTATTAATGTAATAATAACATTTAATTATGAAGGTAACATTAGTTTTCGGTTAGATCTCTTAAAAAAATTAATGTTGTAGAACAACATTTTAACTTTTCTTATTAGTAGCCTCAGTCCCTTTTCCAAAAGTTTCAAATGTGTATATCTCAGATTTTGCTCAATATTGTTTCAATTTAAAAATGTCAACCGACAGCACATTTTTTTAGCTTTACAAATCAATATCAAAATTATACAAGTTTTTTTTTGATTTAGTATTTAAACTTAGCGTTCTGTGAAAAAAAAAAAAAATAATTCCAAAATTTTACTTTTAAAAGTGTTCCAAAAAATAATTCCATTGGAACGCTTTTAGATAAATCTTAAAAATTTTGAGAGAAGAAAGATCTTTTAGAATAAGAGTAAATTATTGAATTTTTTTTTTTCAGTACCCCTGTCAGAACTATTAGCGCTTAAACATTTGCTATTTTTAAACACCTGTAACTTATACATCTGCATAAATTTAACCAAAAAAAAGTCAAAAAAAAATTAAAACTTCAAGATTTTGTGTTTACATGTATTAGCACAATTTTCTTAATTATGTATAGGTTTCTCTTAAAATTGACAAAAGATGAGGAAAGAGTAGAGATGATGATTTTTAACAATTATTTGATACATTTTTTAACAATTATTTGTACACATTTAAAAAGTTTAGATTGAGGCAGAATCTGCCTTATTTAAATTAATATTAATTTATCAATCTGTCAATCCAAAAATAAACTAAAAATTTTATAACACAAAAATCAATTAAATATTCAATCAGAGCTTCAATATTGAAACAGGACTAAACAAAAATATAAATCTAAAAAAAAATCTTTGATATACTCGCATAATTCAATTCATTGTTAAAGTTAAATTTTAATATTTTAATTAAAGGAAACCGAATATTTCATGATCATATTTCATTTCATATTAAATTAAATGAAAATATTTCATAATCAATATCTTTTTATTAACAGGTTTAACTCTTTTTATATATTTTTATACCCGTACGATAGGATCGGGTATAATAAAATTACTCCTCCGTTTGTAACACCTCGAAATAAGCGAGCTAGATATACCTTCAAAGGTATGGATCGGATCAGAAAAAAATTCTAAGACTTTTGAGCCATGTCCGTCCGTCCGTCCGTCCGTCCGTCCGTCAGCACGCTAACTCAAAAACTAAGAAAGCTAGAATCTTGAAATTTACACAAAATATTTTGGGAGTAATTTGTAGGTTCCCTATTTTTTTTGGTTGAGTTTGGACCAAGCCTTAGGGTAGCTCTCGAACACCTAACTTTTAGATCCCCACATTTTTTTTGCAATAGAGCTATGAAATTTTAACTACTGATAGATCTCACAAAAATATTAATTTTATTTTTAATAACTTTTTTTTGTAGCCCCACCCGTTACGGAGCTACAGCTCCCCAAAGGTTCAAAAAAGCTCTATATTTAAATTGTTATAGCACAAGTTGTATAAGGTATATCTTCATTTTGAAAACGTCAAAAGATTACTACTTTTATTAGCTTTAAAAGTATATATACAATAAATATGTATTTGTGGCATACGGTGTCTTAATTTACCGTTATGCGAAACTAAAATTTTGCAAAATCCTTTAACCCTTCTATCTTCTAAACGGTTTAAGTTGGAAACTTGAAATTTTGACAGAAGTTAGATCTCTGAAAATAAGTATGAGTCATTTCAGAAATTTTTTTTGTATCACCCCCCGTTTTGGAGCTATAAGGAGTCAAAAACTGAAAATTTCCTATTTTTAAACACCTGTAACTTGAACACCTGTTAGAATTTTTTTGAAGTAATACACAAAAATTAAAGTTTCAACATCATACTCTTATTTCATTTAAAAACAACTTTTTTTAATAATATAGGGTTACTTTATAATTGACGAAAGTGTTACTTGATTTTTTCAAATTTTCTAACAAATTTCTTCAACAAATTTTTTGCATTTGTTTTATTCGATAATTTGAAATTGTTGAGGATATAATGCGTAGTACATAAAAATGTAAATAAATATACAACATAACGGTTGCTTGAAGAATTTTTATTTATATGATATTGATATACATACATACTTATATAATATCATGTTTATTTACATATCGTATATGTCACTAGTGAATGAATGATAAGAGTATATATGTATATTATATAGCGCCATATTTACATACATATATGTATTTTATTGTACTTATAAGAAATTATTCTGTCAATGGAGTATTTAAATATAATATAATATAATATTTAAAATTATCTTTACTGTTTTGTACTTAGTAAATTTAATATACATTTACCGCTTAGTATTAAATGGTACTATAGAATATTTGAAAAAGTTTTGGATTGATAATCGTTATGTGAAAGGTTAGAATCTGCTTTCGAAGAATGTACATATAAACATATAGTTTGAATATATGTACAACCCATAGTTCTAGAAATTATAAAATTCACCCAAATTATTTTAAAATACTAAAATATTAAAAAAATAATATTGTGAGCAGAGTGACAGGCTGTTAACATACTAACGGTTCGTACGGGTATCTAAGAGTTGACAAAGTCAACTGTATTCTTCCTCGTTTTTATTATAGAACTTCAACAATTCTTCCATATAAGTTTTAATAGTTTTGTCAATTGTGTTTTAATTTTTTTGTAAATGTTTCGAATAAAATGGTAAAAAAAAAAAAAAGAAACAAATGGTAAAATTTAAATATGGTTTTAACAGGTTTTATATAATAAAATAAATAAAACACAATTAATTATTAAATGGGCAAAGAAGAAATTTTAAAAGGTATAAGTATTCCCCTTTCAGAAACAATTTGAATAAAATTTATTAAGAAAATAAAAATTATAAATTTTATTTTATTTTCTTTTTTATACAAAAACAAAAAAAAATAAAACTATTTTCAAAATTATTCTGATTTTATGATTTTAATTAACTAAAAATGTGTTAAAATAAATAAAAAATAAAAAACATTTTTAAAATTTTTTATTATTAAATTATATTTTATTTTATTTTTCTGGATTTTCAACAGATTTTTCAAAATATGTAGTTTCATTTTTATTTAAACAATTAAATTTTATAAACAAAGAAAAAAAAAAAATATTTTTTATTAAGATCTGGTCAGTCAATTTTATAAAAAGAATGAGAATAATTATAGAACTATTTTATAAATATAGAATATATATTGTATCTATAGATATTAAAAAATTTTTATTACCATAAATAATTTGTGCTGATTTTAGGTATAAATCCATAAAAGGATTAAAAAATGAGTATTTTTTTTTTTCATGATGTATTTAATTTAATTTAAGGATTTAAATTTTAAATTAAAGTTGAATATTTAAAAAGATTCTCAAATTTATACAAAATTTTTCTATTGTAAAATTAAATTAGTATATTTCTTTTAGAATTGGATACTTTTTATGTTAAATTATATACATATATATAATAATATATATATTTCTAATATTTTAATATAATTTAAATAAAATAAACTTTATTTTTGGCTTGATCTAATTTGTACTGTGTACTTTAAAGTAAGATTTTTCACAAATAAATAGATCTGATGTAAAAAAAAATCTTTTTGGTAATTTTTAGTGTTTAGCTTATAATACTTATTACAAATGTAACGTTACAGCAAAATAAAATCATAGAAATAGAAATTAATCTTTAAAAGAAAAGAAAAGAAAAGACTTTGTATAAAAATTAAAAAAATAAATAAAAGTAAAAGGTATGCTATACTAATATTTACCTATAGGCAATTTAGAAAATATATTAGGCAATATTTTATAACGAACATTTTTGGGAATGGGCATGAAAGAAGAACGGAACTATATTTTCCACTTCCACTTCTTTTAAACCCAAAATCTCCGTTTGCTTTTTTAATCCTTTCAGTTGTTTTACTTTGTTTTGAACAGTAAATTGATTTAGCATTAATAATTTTTATCTTTCGTAGATTTATTCAATTCAACACTTTTTTATGTATGGATTTATTCAATTTAACATTTTACCTCTTAATCTCAATCTAACCTCTATATAGGAGTAAACTGGGTCCGGGTAAAAAACAACAAGACAACAAGAAAAAGAAATTACGGTGAACACATCTATAAAAATCAACATAAAAGAAGTATAAGCTTAATATTATTTTCCCATGATATACAAAAATAATACATAAAAGGAGAAAAACTTTAAATAAAATAATTTTGACACTTACATTTTTAAATCAATTCTCAAAACTAAACTACAATAATGTCGAAATCAAAGCATTCTATAAAATATCTCCTAAAAGATTATTTGTTAAAGATTGTTCGTATTAAAATAAGAATGGAACTTTTCAGTAGAGATTTTCTTTAAAAACATATCATTTAAAGAAATAGTTAAAGATGTTCTAAGAGTAAAATTAAATAGAAAGATTTAATAAAATGTAAGACATATTTTTAATATTATTTTACCATTTCAATGAGAAATTTACAAAAATTGCCTATACGTATTATGTATACGGTTCGAAATAAATTAAATTCGAGCCTGAATATACTAAACAATGAATTTAATCTATTATTTACCACTAACTTAAATTTTTTTATATTAAAATTTCCATTAAGCTTATGACTTAAAAATGCAAAATTCATAAGAATTAAATTTAATAAATATTTTTATAAAGTAAAAAAAAACTAAAAAATTCAAATAAATTTCAACACTGTTAAATAAAAATTTTTTTCGGTTTTTTTTTTTAAATTTTTTTCTCCATACTTAGTTTTTACCAAAAAATTTTAACCAAAAAACACAAAATAAAAAATCTATTTTCTAAACTACCCATAATATAAGAGCAAAGTTCTTTATTTTAAGGACATCTTTTGCTAGAAATAAAATAGAAACAATCAAAAAGTAATAAAAATAAAAAACAATACATAATATAAAATAAAAAAAAGATTGTAAGTAAATTTATCGACCGTTTAACTACACCATAATGTTTGACCTTTTTTTATGCTTCATAGCTCTTTATTAGTATTAGAAAATTCAAAAAAAAAAAAACAAAAACAAAACAAAATCGAAATAACAATAAAAAGAAAGGACAAAAAACATTAAATAGAAATGACAAAAAAAAAAATGTAAATATTTATAAAGACACAAACACTTATAAAATACAATTAAAATTTAACCCCATTCATCGCAGAAATAAAAATATACAAAAAAAAAAAAAAAACAAATTAAATAAACAAGAGATAACCATTACATTGAGAAGAATTTCTCATTTTTATTACGTTTTTCTTTAACCTTCTTTTAAATATTATAACCACAGAAAAATAGTCAATACCTACAGTCAAAAAAAAAAAAAAGAATAAATTAAAATAAAATAAATATCCCATTTTCAGTCTACAATTACGAGCAAAAAAATGTATGTATTCATTTTCAAAAGAATCGGTTACTTTTAAAACAAAAAAAAACACGTTTCTCACAAATATTCAATTTGTCGATATGGACGAGAATCGCTTCAGATCACCTAAATACACCTTATTAATACAAAAACAACACTTTCAAGTAAACAACTAAACCATTTATACAACTAAATTTTTGTTTTTGTTTTCATTTTTCAACTAAACCATTAAAATTTAATACCTAAGAAAATATTTTCTTTAATTTTTTTTTTTTTTTGTTTTTGCCTTAAAATATTGTCTGTCTCCAAAATAATATGATCCAAGAATCACATAGAAATTTAAAAATCCCTCTTATATTTAATTTTTTTGAGGCTTAAATTCCTTTCTTTAAAACTAGAGCGCATTCCTATATTCGTTTTAAATTTATGAAAAATTTTGAAAAATTTTACTTTATTCAATTGAAAATTTGAATTTTTGACAAATTTATTCTTTATCTTATTTCTGAATTTAAACTCTCAACCACTATACTAAACATTAAAATTTAAACGGTTAATTTTAAACGGTAATAACTTTTCACCGTCCGATTTTATGAATTATAATGAAATTATTTGCATTAAATTAAAAAAAAAAAAATAACGAAGAAATTTTTTTGTCTGTTAATGTATTTATGAAAGATATCTGAAACAAGGACATTTAAAAGAATATTATCAATTCATACTTGAGCGAAACTTCATAAATACATTACATACAATTATTTTACTTGGGTTCAATATAAAAATTTTACCATTTTTTTTTTTTTACTTTTTTAATTGAAGAATTTAAAAGAAAAATTCAAAATATAAAAAATTTTGATTTATTTTTAACTTTTTATTTAAACCTGAAAGGAAAATCTTAATAATAAATTAAGAATAATTAAAAATTTTAAAATTTATAACTGTTTGGGTTTTTAAATTGGAAAAATTATTCAAAAAAAAAAACAAAAAAATTTGGAACTGATTGAAATAAATCTTTAGTTTCCTTTTCTGTATATCTGTGTATACTGCATATACTGTATACGTATACGTATACGTATTTTATTGATAATTAATTGACAACAATTTAAGTTAATATATGTATGTATTTTGAGAAAAATTAATATAGACTGCCAAATGTTTACAGGTGAATTGACAGCAGGTCTCTCAGTGTAAATGAAGTGAAGAAATAAAAATGAAAATTAAAGTTAAAGTTAAAACAAAAGTGTAAAAAGTGTAAGGCTACCCACGGTATAATAATATTTGGATTTTAATGTGTTTGTTTACAACTTCAAAAATTGTAGACATCTTAAATATTATGTAGTATTTTTCATGGATTGGGTGCAAAATCTGGATTATTTTAATCTTGTTTTTCAATATCTTGTTTTCTTTATGTTTTTCCCAATAACTTTAAAAGTAAATTTAAAAGGTTTAGTCAATATTCTAATAATTATTATTAAAAATATATTAAACATATTGATCTCTTCTATAGTAATTAGATACAATATTTTTTTTAGATAACAAATGGTCACTCTATTATTATTGTACATGTTATTGACTTTTGAAAATAATTATTATCATCAGGGTTGCCACTCGCCAAAAATTATATTCTTAAATTTTCAAAGAATATGAACAAAATTCGGGTCTACGAAATTTTATTATTATAACATACCTAAAATATAGGGTATATTAACTTTGGTATGGTGTTTTGTAAGCACAAAAAGGAAGCAATTTAGATATAGAATGGACATGTATATATATTCTTAACCAGTGTTATCATCTAGTTCGATTTAATGATGTCCGTCCGTCCGTTTGCACGATAACTCAAAAACTATTAAAGCTATCTTGATGAAATTTATATAGTATGTTACTAATTACGAAAGAAAGGTAGGGAAACTGGGAAAAAATCGGCCATGGGTTCGGATTTTCTTTTTCTTTAAATTTGGAACAAGAGTGTTCTGTCATGTTTCCTTTTTTTTTAATTCGAAACAATTAGTAAGATTCTCTCTAGAAACGATTCCAATAGGCAAAATAATTTAAAACAAGAATAAAATAAACCAGCTTTCGTTCTGCTCCCGTTACTTATACATAGATACATACATATGTTAACTAATTTAACAAACTTAATTAACATATGTTAGAGTCAGTGTCACTTTTAATGTTATGTTAAATAGTTTTAACAAAAGATAATAATGGATATAGGGATAGTATATCATTCTATTGAAATGATATTTTTTAACTATATATAGTATGTGCAAAAATTAAAAAATGTTCTACTGGTATATTAAAACCTCAGTTATCAAATCTAAAATATTATTGTATATTAATTATTAATTCATCTAACAATTTTGATTCCTATGTTCCAACATTCCTCTATTCCTCTAATATACAACCCAACATAAATGAAGTACATATGTTTTGGTATGTATCAAAACGGATCAATCAAATTAATAATTGATCTTATCAGTCAACTGGAAGAATAAAATAACTAACTAACACTACCCAATCACGATTTTTTTTTTTTTTTGTGCTATATAATATAAAAAAAAATAATAAATAATCTTAAGATATTTTAGTAACTCTTTATAATAATAACAATATGTACATAGAATGATAATGGGTATTGATAATGTTATCGATAATAATGATACAAGCTTCTATGTAAGTCAAATGCCAAACAATTCCTTATAAAGCAAAAAAAAAAAAAAATCTCTAATCATCTATTCTGTAAATGAAATGAAAAAAAAACTAATTCATCATTCAATATTATTTATATTTTTTTTATGGTTACTACATGTTTTATATAAATATATACATACATAGAAATGATAACATCTACTGTTAAAATATATATAAATATATTTTTTTTTTATATTGTCTGTCCAATAAATGATTGATTAAATATTGCCAAATTAACTTGTTATTATAAGTCTAACCATACTATATTACATTCAAATATAAAATGATGACGATTAAAGTAAATTTAGTTGAATTATTTTATTTCGAAAATCGTAATATTTGTATCGTAAAAAAAAATTTCCCCTTTATCTCATATTTTCTTTTAATCAAAACATCTAATAATCATATTAGATTGGATTGCAATTTAAGGGTATATGCATAGTATTCATAAATATTTTAGCAATTTTTTTTATATTAACAAAATCAGTCAATATGAAATGAAGCCCCAAAAACAACAACGTAGAAACGCACAATTTTACAAAAATAAAAAATAATTAAATTTATGATAAAAAATTAATAAAAAATACAAAATAAGTAACCAATTTATTTCTTTGTTACACAAGGACTTTAATAGGGTCATGAGTCTTTAGCCGAAAAGTCAAACAACTAAAAAGATTATATCTGATTATATGATTATATTAACACTATTAGGCCAGTAGTAATAATAATAGGTGGATTCATGGAATCTCTTACAATCAGATTTCCCAACTCAATGTTTCTACATCATTGTTTTATCCTCTTCCAACCCAAATTCCTTGCCAATATACTACGTTAGCATTTTATAGTTTCATCCCATTATATTTGTTAAAGAGACAGGTGCGTTTAGTCAGTATGAATCTGACACTATCAAGCGTTTATTCTAGATGTCTTTGGAAGATTCCCATCCTACCCCCTTTCAAAATTTAATTGAAGGTCGTATTTTTGATATTTAACGGCTTATTTATTAACGAAAAATCATCCAAAAATTCAAAAAGAAAAAGCTAATAGTTTTTTACACTTTTTTGGCAATTTTACAATTAAGTTTTTTCGGCATTTTGATTTTGGATGATTATACGTTTAGTGACTTAAGGATTGGTTTTAGCGCATTTTTCCTTACCCTTTTTTTTTGTTTTAATTTTGTTCCTTTGTGATAAGAGTTTTTCTTTTTGATGTCTATACATTACTATTTGTCATTTTTAGATTAATTTGTAAAATGTGTGTATATTAGAAACCAAACTGCATGTAAGGTACATATGTATTCATAAAGTTTCGATATTTTGTTATAAATATAATAATTGTATGTTCTTATATTATAAATTTAAATAAGTATAGTTTTTTTCAATTTTATAGGCTGAATCTAAATAAAAAAATCAAAGTTCGTTAAGTTTTTTGAAAATTTGTTTAAAACTTATAAAACTTATATTCGATATATTCTAACATATTCTAACCAACAGATGTATGATCAAATTTCAAAAAGTAAACAAATTTTTTAGAATATCAGAAATGAAAGTTTTACGAATAATCTGTGGCGCGTTATTTAAAGACAAAATTGGAAGCAAATTGTAAATAATTTTTAGAGAAAAATCAAAAATTAAAGAAATTTTAGTTAAACGATTTATCTTGCAAAACCACTAGATACTTTTGAACATATTCTTTTCATGATAATAAAACACATTTTTATTGATATGCTGCAAAGTCCGATATTTAAATAAATTGTATTTATATTTTAATGTTATTTAAATATAATATCTATACACATACATATATAAATTCCTCGTTAAATTTAAAATAAAAAATACAGATCTTAAGTCTACAAAATCAATATATTATTACCTATTATAATTCTAAAGTTATTCTTATAGAATAATAAATCTAATGTTGTCTGTCAATTAAATCTTATATACATATATGGATTTTAGGGTGTTCCCCTTTATTTTATTATATATTTTTAACATCATCAGCTTATTCTAAAATATTTACGTACATATACAGTTAAGTTACATTATATTTATGGAAAGATACATTACAAATAGATAAGAAGTCAAGAGTTTAATGACAATTTATATCTATTACAAAAATATTTTACAATATAAAAATAAATGTCAGACATAAAAAATAAAAGACAATGTAAATATAGAGCTATAAATATTATTATTATGTTGTTTTTATATTTTTTTTCTTCATCTAATTTTTTTTTTTTTTTGACAATTTCTTATTCATTAGTGATGGATAAGTGATTAATTTTATTGATTAAATAAAATCTAATTAATGACTTTAATCGAAATATAATTTTTAGGTGATAAAAACGAATATAATAACAAAAAAAAAAACAGTATAAACAGTTGATATAATAAATAATAATATCAATTATTTATTTAATTTCATTATTATAATATACATATTGTTTATTGTTATAAATCAACTTTAGCTTTCTATAAATAAATCTTTAGATATATACATATGTATATTTTTATTTATAAAATGTATAATATTATATAATTTTATATGTATATTTGATATGTATTTTTAAAAATCTTTTAAAAATCAAAATGATTGTTAAATAAAAATCACTGTAAGTATTTGAGGTTACCTTTAGTTGGGAGAGGGGAAAAAAAAAAGACAGAATTTAAAAGAGAAGTCTACAATATCAGAAAACAAGAATAATATTACCGAAATTAAACTCAAAAATTATAAAACAGTTTAAAATTGCATAAAATTCTATGACCAATACATTCAACCGTGATATAGCCACCAAAATTACTAATTAATGTATAAACAAAATAGTGAAGTTTAACACCAGCAAAACCCAATGATGTCAAATATTCTTTAAAAAAAATCAACTATATAGAGATTTAAAGTAGAAATCGTGAAACGATCAGAAAGTTTAAACATTTTAGGCATACACCTTAATCAAAAAATAATATGGAATAATCATATTTTTGATATAGCGAAAAGTGTTGGTCAAATTTCTCTTTCTGGGACCTGATTATGTCAGTAAAGCTTATATATGATCTAAGATTCGGAATCCAATTCACATATATGGGCTGGTGTTTTATTTAAATGTTGATGACCCTGTCGAGAGTATAACTCTCATTTCTCTTGACATCCGTCGTAATTTTGTAGCTCTTTTCCATTTTCATAGACATCTTTTAGATAATGACACTTACACAGATAAATTAAATCATTGATGCCTCTTCTCAAACAATTTCAATATACTATTAGACGGCTGCATACAGCCGAGTAATCAACGACTTAGTGAAATAATGATTCCAGAAACTGAAGTTTAGTCAAGTATAAATAATAGATGACTAAGTGGATGCCCTATACTCCTTATGGGAGTGGCAAGGTAAAAAAAAAAAAATTAGACGGCTGCAATTTCTGATTCCTACTACGTGAAACTATCTAAGTGTCACTCTGTGGATATAGCAATTCGTTTGTTGTCAGAACTGCAACTTAATACCATCCAATGTCTTCCTAAAAGCTGAAATCTAAACAAAAAAAGAAATCTAATCTTCTTTATCAGTATTTTGCTCTTCCTTATACCAATCCATATATAGTCACAATTATTTTTAGTACAAAGGAACATATTCTTAAATTATAATTTCTAATAATAAATTTATATTTTAAAATAAATTCAAATTTCTAAAAACAGATTTAAATATTTTGGAATAAAAGCCACGTGAGTTAAGTGAAAAAAAAAAAACAAAAAATAAGAAAACTTAATCATTGAAATTGATTCTATTTCTTATATAATCAAATCATTATAATATGAAATATTTTTAAATTTTAAAATAACAAATAAATATCGACCAATATATACTAGAAATGAAATGAAATGAAATGAGATACATTTATACGAATAAAATTCAAAAGGATCTTTCATATATAAATTATATACTTTAGAAACAAAGAATTTTATCATTATCTATTTGTATATCAAACAAAAATAATTTTTATTGAAAAATTTTTGAATATATACAAGTATATAATATATGAGTATACTTTAAATTAATTTTTGAATTTACTTTGTTTTTCCAATAATATCACTATGACAAAAGATTTTTAAAGTGCACTTATTTATAATCAGATATCCTTTTTAAGTAACCATATAATACTTGTATAACTGTATAGTGTATTTTGTAACTCTTCAAAAATGAAAATAACTAAGACTGATACGAAATTAATTAAAAATTTTAAAAACAAATTATGTCCTTTAAATTTATACATACATACATACATAGTTTTGAATAAAAGTAAATAGGTATATTTTAATTTTTTTGTTTTTTGATTTCTCACATTTTTAGTCAAGTGAATTTAATTTTTATTTATTTAATTTATTTTTTTTTTGAAAAATGTTTGATTAAATTTATTTTTCTTCAAATTATCCAAGCGATATTTTTTTTTGTCAATCGAAATAAAAAAACAAATTTTATTTTTTCGGATTTATTTTTTGTGTTGCATACAAAAAAAAATTCTAAATTTTATAAAAAAAATTGGTTACAAGTCTAATAAATTAGTATTATAATTTACTCAATCTGTAAGGTTAAATATTTGTCCTAAGACAATTGTTATACTTTATTGATACTGTTATACTTTAAACATTTTCTACAGTTACATATTTGCTTTAGGCTCTACCCATTAGCGTTACCCATAGAGCATACCAACCTTATCTTTTTTACTCTACTTGTGAAATGTAATTTTTGTAGATAAATTTTTATAAATTTGGTAGTGGTTGTATAACATCGTAGATAAAAACCACATTTTTACAGTTTCTTCCATTTCTTTTATAAATGTCCTTCTTCAAGTTGGTTCTAGAACTTATTATATTCTTATTCTCTTCAATAAGTTCTATAGTGAATTGACTATTTCTTCAATTGTATATATCAACTTTGATTTTTTGATTTTGATTTCAACTTTTTTTCAAATACAGCAACAAACCCCAAACAATATACGATAATATGAACTATTAAATTTATGAATTTTATTTTATTAGAATAAAATATTTTTATTAACATTTTATAATGATTCTTTTATACACAAAATTTTATTACAATAGCCATTTATAATTTTAAGATTTTTAATAGTAATTTTTGACGTGTTTTTTTTTTTTTGTAAATATTTTCTAACAACTTCACATAAAATTTTAATTGTAAACTTCATAATACATTAAAAATATTTAAAATTACGTATTTGAAAACCAAAACTAATATAACTCATATTTCAACAGAAATTATTCATGTAAAAGTGATATTTGAATTATTAATAGAATAAAATGGGGCTTCTGCGAAATAACGACAAAATGAAGTAATGTCAAAAGCAAAAATGATTTAACTCCAGGAATTGATTTGTAAAATAAATTCATAAATTATTGTTAAAATCAAAAAATGCACTAGAACCAGAAATAAAAGCTTTTGATTTCAGTTTGAATCAAAAGCTTGCCATTCATTTCTTTTGATAACGGTAAATTGAATTGTTTTTTTTTTTGTTGTATAGTGTTAGATGAATAATTCTTATTACAAAATTCTGGATAGCAAAATTCTGAATTACAAAATTCTGGGTTGTAAAATTTTGAGTTACATATTTCTCTTTATTTATGAAAGCAAATAATTGCGGCTACAGTATCTTACTAAACCCCCTTGATTACACAAATTACTGAAACGACAGACTAACAAAATTTCACTTAAGAGAATATTAATCTCCACTTGCAAATCTCCTTTTTGCTAAAATACCTTTTGTTATGGAAAACTTTTCCTTATTTTTTTGTAACACAAAAACATTTGGTTAGTTTTAGAGTTAGTTACTGAAGCAGGTTTCAATAAATTTTTTAACGGTATTTTGGGGGAAGTAGCCCCATTATACTTCTATGCTTTACTGTTTTATGATATATTTATAAATTCTGATTTCAACAATTTATTTGATGTGAGTTTGGGAGCAACAGCCAAAATATTTCCAATTCTCTTATTTTAATGCATATATTTAAAAAAAGGAGATTTTAACAAATGAATATTTGTCAAAATAAAATTTCGCAGTAGACTCATTTAATCCGCAGATTTTTATAACCAACTATAAAATCGCTCTTAATAATATCGTTTTACATAATATGTCAACAAAAAAAGTTTTAAAACAGTCCCCATTAAACAGATTATTGAAACCTCCTAAAACCCTACTAAACAAATTATTAAAACTATGAAACTCTGATTTTATAAACAGAAACAGTTCTGCTAATAAGACGCCCACTATTAATATTTTATACATACAGATACAGATGAATAGTAAAGCATACAGTAAAATAGTAAAGCATTAAAAATTAATTTTTTAAAACATTATTTCATATATTTTGACCTAAAAATATTCTCCTGATTTTAATTTATTTCTCCTTCTGGCGTTATTGTTCGGTTTGGCATTAATTCACAGAGCCAATAAATAATATTAGAAAAGAATTTTTCTATTTTTATTAATACTAAAGAACTTATATTCTAAAGGACTTATTAATTTTAAATAAATATTTTTATTTTTAATATTTTTAAAATAATTTATTACAATTCTATAAATCATTAAATTTTATATGGATATATATTTATTTTTTATTAAAATTATTTTATGATATTAAAACATATTTAACATAATTATTAATAAGACTTAATCAATAATTCACTTAATTTATGTATTTTATTATATTTTATAATAGGTTATAGATTAAACGATATTATTTATACATTTTTTTTCTTTTAAATAAAATATAAATTAGGTTGTATTAAAAAATTTAGAAAATTTAATTTCTAATAAATAATGGTAATTAAAATTATTAAAAAAAAAAAAAAACCCCTAAATATTCAAACAACATCCATAAATTTAATGCAATGCAATGGTCTTTGAAATTTGAATTTGGTAAAAATTCATAATTTCAAAATAAGATGAATATACATAAAAGAATGTCAATATAATATATCTAATATGGTGCAGTGACAGAACGGCCAAGGTAATAAAGTCCGCGATCTTTATTTCAATTGGAATTAAGACCTACACTATTTTTTGTTATTAAAAGAAGAGAATTGTAGAATATGTAGAGCAAACGCATTAGGAGGGATTTCAGAGTTTTGGATAAAAATTGGGGTATCCCCTTTTTCCAAAATTCTTACTAATATATGTATATGTGGGATTTTAGAGTTGGTTACAAAATCAGGGTTATATGCTTTTTCCAAAATATGTATATAAGTAATATTGCTATTGTCAGGGATTTTGGGATAGATTTTAGAATTAAATACAAAATCAGGATTATACGCCTTTAACAGAATATTTATATATATGCATATGCGAGTTTTGAATTAGGAGGATTTTATATACATATTCTGCTCTAAAATCTCTCCTAATTCAGAAACTCGCATATGTTTATATCTAAATATTCTGTAAAAGGCGTATAATCCTGATTTTGAATTCAGTTCTCTAGGTACTTCTGACATGTCACCAAATAAAATCCAATCAAATGAAATACAGATTCATGATAATAACCTTTTTGTTACTCAGTGGGCTTTAAATCCTTTTCAAAAAAGAATTAAAGCCCGTGGGCTTTATTTCCTCGGGTATTCTGTCACTGCACCATCTAATATCATTAAAAATACCGGAATCAATGTATATAAGATATTATTTAGTTATTATTAATACATCATATAAACAGAACTGAAATGGAAGCGATTTTTATCCCCTTAAAAAAGATTTAAAACGATGAATGATTTTAAAAGTACCAGTAGTTTCCTTTAAATTCATGTTTCCTTTAAGGTTCATTCTTATATAGATTATATAATATTTTAAATAAATATTCAACATAAAAATATTTTATTATAATATTTTCAAATATCCTTTTTTGGCCAAAACTATTTTAAATTTAATTTATGATTATACAAATCAATTCTACTTTCAAATAAAAATTAAGTAGAATACGTTTTCCTTCTTGATACCAACAAAGAGAAGAAGAATACCAAAAAAAAAAAAAAAGAGCTTCAGTATTAATAAATAATAAATATGTACATAAAACATAAGGTGTTATGACAGAACGCCCGCGAAAATAAAGCTCGCGGGTTTTAATTCCAAAATTTTTTACTATTACTTTTGAATTGGAATTCAGACCTACACTATTTTTTGTTATTAAAAGAAAAAAGTAACATAATATGTAGAGCAAAAGCATATTCAAACTCAATTTTAGTATATACGAGTAATTGATATAATTTATAACAATTTTTCCCTTCTGTAAAATAATTAAGAGTCCGTTTTAATTTAATTTGAATAAGAACATTTTTTCTAAATTATCTTAGTTAAAAACAATTAATAAATGATTATAATATTGTTTCACTATAATATAATAATTTTAAATTTCATTTTATGGAAGAACATAACCATAGTTGTATTTGGAATGGAAATATTTATACTCCATTTAAAGTAAAGTTTTATAAAGTCTTGCCTTTTTTGAAGATACTATATTCTTTGATGTTGAAATATATATGTAAAAACAATATAATTGGAAGCGAAGGGATTTTAGAGTTGAGTACAAAATGAGGATTTCCACCTTTTCCGTAATATTTATATACGAGATTCTGAATTAGCAGAGATTTCATAGTTGGGTACAGTAAAATAAAATTCAATCAAATGAAATACAGACATAATAGTAGTCTTTGTATTACCCAAATCTTTAATTCTTTTTCAAAATAAAGCTCACGATCTAGTGCCATTAAGACCTGTGGGCTTTAATTTTTTTTGGATATAAATTAAAGTCCGCGGGCTTTAATTCCGCGAGCGTTCTGTCACGGCACAATTTTACATTACGCCGGAGAGTGGCTTCGACAACACAACACAACACAGCACAACTTTACATTATTTGAACTCAACTCCACCAATATCTAAAACTTGAATAGCAGTTTCTTAACTTTACGTTATCGCATTGTACTTTTTGTACAAAGAGCTACTGAGAAATATCTTAAAAACTATATTAACTGAAATGTAGTAGAATAGTAAAAAAAATTTAAAAGATATTTTAAACTAATGCGGCTTCTAAAAACTTAAAGTCACCCAACAAATTATAAGACAATAACTAATTTAATTTTAAATCTCATGTAAATGTAAGATTTTTGGTGAATGTAAAAAAAAATTCACATTCTATTTACCAAGTATATTCTTCCAAGTTTACTTCCAAATACTCGTTAGCTTTTAAATTCGTGTAAGAATTTCCTAGTAGTTAAAAATATTAATTAAGATATATATCTTTCAAATGAAGCAACGATTTTTTAGTTTGGAATTATTAGATTGATTTTTTTCTCAACATATTTTTAAAGAACCTGTCGGAAGGATTTAATAAAACTTCTCTATTGTATCAATCATTTTTGAAGCAAAAGTCATAAAAATTATTTAAATTATAAAAATATATTTTGTTTTTGAGGTTTTAAAAATGTTTACTCTAAAATTGCTATAATTAACTATTTAAAATTTTATTTTATTTTATTGAGTTTTAGTAATAAAATTTAAGGATTTAACATTTAAATATAAGGATTATATTAACTTATGTGTCTTCTCAATCATTATGTACAAAAATACGGTATCAAATGTAACTATTTATCAATTTTGCAGATTATTTTATTAAATTTTTCTTTAATAAAAAAAATTGTCAAACGCAATACTGGATTTTTGACATTTAACGCCTACTTTTCGAATCGGTCATATTAATCATATATCTTTGGAGTGTTTTAGAAAGTGTTTTCCTTTCTTTAATATTAATTGCATTATTTTTAACTGGATCCGTGTAAAAATTAATTAAATTTCGCTTATTTATAACAATTATACCACCATCTTAATTTTAAGTTTTTTAAAATGTTTATAAGTGAGAATTCAGAATGCCTATACATTTATACATGAAATATGTTATTAAACTATAAGCTATAAAAATGTTGCACACATACACATAAAATAAAAATAACCATTATAAGTTATATATCTAAAGAGGATACTTTTTGATTTTTATTTATAGGATATTAATAGACCATATTGCTGTTTGATGTGATAAAAATAGAGTTTTCTTAGGTGGTGAAAGAAAAAATAAACATTAAATAATGTTTATTATTTTTTTATTTTTTTAGGTTTTTTATCAATAAACAATATTCGGGCGATTAATTTCATTATTATTGGTAACCATTCTTGTTTTTTTGCTTTGTTTATTTTTTTTTTATCGCATTATTGCAAAATCATCATAACAGAATATCCAATACAGAATTAATAAGTTAGATGTATATAAAAAATTTTACCGTTATATTGAATAAGGAAGTGAATTTTATTAAAAAAAAAAAAATTATTTATTTATTTGTGACATAACATTTACAATATCATCAAAAATTAATTAAGTCAAATAAATATTAAAATATTTATTAATTTAAATAATAAACTTGTTATTTTAATGATTGAAATTTGAGAAAAAGTATATTATATTTAGCACATTTTTCGAAAATATTTTAAAAAATTAACTTATTTTGTCTGTCCATTTACAAAATTTCTACAACATTTAAGATAGAACAATGAAATTTCAACCATCGATGGTAAATCCAAAATCGTACCAAACGACAAAACTTTTTTTTTTTTTTGGCACTCCTCGAAGGAGCATAGGGCATCCACTAAATCATTTATTATTCATATTTAACTACGTTTAGGGAATCATTAATTTTACTAAGCCGTTGATTACTCGGCTGTAGCTATTGTACAAGACTATTGAGACATTTTTATTTCTATGCCATCTATCATCTTATACAAGAATTATGGTTTATTATTATTTTATTATACACCTATTACAATATTATTTTACACCTATTACAATATTAATTATAATTTATTTGACCTATATGTATACCTATTTTAATTTAATTATATTCTACTAATTATATATTATAAGAAAAATCTATATTATTTTATTAATTTATATGACTCAGCCGGGGTTTGAATCCGAGTCCTTTCGTATGAAAGGTCGGTGTCTTAACAATTAACACCATTGACTGGATAAACGACAAAACTTATCTTTAGAAATTAAAATTATACAAGACTAATAAATATAGTATTTAAAATTACCGTTATGTCAAAACAAAATTTTCTGATTTTACTTCCTTTATTCCTTTGTAACACTTTTAAGTAGAATCCTTGTAGAATCTTAAAAATTTGAAAGATATCAAAATTCATTTTCAGACAATAAAATTTAGTTATGATTTTCGGATTTCGTTTTTATATTTAGAATTATGGTTCTCTACAAAAAAATTCCTTTTTAGCACATTTTCAAAAAATTTTTAAAAAATGTGCTTATTAGTTTCACTCTATCCGTCTGTCCGTTCGTCCGTCTAGATGTTTACAAAACTTCTACACCGTTTGAAATAAAGCAATGAAATTTTAACTACGGATAGGCATCTCCAAAAACTAATTTTGTGGAACAACTTTTTTTGGTAACCCCACCCGTTAGGGAGCTACAGGCCTACAAAGTTCGAAAAAGCCCTATCTTTAAATTGTTATAACACAGGTTCTATAAGGCATATTTTCAATCTGAAAACGCCAAATAATAGTTAGTTTTATAAACTTCATAAATATATATAAAATAAATATTCGAAGCTGAATTTTTGCAAAAACTTGGAACCCTTCTATCTTTCAAAAGGTTTAACTTAGAAGTTTGAAATTTTGAAAGGAGTTAGATCTTTCGAAATCAGTATGAGTTATTTCAGATATTTTTTTTGTGTCGCCCCCGTTTAAGTCTTAAGAGCTGTCTGTAAGAGGTCAAAAACTTCTGTAATTTTAAACACCTGTAACTTGGGCACCGGTACTCATTTTCTTGAAGTTATATACAAATATTAAAGCTCAATTATTATATTTTTGTTTCTGTTAATAATTTTCTTAATAATATAGAGTTCCCTTATAATTGACGAAAGTGTGATTTGATTTTTCTCATTTTTTTCGTACCAAAAAAATATCAAACAAAAACAATTTTTTATCAAAATTTATTTTTCAATATACATATACATATTTCTACTTTTTACTCTAGACTTATTATGGAATATTTTTTAATTTGGAAATGTGTTTTTTTTTTAAAACTCTTGGTTTTTTTTCACTACTTGTTTTGGTTAAAATTCATATTTTTAAGGAAAATATTCAGTTTTTACTGAAAAAGCAAACTGATACGAAAATATCCTTAAAATCGTGAAAAAACGACTGGAAATGGTAAAAAATCATTTTAAAGTTTTGGTAATTTCAAAATTCAGCGACAATATTTAGTTATGACTTTCGGATTTTAGAATTATGGTTCTTTACAAAAACCATAAAAACTCCGTTTTTTGTTTAAAATTTCAATTTTCCTGTTCCTATTTATTAATATGTGGTCCTCGAATATCTTATGTATTTTTAAGACCAAACAATAACTAATTTAACTACATGTACATTCTAAGACATAAAATTCGAAAATAATTTATAAATTTTAATTTATCTGTTCAAAAATTTTCTTTTCTTTTAAATAAATTTATATTGAAATTCTAAAAAAAAAACACATTCTATTAAAATGAAATTATGCAAAATATTTATATGTATGTATGTAATGTATGTATATAGAGTATTAAATCATTAAATGTTTTCTATAGTCAAATAATATGTTATGTTTTCTTTTTATAAATAATTTCATGTTAAATGTTTATTATTACTTCCTAATTCGAAATATTATTTAAATAAATAAACAAATAAATTTGGAAAAAAAAAAAACTGAGTGTTAAAATTATATATATATATATATGTATATATATAAAAAAAAAATATTATGGATTTATTACTAATTAAATTAATTATTATCATTAGTGTTATGTAAATCAATAACATAAATAAATTAAAATTATTTGATATAAATTAAACTAATATATTAAAATATGAACTTGATTTATTTGTTTATTATAAAATTTTATATTTTATTTTTTTTTTTTTTTTTTGCAATTCTCACAGGTAAATCGTTTACCACACACATACAATACAAACCCAAAAAAAAATAAAAATATTTTGAGGAAAATTTAAAGCTTTATATAATCATAAATTTAATTTATTTGCACTCATTATTTGTAATTTTGTGTGGTAAATTAATTAAAATGCGATATACATAGGTTCACTCAAATATTTTGCACTTAGAATTAGATGTAATCCTTTAACAACATAAATATAGAACAGACATAAAATAGTGTATTATAAATACAGTAGTCTCACGATAACGTGAACCTGTCAATAATGTGAAGCTAATGTTTTTTGTATTGAGCTACTTATAAGTTATAACGTGAACAGAACTCTTTTAATAATGTGAACGGTTTAAATAACTATTATAAATGTTTTGAATTGTTAAATGTGAGAATGTTAAAAATTCAGCAAGATCAAAAAAAAATCAATCTAGTTTTCATTTTTAAAAAGTATTAATTTCTAAAAGTAACACAATGTTTTTGTACTTACATCAAGAAGGTATACATTTAAAGTTAGTTGGAAAAAAATGTTCACTTGTTTGTTGGTATTGTATTTTATGGGAGCGGTACGAAATCTTGACATTTTTAATCTGGCTCTCTAAAATCTCGCTTTTTTAAAATCTCGCCTTTTAAAATCCCGCTTTTTTTAAATCTCGCTTTTATTTATCTCGCTTCACGAATTTTATTTATTAAAATTTTAAGTAATTTAAATTTCTTAAGTAATTATTTAATTTTATAGAGTTAGGTACGAATACTCCTTTCTTAAAATCTCGATTTAATTAAAATCTCGTTTTATCAAAATGTCATTTTTTCTTTTTGTTTTTTTTTTTTGTTATTTAGCACATTTTTCAAAAAGAAAGATATGAATATCACAGATCGTATATTTATACTCTAAAATCGCTCCTAATGTTACTCGATAAAAAATCAAAATTGCAATTTTTTTTATTTTTCCTTTATTTTCTGAAGAAAAAAGAATTTTAGCAAAATTATTGAAAAAACGAAATTTTAAAAAAAGTGATTTTGATAAAAGGTGATTATAAGAAACGAGATTTTGAAAAACCGAATTTTTCATAAAACAAGATTTTGTGATACGAGCATTCGTAGTGATCCGGATTTTAAAATGGGAAAAACCAAAACTAAATGGTTATAGTGTTAAGAAAAAGCAAAACTTATTGAAGAATATGATAAAGATGCTACTATTATCTATTTATTAAAAAAAATATGATATTACTAAATCTACCGTATGTTCAATAAAATTTTTCAAAAAAATTAATGCTTTCCACTTTATGAACAATAACTTTAACCAACCTTCATAACTTATAACCAACGACGGAATTATTTTTGTTCACGTTATTTTAATTTTTTTTATTAAAGGTTTTACAGAATTAACTTTTTCCTGTGAGCAAAGTAATAAAATTTTATGGCGCGAAAATGAAAGAATTAAAATTATTTGATTTGATTGGATTATACTTTAAGAAGTTACAAATGAAACAATTCAAATGGAATATGGTTTTTAAATTATTTAAGAAAACACTAATTAAAAACTTAATCAAATTTTTTTATAATAATATTTTTTTTTTCGAATAAAAATAAAAATTAAATTTTTTTAGAAATATTATTAGAAAATGGAAATTTCTTTTTAATCAAATCTACATACATAAGTGTATAACATTCTTTTTTAACTTCACAAAACAAATATATCGAATAATATAAGTTTTATTATTTGTGATTTTAAAATTAATATAGGAGGAAGAAGATTGAATTATAGAAAATAATATAGGGTGATTTTTAAATTTGCAAATAAATGTTTTGAAATAAATTTAATAAAAAAATGTTAAATATATTTTCTTTTAATATTTTATTTTTATGTTTTTTTGAATTTTCATTTAATTTTAAAGACATACAACATAAATTTGTTTATTTATTGATATTTATTTTTCCCCTTTTTTTAGTACATTTTCCAAAAATTTACTTTTTAGTTTCATTTTGTCCGCCGTCCGACTATCTGTTTACAAAAGTTCAACATCGTTTTAGGTAGAAAAATACAAATTTAAACATGGATAGGTTTTTAAAAAAAAATTAATGTTGTAGAACAACTTTTTTATGTAACTCCATCAATTACGGAGCTACAGCTACCTCAAAGTTAGAAAAAGTTCTATTTTCAAAATATCTCAGGTTCCGTTTAACAGTTTTTCAATTTAAATACGCCAAACGACAGAAAACTCAATCAATTTTAGTATTGAAATTAACCGTTATATTTTCCTTTCTTCATATTTTTAGACATCTGTAATTTACGCACAGTCTATTCAAATATTTAAATATTAAACATAAATATTAAAACACCATTCAAGATTATGTTTTTATATGTTTTAATAGCTTTTCTTAATTATAAAGGGTTTCATTAAAATTAAAAGTATCTCGTGATTTTTCACAACTTTTTTTTACATGTAAAATTCTAAGAGAAATTAGAAAATTTTGTGCCAGTCACAATTCTACACTGTTTTTATTAATTATCTTTTGAAAAATGTACGATTTTAAAATCCTTTAGTTTACATTCTACCTTGTTTAAATTTTATAACCACCCTGTCTATTAAAGTTGAAATTATATTCATATTGTATTTATATATATTGTATTGTATATATATATATATATATATTAAGATCAATAGACTGATATTAATTTAATCAAAAAAAAAAGTAAAAATAGATTATTATATGTATATATATATATATATTTTCAATATAATATCTATAGATATTTATTGCACATTACCTAATATGTTTAATTTAAATGAAAGTTTATATGTATATTTACAATAAAAATCATCATCATATTAATATTGAATTGGTTTCGGATTTATTTATGGATTATAATAGTCTGGAGAAAATGGTCGATGTAAGGATTTTGTATTTCACTGAATATAAATTTTATATCCATAAATTTATGGAAAGATAACAAGAGGTGGTTCTAAATATTTACATATAAATCAATTCTATATTTACAGTCGAATCTTAATATTATTAATCATTATTCAAAATTTAACGTGATTTGAACATTAGAGAAAAAAAAACAAAGCTAACTTAAAATTAAAATTTTAATAGTATTGGATTCATAATATTTTATTTATTGTATTAATTAAGACCGAATTTTTATAATTGATTTACACTGAAAGTATTACGGGCTTAAATCTATGCGAAACGAAATATAAAAAAAAAAAAGAAAATATTTATTATAACAAATAAAATATAGAACACACTTAAAAAGTATTTGTGTTTCATAATTTTGAACGATACTAAGAGACATAGCCAATAACAACAAAGAGGCAGCTTAATCAACGGCTTAAGAAAAAACTTAACTTTAGTAAAAACTTAACTTTTGAATAAAAATAGACTTTTAAGACGTCTAATATTTCTTAAAGAGATGAATAAAGGAAAAATATACACCTATTTTAGCAAAATATACTTATGCGACTTTGTGCACAGTCAAAGCATTCTATGTACAAGTGTATATATAACGGTTTTATTATTTTTTTTTTATTGCATTTCTTTGCCCTATAACATAAATGTGGACAGAATACTACGCAGCCTTTCCTGTTCAGGCGTGGCTGTAAATGTCGTAAGGGGGAATAACTCTTAACACGTGTGTGGTAAACCACAATCCGTCGGTGTGTTCAACTCACTCTCCCTCGGTTTTATACGCTCTTACTCACTAACCAAGCCACCTAGGCTCCTTTATTATTTTAATACAGATTTTGAATTTTAAATTTTACTGTTATTAAGCTAATATACGTTAATGTATATATATATATATTAAATGCATTTATATGTATACCAATTATATTATATTTGTATATCAAGAAATGAATATAGGATTATTACAATATTTTGCAATAATACTTGTTTATTATGAATATTAATGGAATTGTTATTTTAGAATATCTAGTTTTTTTTTTTTATATTAATATTATTTTGTATTATGAAATAATATATAAAAAATAAATTTAAAAAAAAAAATGTTTTGAAAAAAAACTTTTTGAAATATATAAAAAAAACATGTTCTTTATTTTCTCCTCATATACAATTTGTAAATAAAAAAAAAGAGAAAACAAAACGTAAATTGAAAATTGTGTTTTATTAAATTAAAAATAGTAAAAAATTAAAAATAAATTTATTAATACACAATTTTTTTTTTTTTATATTTAATTTATGAAAAATGCAAATTTGTTTAATTTTAATTTCTTGGTAAAATATGGTAAAATCTAATTATTTTTGTTATATTAATAATAAAAAATAATTGCATATGTTTAGGCTTAAGATATTTTTATATAAATTTAATTATTTAATAGCATTTTAAATTCTTGTTTTTATTGTAAAATTATTAAGTTAATAAAATTTTTTTTTTTGTTAACATTCAAATATGTTGAAAAATGAACTGATTCGAAAAAATATTTTACAAATTTTTGGAGTTTATTTACACAAGACTAATTTCGAAGCTCTAAAAACGAAATAATCCCCAAAATAAATGAAATACCTTGCAAAAAAAGAACTAACCGCCAAAAAAAATGTACTTAAACCTAAATAATAAACTAACGCTCAAAAATATATTAAGTTCTTTAATGCTTAAATATGCATGAAAAAAAAATGATTATAAAAATGATTTAAAAGGAGGTATAAAATCAGATTTTTTTTTTTTTTTATGAGAGTTGGTGGAAAACTGAAAAGTCACCAAGAAGAACTGCACATGCTTCCTCAGGATAGTGTTGGACTTTAACAAACCAAAACCACCCCCCTTTTAAAACCAAACTTTAGGATGGAACCTTTAATACAAAAGTATATAGTTTGGTTTTGGGGATAGGATAATTGGAAAAATTGGAATTTATTTTGAGTTATTCGCTTTTTCCAGAACGCAACTCTAAAATTACACTTAATTATTTTTTTTTAATTATAAACCAGGCAGCGGCAAGTGACGCACATCGTTTTAATTAATACGTTAATTGAAGAAAATGCACTAACAAAATGCAATGCACTAAAAAGGAAACTAATTCCCAAAAAACAAAATGATGAAATCCCTGAAAAAAAATGAACTTATCTTGTAAAATACTTTTGAAAGTTTAGTTCATATGAATTAATCACCAATTTCTAAAAATGAACTAACCCGCCAAAGAAATAATTTCCCATATTTATAAATTAATATTTAGGATAACTATTCAATACTCAATAAATTGTTGTGCAACTTAACATAAAATGTATGTAGAATATTTAAATTAAGAAAAAATACCATAGTAATGATCTCAAGACAATTAAATGTTAAGAACCCAAGATGAGTTTCATAAAATATGAAATAGCAGTAAAATTTGTAATATCATATATACTAAACCCTCGACTGGAATACTTCAGACGTACTTATTGCGGAACATCCTGTATAATTTAAAAACTATAAAGATTATGAATTTTTTTTGTTTTGCAAATTTAAAACAAGATTTTCTATTCTTATTTTAGTTTTGTATTTAATAACAATGAGAAAAAAAAAAAAGGGAAATCGGAAAAATTGTATATGCGTTGCATTTTCATGCAATACAAATCTATAAAAATTTTAATTTAGTTTTTTTTTTCATTTTATAATTCGTTTCTTTTATCTTCTTTCTTCTGCTTTGATTTTATTATTATTTTATTTTTTTCTTGTTATTTTGTAATTGGCTTTTCAATATATTCATTGAGGCACATATTTTTCATTTAGATCAATATATGTTCAAAAATGTACAATTCCTTACTCTACTCATATTCGACACAAACATTTACCAATATCCTGTCGAACTTAGTTCTAATACACAAAAAAAAAAAAAAATTGTGTTGGTTTTTATTTTTTTAATAGTGTTGGTTTTGTTGGACAAATAGGTTTATCATTTGATTATTTGCATTATTAAAAAAACTAAAAAAAAAAAAAAATATGCAAAAGAAATTAAAAAAAAAATTGAAAAACATTTCACTATAGGTATTTTTTTTTTTCAATTTCCTTCTCTTTCATTTTGTGAAATCAGTTTTAAATTTGATTAAAATCGAAAATGCATAAAAATTAAAAGTTTAAATTATATGGTAACCAATTAAATAAATAGTTTTTATATCTTTATGTAAATGAATACACCTATTGATTATTTATTAATAATTATAATTTACAATTTACAAATTTAATTTTCAATTTTTGAGATTTGAATGAAAAATATTAAGAAATTATTTGACTTATAATATTTGTATTAATGGTATATTAATTGTATTAATTCAAATCGTGTTTTGTTTTGTTTTTCTAGTTAAAATTAGGAGCCTCGATGCCTAGTAGGTAAGAATATACAAAATAAGAGCTGTACACACCGAGAGAGTATGAGTTTGAATATACTCCTACAATAATTCCACTTACGGCATTTACAGCCACGAAAAGGAAAAGAGTTGAGTAATTTTTTTGTCACATGAAATGAACTAAAAAAAAACAAAATTGCAAAGGAAGCTTAAATTTATTTAGAATTATTGTTAAAATATATACTAAGTGTAGTATTAATAATTTAAATTTTAATAAAAGTTATATAAACTTTATTTTAAGGTTTTAACTTATCTTTATTTTCTTTTTTTTATTTATTTTTTTTTTTTTAGTTAAAATGCACTCAAAACTCTTTGATTTTTATAAATAGAAATTCTAATAACGT
Organism: Poecilobothrus nobilitatus; assembly: GCA_947095535.1. Lineage (NCBI taxonomy): Eukaryota > Metazoa > Arthropoda > Insecta > Diptera > Dolichopodidae > Poecilobothrus > Poecilobothrus nobilitatus. Next base: position 31,479,063 of record OX352773.1, on the reverse strand, counting down.
TATTGTACTTCGTTGGGACAATTTTAATTTATACATATTCAGGATGTATACATATCAGGATTGCCAGACGTGCTCGCCTCAGGTTGACGGAATGTCTTCGTTTAAAAATTTTTTCTTCATATTAAAAGAAGAAATCTATATATATATATAATATATATATTATATAATAAATATTATTTAAAATTAAAAGAACAACCTGGAAACAGAATATAATGATTTTATAAATGCAGATTTAGATTATACATTAATTATGAAAAAATAGAACTCAATATTTCTTAAAACGTTTTTATTTTAGAACTTAAACGTTTTTATTTTAGATAAAAAATATTCGCTTCTATTGATCGCGTTTTACAATTAATTGATACGTTAAATTTGAATGAGACCGTTGATATTAACATTAATATTTTATTTGACGAAATTTTATCAGCTACAAAAATTTTATTATATACAGTATCATAATACTGAAAAATTAACTGAGCATTTTAAAAACCTCTGCTGCATTGAGAAATATGTCAATCTCTTGAAAATTTTACAGAGTTTTCCAATTTATTTAATTTTATTTCTTTTTTTCAGCATTTTAAGTAGTTTAAATTATATATATATTATACAGTGTAATAAATATTAAACCGTGCGTTGAGAGAAACCAGAATTTTCCATATCTCAAATTGATTATATATTTTAATAACAAGTTAAATTATTCTGAATTTTATAATGAATAACATTAAACAAGATGTATTTTAGTATCTGTTAAGTCTAGTCAAAAATATTTACTAAAAATCTAAAAATGTCAAACATAATAATTAAAAAGCCTTATAAAGTTGAAGTTTTAGAAAAAACACCTTATTGATTCTACAATTTCAAATTATTTTTATTACAAAGTTTTCAATTAAACCAGAAATAAAAATACAATATTTATGAATGCATTTCGATCAACGAGATCATCTTCAGCACTAACACGATTACCTAATTTAATAATTAAAATTCCTGTAGGAGGAAAAGAGATAAAAAATCAATTAATATAGTTATTAAATTTGAGAATAGAAATAAAAAAAAAAATTCTTTTAACTAAATTAAAATAAAAAATAAATAACTTTGAAAAACATCAAAAAGGTTATACAAAATTAATAATAAAAAAATTTTATTAGAACAAAAATTATTATTGTTGACAAAATTTGACATTAAAATTTATGTTAAACAATCAAATAGCATTGTATCAGTGTTTCCATTATCAATATTTAAGTTATTTGTATTTTTATGGATGAAATATTTTTCATAAACGTCGAGTTTCTTTTCTTTATTTATTGATTTTATTAGATGAGATTCATATGATGTCAAGTTTAGATATAGTTTTTCTTTTGCATGTAATGACAGACCCGATTTCATATATTGTCCCTTTTTAATGTAATTTACATGCTCTTTGAATCTGGTCTTTATGTTCCTTTTGGTTTGACCATAATAATTCTAATTACATTCATTACATTGTATTTTATATATATATCTGATTTGGTTAAAGGTTCGTTTTTATCTTTGGTAGAACCCAGTATATTGCACAATTTATAATTATTTTCATAAACTTATATCTAAATCTAATTTTTTATAAATGGTTTCTAATTTATTTGTAATTTTCGGAATTAAAAGAAACTTTTTTCTTTTTGTGATTTTTTTTTTTGAAGCTTTTTTCTTTTTTCCTTTATAAAAAATGTCAAATTTTGTTTTTTAATTTTATTGCTATGTATTGATATCAATTTATCTACTAAGAAAGTTTTGTAACCATTTACTAGAGCAACTTCCTTTATAAATTCATATTGTTTTTTTATAATTTTCAATAGAAGTTTACATAATCTATGGATCATTGAATGAAAGCTCGCATATTTATGTTGTATAGGGCAGAACGAATCAAAAGTGATATATCTCAAACTGGAAGTGGGTTTATGATGATACACATTTATGTCAATTTTTCCTTTAATTTTTTTTCAAATTTAAATCTAAAAAATTCAACGATACTTCTTTTTCCAACTCATAGGTGAATTTTATTGATGGATATTGTTCATTTATTATTTTTAAAACATAAACATTTAAAAAAACTTAATTTAAAATCTCTACTAAACTGAATTGTTAGTTTAAAAAAATATGTATGTATAATAAAATGAACTGTTATTTTTTGTATTTTGTTATTTTATTGTTACTTTTCGTTAAAAAAGACACTTTGAAAATAAAAAAAAAAATGTTTTCTTTTTAAATACCTACCTAAATTTTTCTTAACTTTTGCATTCTCACGAGTGATTTGGAAAATCCGGGAACTCTGAATGAATGTGTGTTCTTTTATTAATTGTTTTTTTTTTTCTCTTTACAAAAGCTTTTAGGTACAATAAAAAAAAATATATTAACAAAGGGTAATCAAAACCATTTTGAATGACGCAAAGTTTGAAATACCGTGGTTTGAATAACAGTGTTTGAAAAGATATACAGTGTTTGTTTTTATTTAATACGGTAGAATAAACACTAAATCATTAATGAAAGTGAATCTTTTATGAAATTACATATTATACAATATACATACATATTAATTACAAAAAAAATTGAAAAACTTTAAACAGGTTTATACAGTTTAAATTAATTTTTGATCATACATACATATATATTTTGAAATTTTATATTTTTTCATTTTTCTATATGAAACTTAATACTCATACTAAAAACTTGTAATATTTTTATTTTATTTTTATAGATACTATCAAGTTATAGTAGAGAATGTGCGAATTAGACAAATCTTTGTTTTTTTTTTGTTTTAATGCATTTCTCTACCACATAAATGTGGATAGGAAACTACACAGCCTTTCCTGTTCAGGCGTGGCTGTAAATGTCGTAACGGGGAATAACTCTTACGACGTGTGTGGGATTTGAAACCACATTCCCTCGGTGTTTACAGCATTTTTTATACGCTCTTACCCACTAGGCCACCGAGGCCCCAAAATCTTTGTTATTTAATAATATTAACATAAAAGTCGAATTTTAATTTTTCAATTAATTTAAAAAATAACCAACAAATTTAATTTAAAATTAATCCATTTTTCGATTTCATTTAAAAATTTCTTATATTATGATTATCATATATCCGAAGGCAGAAATAAATATTTATTAACGTCATACCTGAGCCATACTGGGATAAGAACAAAATCCCCAAAAAGAACAAAATCCCCAAAAAAAACAAAATCCCCGCTACAAAATCTCCACTATAACAAAATCCCCAAAGCCAAAATCACCAAAAACAAAGTCCCTAAATTAAAAAATGTTTTTTTATGCATTTAAAAATTGTAGTATCAACAAATTGTCCTAATTTTGTTGAAATACGTAAATTGTAAATGTAAAAAAAAAAGTAATTAAGAGGAATTTTAAAGTTGGAGTCAAAAACAGGGTTATACGCTTTTTCCAAAATATTTGTATTTATATGGAAGATTCTGAATTAGGAGAGATTTTACAGTTGGACACAAAATCGGGGTATTCACTTTTTTCAGAATATTTATTATATTATAGTGTATATGTGATATTGTGAATTAAGAGGAATTATATTGTGAATTAAGAGGAATTATATTGTGAATTAAGAGGAAAATTAAGGGAAAGAGGAAAAAAGTTTTAATACATCACTGATGTCAATATCAAAACATAATTCAAGTTCATAATATATTAAAAATATATTAAGAAAATAAAATAATGTAAATTGATTATTTTTAATTTTTAAATGCATAAAAAACATTATTCTTTTTGGTAGTTTTATTTTTTGGGGATTTGGTCTTTAGCGGATTTTGGTTTTGGGAATTTTGTCTTTAGGATTTTGACTTGGGGATTTTATTACCGGTTAACTCAACCATACTATATTAATATAAGTATTTTATTGTTAAATATGATTCAAATTAATTAAATAAATTCTTTTATTTTTTTTTTTTATTTTATTAATTTATATGCATTTTATTTCCTTTATTTTGTAAATAAACTTTAAAGATATAATTTATAGAAAATATAAAGAAATTCTATAGATATTAATTTTTATCTTAAAAACTTTTTTTTTTTTTTTTGTTTTTTTGATAAGATATCAATCAATAAACTTACAATATTCTCAGATAATTAATATCGATATTTTTTTTTATCATTTTATTATTACAATTGAAATTAAATAGAGAACTATTTGAAATTTTTAGTTTGCGTATTCTATTCTTTACTTTTTATTATAATTTTAAATTAAAAAAAAAAATAAAAGAAAACAATACAAAAAAAATGCAACTAATATGGAAAATAATTTGTTTAAATTTAATATTTATAATATTAACAAGTTTTGCTATAGAACCAGGTAATTAAAAAAAAAATTTTTTTTTTATTTTTAATTTTTAAATTATAAATTTTCAATAAATTAATAAAAAAATAATTTTAGAGATGAGAAACAATACACACAATTCACTGGATGTTCCATATTGTTTTAGATTAACATGGTTGGGACCTAAAGCTAATAATGAAACATTTAATGATTTTGAAAATATAACATGTGATGATTTAGATTTAAGTAAAAAAGATCCATGTAGATTACCATTAGTAGTAACAAGTAAGTTATTTTAACAAATATTTTTAATACAGTAGACTCATGGTAACTTGAACAAATCGAATTTTTTTCTTCCATATACATAATTTATAACTTGAACAACATTTTTTTTTTGGCTTGTTACTTAGGTCGATAATTTATAAGTTATCAATTAAGAGTTATTAACAGTCAATTAACAGTTAATATACATACTTACATACATATATGTTTCCATAAATTTTTTTATTGTGTTTTGTTATTTTAAAGTGACCAGACGTCCCGGATTATGAGGTATGTTCCAGGATTTAAATCGTATGTCCTGCATTGAAAATTGTCCCGGAAAGTGTTCCGTATTGTATATCTTACCTTATTATTGTCCTCTATTTGCAAACTAACTTTTCCAATTAAATAACACTGATTTGGTTTAACTGGCAACAATTATTTAAATTCAAAAATTCAACTATTTCAATTCAAGTATGTCATGAGTTTTTAGCGAATTCACATGCTATTTAAAAAAATCTATTTCTATAATATTGCTATTTCAGTTTAAAAAGTTGAAGTGTACTAAGCAAAAGTGAAAAGTTTAAATTTATTCAATATTATTATTAGTTTATTTTTATAAAGTTTATTTCTTGTAATAATAATTTTATTTTCTTAATTTTTTTTTATTTTTGATATTAATTAAATTAATAAAATGAAAAATCTATGATATTTTAATTCGGAACAATTAAATAAACTAAGAAAATTATGTCCTGAGGAATGCGTTAAGCTTTTATTTGAACTTGTCCCGGATTTCAACATAAAATACATGGTCACTTTATGTTATTTGATATAATGTACATTGTACATGCGTAATTCAATTATGTATAAAGGAGTGCAAATCGAAAAAAAAATATTAAATAGGGAAATTCCCGTATTGAAAATGAATGTACATACATATAAATATACTGAATTATTTATCTCTTCTTTAAAAATTAAGTGCAATTGCAATCAAAAATTTAGTTAAATTAAACAATTAATAATTAATAATTTTTATAATTCAGTCAATGGTGTAGTGATTAAAACACCGGCCGATAGTATCAGATTGTATCAGATCTCAGATATAAACCCCAACTGGGTCATACATATATAGATTAATAAAAAAAATTAATATAAATTTTTCTTATAATATTTACATAATTAGTATATTATAATTAAATAAAAAATAAGTATGTATGTATGTATGTAATATCACATAATTAATATCATATTATCTTGTATAAGATAATAAATGGCGGAAAAACTAATATAATTGCGTTTCAGTTTTGTACAACAGCTACAATCGAATAATCAATGATTTATCCAGTGACTGAGAATGCCACTAGAAGATAAATAAATACATGAATATTTTCAACACTACAATTACCTTTTTTTTAATTAGCATTCTTCTTCTACAGCCTAAATTGTAATCTGTGATCATAAGAACTTGTGTTCTTCCTTTTATTAATTAGAAATAATAATTTAGAAAGAGAATTTTATTATTTTCAAAGCAATTCAAATACGTCGTTGGCAACCCAACAATATCAAAAGTGTTTGAGCCGTCAAATCCACACCTCGGCGACCAAAATTGAATGACAATCATTTTGAAGTACTGGTTTTATTGAAAGTTAATGCTAAATTTTAATAAACAGGGATTTTTTCAAATTTTTTATAATATTATTTTTTTTTACACGCTAACTAAACGCTAGGAACGGATTCCTTTATACAAATGTATGTATATAGGTTTAGTTATTAGTAAAATAGGATGTTCAAGGGGAATTAGTGGGAAAATTGGAAACGAACCTATAAAGATTCGTTTTGTATTTTTGCAAATTGTAGTACGGAACGTTATTGACAGAGGGGAACAACTTAGCTGAAAGCATGTTCCACATCTTAGCAGTTCTCACAACAAATGAGTTTCCATAGCCAGTTTTAAATCATCTTGGAATTTCTATAGTGTAGAAATGAGGACTTGCAGCTCCTCTGATGTTACGTTAGAATTGTTTAAGAGGAGGCATAATTGATTTTAGTTCAATTGGGCAAGTATCATTACCTACAAGATATCTATAAAACAGAGAAATAGCTCCAATATTACGACGAGTGTTAAAGAGTAACTCTCGAAGAGTAAGTGTTACTTGTTCGACAGGGTCGCCTATTAGGCGTAAGGCGCGGTTTTGAATTTTGTCGAGGTAACTCAAAGAAGTTTTATAGATATTAGACAGATCCTTTGGAGAGAATTATGTTTAACAGCGGGACAGAAAACCCTAAGATTTGGCAGCATTAGCTGCAAACCTAAAATGCTTAAACTTTCTGATCGCTATATATTTTGTCCTTGGAGCGATCCTTTTCGATCCTGAGCGATGGAGCTTTGTCCTTTTGTCATTCGCAGAAGGAGATAAAAAAATATTATGAAGAATATAAAAATGTATTATAACACAATTTTGGAAATAACACACTATTCTATTGTAATTGAAAATAACACAGAGATTGAAAATAACACATTTTCCTATTCTTTATATCTCAAAAACGGTTAGAGAAATTGAAAATGTTATTGGATACTAATTATAGGGCTTGAAAAGCTGTTTTGAAATATGCTGTAAATGGTACCCGAAATACAGGGTGTTTAAAAAACAATTGAATTTGAAACATAATTTTTTCATTTTAAATCATTTTGAACCTTCATAACTTTATAACTGTTATGATATGGGAATCATTAGTAAAAGCTGAACAACTGACAACTTACTCTACAAAATGCATTTTTTTTATCTCTCGTTCAAAAGTTATAGTTTTTTATATGAAAAGTCGCTAAAACATCTTTAACACCTCATATCTCGAAAAGGGTCCAGAATAGACCCCCTTCCCATAGATTTTTTTGTTCGTTGTGATGCTCCCCATCACCTCGTACTCTATGTGAAAGTGAACGTGGGACACCCTATATAAATAGCATTCAATATTAAGCAACTCTTAATTAAGGATGATAATTATACATTAATTAAATACATTTATAATTGTAATTGAAAAATTTCAATTACAAATTTCTTTTAATTCTAATTGAATACGTAATTAATTACAAAATGTAATTGATTAGTTCCAAGTTTGTTACATATTATCTGATATTATATACATATTATCATATTATATACAAAAAGTGCTTAAGTGCTTAAAACAAATCTCTTTAACTCAGTAAAATAGCTGGAATTAAATATCCTCATTTTATACAATTTGAATCTTGTTATTAAGAAGGACGAGTGTTTTTATTCAAGTACCCGATCCTAGTTTAACACTGAATTTAAATTTTACTAAGCTAAAACTACTTGAATAGTGATTTTATTACAGATTTTATAATTTACTTCACAATATTGAAGTAAATTTAAATTAAACAATCTTCAAAATTATTAATTAGAATTATCTGGAAAATTATTCGCAAAAATTTCTTTTCACATTCGTGTGGAAAAAAAACTAGTTTTAAAACACAGTTTTATAACTATAATCAAATAATTGTACTTAATTTTTTTTTATAATTATTTAATAGATAATACTAACATTCCTGATACTAATTGGTTATGGGAAGAATTTAAAAATAGAGGTAAAGTTGGAGAAATTGCATGTCAATTAACAAAAGGTGATGTTTGTGCAAAAGTAACATTTAGTTATAATAAACAAGGTAAAAATTAATTTTTTTTTTCTTATTTTAAATACATATAACAAAATATTTATTATATAATTTAAATCTTATGTTGTTTGTTCTTTTTTTTTCTTTTTGTTAAAATTTATATCTACATATATAGTTGAAAATATTACTTATATGTGTACAAAAGTTAGTATTGATGGTGAAGGAGCTGCACCAAATTATTGTTATGTTACCGATCAAGAAAATGGTAGACAAATAGAAGTTTGTTCATGTGAATCAAGAGCTGGTTTAATTCCATGTAATCATGTAAATAGTAATCATTATAATCAAAATACTTTTAAATTTTTCATTTTAACAATAATTTTTATTGTATTAATTTTTAAATGATTAAATTAAAATAAATTTTAATTTAAAAAAAAAAAAATATAAAATTAATATAAAATATTTTTTTTTATTTAAATTTGAAACTTCGAAAAGAATAATAATTAGAAATATAGTTAAAATGTATTTAACAAAAAAGAGTAAGAGTAATTTGTTTTTCAGGATATTTTACGAGCTTAAAAATTAAAATAAAGTAGTATAGGAAATTTTTAATTTTAAACTTAATCTTAATCAGTTAAGTTGTAATATCTGACTCATGGCGGAGTGATTAATTTTCCAGCCTTTCAATTGAAGGAACTGGGGTTCAGAGAACCTCATATGCCGAAAAGCGTTATATGCTACTGGATGTTGTAACTGTTGATGACTTCGTTACCGATAGTAAAATAGTACGAGTATAAAGGTCAATTCATTGTTCCCTTACAGACCCTCTACGACTCAAATTCAAAATTCCGTATCCTTGTTCTATTCTCTTCTATATATCTACTCGCTAGCATTCGCTAGCCAATTTACTGCGTTAGCAGTTAAAGGTTTATCCAATTATATTGGCTAACGGTGAAGGTGAATTTAGTTAGTTAAAAATCTGACATTACCATAAGGCGGTATTCCTAATATCTGTGGAAAATTTTCATCTCCCTTAGGAAAAGAAAATAAAATAAAACTTAAAATATAGTAATTTAATATTTATAGAAATATAATTTATCTAAAAATACCTTAAATTTACACTGGCGGCTAAATGTCGTACTTAAAGAAAATTGAAATAGAGAATGGTGGTAAATACTGATTCTGTCAATAAGAAGAAAAGTCTCCAGGACATATATTCAGAGCTTTACTCCGAAAAAGATATATATGTATGTTATGTATGTACCTAGACGCATTTTGCTTTGCCAAAGACCAGCAATAAATTCTCTATATAGATCTCTAATTTCTTAATGATAATTGGGCTAATAAAAATATTTATAAGTGAAACAGAAGGAGAACTATAGATTTAGAACTACAGAACTTTTAACTTCAACTTTTTTATTGATTGCAGCCTAAAAGCAATATGATTGTAAATGTTGCAGTTCTCATGTTTAAAATTTAATAGCGTTTTAAAATGTCGCTTAACTTTAAAAAGAAAGGAAATAATATGAATATAACTATAAAAATTGAAGTATGTATGTATGAGTAAAAATATTAAATACATATAGTACTACATAATTATCTAAAATAATTAATAAATCATTTTTTTTAATAAAATCCATTTGAAGGAAAGCAAAGTTTAACGATTACCGATATTTAAATCCCAAACTTACAAATTACAATATTACAAAATAAAATAAAAAAGCAAAAGGATAATAAATGTTATCAAAATTTAAATAATAGTATAACAATTATTGTTATTATTTATTTTGTAAGCTTGTATATGTATGTAATTGTTTTCATTATTTCTAATTAAAATTTAATAATTATAAAACTATAGTTAAAGTACAAACTAAATTTTTAATTTTTTTTTTTTTTTTCAAATTTCCTTGTTTTTTATTAGCGTTAATTTGATTTAATTAATTTTTTAATCATTTTCCTTTTATCTCTCTTTGTTTTTCTTTTTAATTTAAAAAAGTTAATAATTATATACATACATATATTATGTGTATAACAACACAATAAATGAGATAAAATAAAGGTGATTATTAATAAGATTGGTTTATTATTTAAAATATTTTACAATATAATAATCATATTTAATTTTATCTAAACAATAATACTACACACAACACATATAATATCCTCCTTCATATTCATTTTAACCGAGATATCATATTATTATACATTTATGGATTGGTTTGTATATTTAATAATAATAACCATACAAACATTTTATTACAGATTTTATTAGTGATATTAGTGATAGTGAGTGATTATTAGTGATATACTATTAGTGATATATCAGAGCTTATCAATGAGCAAATAAAATAATGGTCTGGCTGGTCAAAAATCTATTGTTAAAAAAATGTTATTTTTTTTCAAAAATATTTTTGTTTTGGTATTTTTGATTTATTTTTATTAATTTAAACTTTTTATATAATGTAAGAGTTTTATAATAAAGTTTAATTTTATATAAATTATAATAATATTTTATAATAAATGTAACTTTATTTATATATGAAATTACTAAACGTATAGTTAATAGTATGTGTTTTTGTGACTATATATCACCATTTAATTAACATTTATATTATCATTCATTGATAAAATTTTATATTATTATAAATTAAATTAATAATATACAATTTTTATTTATTTATTTCGACTACCTGAATTATGTCCATCTAAATTATCACCGGAAAAATCATTCGTACAAAATTCATTTCATTCCAAATCAATTATTTCCACTAAAAAAATATTATTAATTAATTAGTCTGGAAAAACTGAAAACTATAATAACGAACTATAAAATGCTTATTAATTTTTTGATTTATATATATACATATTTCAACAACAAAGCAACTAAAATACTGACAGCTGCCGCCTGTGAACCTCCGCCTTTCAAATTATTGAAACCTTCATTTTATGGGTTAATAAGTTAAGTATTTATAGTTATATTGGTCCTTTAATCATTAGCTTTATTAATTTAAAATTCGAATTAAATTTTTATCGTTGTACCATAATCAACAATCCATTTTATTGGCCTAGTAATCGTCAAAATTGACTATCAACTATAATAGTTTTCATTTTTATTATTAATGACTTACAACTTTTGGTGTTTTCGAAACTCGGTAAATAATTATATACATAAGTAGATATTTAATATGTATATACTACACCAAATCTGTGTCTTAAATAGGTTAAAAAATTAAAAAATTAAACAGATTAGAAAATGATAAAATCAATTGTATATAGGTCATTAGAATGCATTGGACTCTAGAAACAAACTTAAAAAATTTTAAACATAAAATTTAATTTAAAAGATAAAATATAAGTAAATACAATTTCTAACGATAATATTTATCATAAGATTAAAAACATTTTCTTCCAAACTAATATTTATTCAGTTTATTATTATTACAAGATTATTTTATATTTTAATATAGTTTTGTATATGTATATATAAAAATTGTATGAAAAATATAAAATATTTAACGTTATCAAACCTTTTATCTTAAATATAAGGTTCGGAAAATGGCAAAATGTATATTTTGTATAAATTTCTTTTTTTTATTTAATTTTTTTTTTTTTCAATTGAACTATGTAATATTATTGATTGAATATTGCTATAATATGGATATGAAAAATAAAATAAAAACTTCTTTAATATATAAAACAAACAAAAAAAAATAAAGAATATTGAATTGTTTTTACTTTTTTTATACAATAAATTGCTCATTTTAAAGAGATTGATAGATTATTACTATATTGAGAAATTCTTACATATATTAAATTAATTCATGCAACTTTGGTTTTACACCATGGCAATATTATGACTTATATTTTAAGGCATACATATTATATTATTATATAATTTGTTTTTATATATATATATATATATATATATATTTTATTTTAAAAAAAAAACTTCTTTATTTGGCTAATGTTCCCATTGGATCCCAAGCTGGAAGAACAATTGGTTGCATTTCAAAAACTTTTAATACCTCTTCAGGAACAATTGACTTATCAACAACGATTTCAAATAAAAATTCTTTAAACCAATCAGCAGTCATAACTAAATAACCTTTATCTCCGCGATCTTCTCCCCAAGAATTTTCAACACGAAACTTATATGGGTTTCCTTCTTCATCTATTGATACAGCTGTAAAAACCATAGCATGTGTCATAGCAGACTCACCATATATTAATCTATCAGCTTTAGACATTCCAACTTGAATATCTATATCAAAAGCTAATTTAAAATCATGAATATGTAAATCTTCAATGCCTTGTTTGCCAGCAAATCTTTTTGATACTTCACATCCAAACCAAACAGGGTCGCCTTTTTTTAAACTTTTCGTTACCAAATCCATCAGAAGTTCAACTGGTTGATTATTATAAAGGACTGGTCTACCACCAACAACATTTCCAAGATATTCAACAGTATAAGCTTGACCATAATGATTGCTGGGTCTTGGATCCGTAACTAAACAAACTTTATCTTCAACATTAAACACAGGTTTTACATAAGTTTCGTAAAAATCTAAAGCAGTAATCGGTCCAATAAAATTATAAGTTTTGGTTTTATCATAATAATGCCATTTGAATTTTTCTGGTGGTATTCCTAAACAAATTCCAACAACTTTATATATTTCACCCATCATTTCAGTAATTTTTTTCTGAATTACTTTTTCATCATTGCACACACTATGTAAATCTCTTAAAATTTTCGAATATTCACGTAATTTACTTTTAAGTATTTGGTTCATACGCATACTAGCTTCACTGCTGAAACTTTCAGGAAAACAACTCTTTGGCATTAACCCATGCTTATTAATCAAATTTACTAACATATCCCATTGACCACCATCAGAAGTTGGATCATGTAATAGAAATGAAATTAGACGTCCTTCAACTTCTTCATCCAAAGTTTTTGCAATATTATTTAAGAAATAATTGCAACGTTCAATTTTATCCCAAAAAAATAAATGTGATTGCGAAAATTCAAATTCGTCTAAATTGAACTTTTTCATGAATGGTACGCGAACACAATTAAGAGCAGCAAATAACCAACATCTACCGCTGTTTTTTTGATGAGTTACTGGTTTACCTTCATTTTCAATTTTAAATTGAAAATAATGTGTGGTATCTTCAAATTTTTTTCTAGATAAACACACGTCAAATGGATCAAATCTAGAGCAAACATTTTGAGCTAAAATATTTTTCGGTTCTTTATAAAATGCTTCTCTCCATTCATCTGTTTTTGCTGGTGTAATTGGAGCAGTTGAAACCATTCTTAGTGTTTTAAAAGTCTTATAATAATTGGATATATTATTTTTTAATAAACCTTTGCTGGAATTGCTGGAAAGAATAACCAAATTTTAATTATTATTGACAAATATGAATTGACAAAAAACTGTACTTCTCCAATCTACAAAAAAGTGCTAACTTCATCTTCCACATCGTTGGCGACAATGCAATTATGAGTTATTCACAATAGTGAAAACTTGAAGTTTATGAAACGCTACTACTACGTACTACTTTCAGCAAGCTTAAATAATATTTTATAAAGTATGTACAAATAAAGCTTTGGAAAACACACACAATTATTTAACACCCAAACACAAATTTATAAGCATAAGTTTTTTAGACTACAAAACATCTGTTATATAAGGTACAGTTTTACTTGTTTAAAAAATCAGACAAATTTTATTTTCACCAAAAATAAAATATAATTTTGAATTTATCTGTAAAAAATAAACAAATTTAACCAAAATAATCACTTAACAAACATTTAAAAAACAAACAAAAATTATACGAAAAATATTCAATTTAATTTTATTTTTCATTTATTTTATTTGAAAGAAAATGGAAGATAAAAGAAGCCTACTTACACTTCCCGTCCCGCTTTTTATGTTACCAAACATATTACAAAAATAAATTTGTATAATTTATAGATTATGTACAATGTGAGTGATGTGATGACTGATGTGAGATGTTATTTGACAACAGTAGTCACTAACTAATTACATTCTGGAGAGTTTTTGATTATTTTTTATTTTCATTAATTTCAATTTCAAAAATTGTCAAAGATATTCACATTTGGTTGTTCGTAGTAATTTTACTACATAATATACATTGTGCATTTTACAAGTTTTAAAAAAATTGTTTTTTTTTTTCGTAAAAACTTGTCAATAATGTTTGTAAATAAAATTATTGAATGGTGGAGAAATGATTACACCAAGTTAAAAAAGGAAAAAATACATTTTAAATTCTTAAGAAGACGTACAATATATTATATTTTCTAAATTGAATTTTTCCACAGGTCTTCATTTTCGAAATCTCACTTTTTCGATTTTTGAATTCTCACAAACTTTTAGAAAACTATTGTGAATAATATCATCGCAAATTTCAAAAAGCAAAAATGCAATCTTGTTATTAATTTGTAAGAGAAATGCAACATGAATCATATGTTTTGAAATCTACAAAAATTTTGACATTTAAAGAAAATTTTTTTTTTTTCTTATTTTAAGCATTGTTTAAAAACAATTTATAAAAATAAATATTATAGATGTGATGTCTTTTTTTAAAAGCTTTTTTAATTAGATTAAGAAACCTTACGGTTTACAAAAAAATTGCTCATCATTAACGAATTTTTAAAGAAAAATGTTTAATACATTTTGCACGAATTTTATAATTTTCAAGTAAATTCAAAAAAATTTAAAAATAAAGTTTTTAATATTGTACAAATAAATACTAAAACCCACCTAATAAAATACTGATGTTTTAAACCGAAATGAAATCATACGAAAACTTTCAATGATGGTTTCCACTAGAATACTGAACAAGTAATCTATTTTTTGTTTAATGTGCATAATATGTAAATATGCCTATACTAATTTTTTTATTTTTATTTATTAAATCACTGAAGATTGTTTAAAAGAGGTCTTGTTATAACAACGTTATTTGTAATATTTTTCAATGAAAGCTTCATTTATTCTATCACCCCAGTATGGTGGAATACACTTGATTGTTACTCAGGTAGCCATTTACACTAAAATACATTTAAAAATTAAATATTTTTGGTATTATTTCCTTTTAGGAAACTGTACACGCATTCTTTTTGTAGCAGATCCTCAATTACTTGGATTCGAAAATGAAAATAAGGTTTACAGTAGTTTAGCTCGAAAAGATTCAGATAGGTGAGAAAAATGCAATAGTGTTACTTGTACTCTGCACCGTTTGGCAATTTTTTTTTTAGATATTTAAAAAACACATTCAGAAAAGCAGTACATTTTACAAAACCTGATATTATATGCTTTTTGGGCGATTTATTAGATGAAGGAAATATTGCATCACCATATCATTTTAAAACTTATGTAGATCGATTTCAAGACACATTTAGCACACAAATTAACCCAAGAGTAAGCTATTGTTTTTAGTTAAAAATTAAAACAAAATTAAATAGATAACTTAATTATTTTTAGCGTATTCACGTACCTGGTGACAATGATATTGGAGGTGAAAATGGAGAATATATTTCAAATTCAAATATAAGAAGATTTGAAATTGAATTTATGCATGAAGATTTATTTGATTATGATAATAAAATGCGATTTTTTAAAATAAATCGAATGTTAATGGATTTTACAAATCCAGATCCAATGAATAATTATGACCGATTAAGAATTGGTGTAACACACATGCCATTATTATTGTCTGGTGGTCCATTAATGAGAAATGTTTTAAATGATTTAGATCCACATGTAATTTTTTCGGCACATTGGCATGAATCACGAATTTTTTTATTTCCATCGTCCAGTTCACAAGAACTTTATACAAATAAAATTTTGGAATATGATTTAATGAAATTAAAAGATGATCATGAATTTTTAGAAATAATGGTGCCTACAACATCATATAGAATGGGAAAAATGAAAATTGGTTATGGATCAGCAGTATTTGGTAATTTGTTTTTATATATGAATATTATTATATTTCTATGTTTTTAGAATATTTTTATTATAAATTTTATATTTTAATTTTTTTTTTTTTTTTGCTTTGTAGATAACAATATTCTTCGTTATACAGTTCTTTGGAATTTTAGTCGTTTTATTTCATTATTAATATACTTATTTTGGGTTGCTACAGTAGCAATTTTAAGTTTAATTTTCATTATAGTTCTTAGATGTCCAATTAGATTGGGTAAACGAAACAATTTAGATATTACTTCCTATATACCTCAACTTTAAAACATCTTTTTAAAAAGATTTATAAATCATTGACTTCCAAATTTTAACGAATCTCCAAAACATATCTTAGACTAATCAAAAGTTAAGGTATGACTTAATGTATCTGAAAATATATTGGTAGATATATAAGATAAAAGACTTAATTAAATTTAAGAATTGAAAGTTAAAAAAAAAATTGTTTGTTCAAGAATTAAAAGTAAAATTTTAGAAGTAGTAACCTTATAGTACATAACTTTTTTATAATTACATATTATTATTATATTATATAAAAAAAAATTCTACAATTATAATATATTTATGTTTCGAATATTATACATACATATACAACATTAATTTAGATTTTTAGAATCTCTTTTTTTGGATATAAATAGAATTAATACATTATATGATAAAAAAAAAAAATATATAAAATTGAGTGAAATTTGAAAATTTATATGAAAAATATTTATTACCTAGTCATTTTTTTTTTATTTATAAATAATTTAAGAAAAATGGTTTTTTTTCTATTCTATTTTTACATAGAAATATTTTTTTTAATTCTACTTATCAGAAATGTTTTTTATTAGATGAATATTTTTTTGTAGTAAATTCTGTAATAAAAATTGATAATTCAATAGATAAAAATCTCTTTTTATTTCCATAAATTTAATTTTATTTTTATAATTTAAAATAAATTAATAGAATTATTGGTTATTGATTTTCGTATTATTTAATAAGTATTATCTCATTCGCTAAATGAAAAAAGATTTTCTATTGAAATGTGAGTTACATTTTACATTGAATCATTAAAAAAAATTATATTAGAATGTAAATAACAGTTTTTTTTTAAGTATTCTTGGAAATTAATTTGAATTTATTCCTATTCAACTAAAATATATATCAATTTATATACACTGGCATAAAATTATTAATTTTCTTACCATCAGAAAGTGGGGCATGTATAACCAGTTGTTCTAATTGTCATTAAAATATAATAGCAAAAATAGAAAATGTAAAAAAAACTTTTTCATACAATTTTTTCCACATCATTTTTTTTTTTTTATTTGTGTGTGTGTACACAAGTATACGCTTAATGTCGGCTTTAATTATTTTTCATTTTAATATGTTTTTGTTTCTACAATTATGCACGACAATAATTTTATCTATGCTTCAACGAGAACCAGCTTACCGTAATTAAAAATAACAAAAAAAAAATATTTGTATTTGTTTTATTTGTATTTAATTTATTTATATAATAAAACACATTTGGTTTTAAAAATTTTTAATTTTTTTTTTGTCGAATTTATTAGTTTTTTTTTTTATATAATATATTTTCTCTCATATATCAAATCGGTATTAATTCATTATAAATTTTAGAAATCATTTTAATTAGGTTTCTTAGTTATAATAACAGACTTTTAAAAAGCACCTATAAAAAAATTATAGAGTACAACAATACAATACACATATTGAGAAATTTATGTATTTTTTTTTTTTTTGATTAATTTTAACTTTAATATTATAATATGTATGATTAATCTACAACAAAACAAATAAAATATATATATATATATTTAAAACAAAAATACATAAATTTATTTAGAAAAAAAAAAATGGTCTCATAAAGTACTTTGCAATTTTATTGTAAATACACTTTCAATTCAGATGCGGTTTGAACTAAAACTTTAATTCCAGGCATAAAATTTGCAGTTTGTGAAAAATCTGGACCAGATACTATTTGGGTATGTGCTGCTAATGCATTACCATAATCTCCACTTTGTAAAAATTGTACAATTTGATTTAAAGCGTTTATAGTGTTTTGGGAGAGCTAAAAATGCAAAAATATTCTAAAAATTTGTATTTAATTTAATAAAAATTTCATACTCTTCTTTCTGTCAAAGTATCATAAAGATATTCCAATCGTTTCGTAACATCTTGTACTTTCTTTTTCGTTCGCTATTGAAAAAATAAAATAAATAAATTTTAAATCTATTATCATAAAATAATTTATAATTTTATTTTTACCAAATCTGAAGCCACATTCATGCATTGATTTTTTAACTCTTCTAATACTGTCTGCATATAAATATATTCTTCTGGTAATGGTGGCTTTTGTTTTGGAGTTTCGGGTTGTCTTTGTTGTTGTTGCTGTTGCTGTTGTTGTTGTTGTTGCATCTGCATTACATCCTGAGATTGTGGATGATATCCTTGATTTGCTATTGCTTGGGTTTTGAAATTCATTTGATTATGACCTGATGAAAAATAATTTTGATTATCTATTGGTTGTTGTTGTTGATGTTGTTGTTGTTGTAATGATTGATGTGTTGGTGTTGGGTTAAAACCTGGTGGACCAGATGGCAGATTAGATTGCTACAACAAAAATATAATTTTTTTTTTTGAAATTGTGTTATTAAATTGTAAATTTTTATATACTTGATAATGAGAATTGGGATCCATATAACCATTTTGATTTGAATCCATAGTTCCAAATATAGGATGTGTTATCGGAGCTACAATAGGAGCTTCAGTTTTTGGCTGTACGATAAAAGAAAAATGCGATGAAAATTTTGATTTATTTAATTAATTTTGGTTTTAAAATTTTGTATTATAAGAATTAAAAAAACTTTACTGTATTATTTTTTTTTTTTGTTTTCAAATCAGAAATTATAATATATATATCAAGTTATTTTGGTTAATATAACGTGCAATAAAGGTAAAATTTTTTTAAAAGAAAGCAAAAATACAAAAAAAAAAACAAGATAAAATCAAATCTGATACAATAAATGATGTTTTTCCTAGTTATATATGTACGTAAGTTTGTCATTTTAAGTTTTAAAATTTTTGTTTGCCATTCAATTTTAAATTGATAAAATAAATTTTTAGATCTATTCTTTACAGTCATTTTAATAAGCCTTCCGAATGGGTATTAAAATAACATTCAAAAAATTTAGTTATGCAAGTAATAGACATGTTAATGATTGCAAGAATGTAAATTATAAAAGCCATCAAATTTAAAATATTTGCAGCTGTATAGAAAAAATAAAGAAATTAATTTATTTTATGAGTATACCGGGTTTTGTTTCCTTATACATGCGTATACATTTAAAATATATGGTACATGATAGTTAGGTTCTATGTATGAAATTTTTTTCCTTTATGTCTGTAATGAAGGAATTAATATTTGAACAGATTAAAATGATTAATTAGCTGCAAAATAAAAAAAAAATTGCACTCATTTAAACCTAAATAAAAACCAAATATTAAAAACGCAATTTAAAAAAAATAAACTACACGTTCGTATATTTTATGTCTTCTACCTGAAACATGAAGGTGTCTTGATTTTTAGATTTTTTTTTCTCATTTGATGAAGAAGAATTGTTATGAGCATTAATTATTTTCTGCCATTTCCTAGTTCCTGCATGCTTTGCAGACATTTCATTCTGTTTATTATAAATGATTCTTAAATTATTCTAAGAATTTAAATTTGAAAATTATGTTATTCAATAGAAAATAATACATATTCTTTTAAAAATTATTTGCAGGAGTGAATATTGCGTTTTATTAAGCTTTTTTGCACGATCTATTTTGGTTTTCTTTATTTATTGAAATTTTTACATTTCGAAGCTTAAATTAAAAATGTGCTGTATAAATATTTGCTGCAAAAATACTTAATAGCAAAATAAAATAATATTTTAGCATTGGATTACAGATAATAAAGGTTAATTATGAAATAATTTCTTACGTGTCTCATGGAAGAAGATAATGGTGGGGGATCATTCCAACCGGGTGGTGGAGTAGGATTGCGATTTCCAACTGGAGGAGGTGGTGGTAATGCTGACTGAGCTGTTTCAATACCTGGTATTCCACTTGGAAAACCGGTATTCATGTTGTTCATATTTCCCATTGGTCCTTGTTGAGTTGGAACAAACGGTTTGAAATTTTGATTTGATATAGTATTTGGTGGATTACTTAAATTCTGATTCATTTGATTATTATTGTTATAAGGAGAGTTATAGGATTGAGCATTAGTATTTCCTACATAATTTGTTTGTGTTCCAGGATTAAATACACCCATTTGACCATATGCTGGACCAGAATTGACTGACGGATCTACAACATATTTCCGTGTCAATGTTCCACTGCCCTGTGATCCTACACTTGAAGGTCTTTGAGGATTAAGTGAATCGTTTACTGATGGTAATTTATTTGAAGGTGGTGGTGGTGCAAATACAGGTGCTGGTGGTTGTGGTGTTTGATTTAATACAGAATTTTGATGCAATGGTTGTACAGCATTAAAGGTCGGCACTGGAGGTATATTACTTGAAACCGGTGGTGGTATACCCCATTGTGGTGTTTGGATTTGTCCTGGAAGTCCAGTATTAAAAGTATTCATTATTGGATTTGCCGGTGGCATGGCCGACACAGGATTCGAAAATGAGTTTCTAGGTTGATTATATCGTTGATTTGGAATTGTTGAAGTTGCTGATGTTAATGAAGGCCGACCATACATATTTTGACTTATAGTACGTGTACGTCCATAGTTTGTAGCGCAAATTTGTTTATGACCTAAAGCAAAATACAATCGTTCTCGTAATTCTTCTAAAGACGAATCTTCGCTAGGGCCTAAATATGAAAGTGCTGTATCTAAAGCACCTTGCGTTGCTAATATTCCAGCATATTGGGCTAAAAATTCTGCTAATTGTCCAGAAGCTTGAACAGGATTGCCACGAAGTTCAAGCGATTTTTTAAGCAACATAACAATTTCGACTAAATCTTGTAATTCTGACGTTGAAAGTTTTGTGTTGGTTTTTCGATTTCTTAGTTTTAACCAACCTTCAACTAATTTTTCTACATTTCCAGCACATATATAACAAAACAAGGCCTTCCACATTAAATTAAAATCTGTAGATTCCGCTTGTAAACGTTCACCTAATTTAACTAACAGAAATGAAAGATTAGATTTAATACATGTTTTTGGCAATAAATTTTACTTACCACAAAGATCTTCTAGACGTGCATCACTGTGTGTCAATGCAGCCATCAAAGCTTCTTTCCATGATTCAATGTTGCAATTAGATATTACATCAATCCAATCATTTTGAATCAGTGCACTTATTATATTGGACAGTTCATTATTTTGTTTCAATAAATATTTAAATTGAACATTTTTCAAAAAATCAATGCCTGCAGTAGAAGCTATAATAAGAGCTTCAGCTGATCGATCACAATTAAAGCATAATTCGACAGCAGCCTCAATATTTCCGCTTAAAATAGCTTCTGATATAAAGCCATCATTATCGTCACCCATAGGAATTTTATATTTTCGATTTTTCTTTTCCAATATTTGGTTTTGCAATTTGTTATCCTCAGCTAAAGCATCAAATAACGCATTACTGTCACCTCCCTTCAAACACAAAGCAAATAATATATTTTAATTAACAAATTCTGTATATGAAATTATCAAATAAATAATAACGTATATTAAATAAAAAGCAAATTACAATTAAAAAAAAGAAATTTAACTTGTAAATCATATAAGAAATGAAAAAAGTTTTTTTTTTTAATTTCGTTAAAATATGGCGAAACCAACATTATTGCCTTACCGACAGATCTGTACTATCATCAGTGCTTTGATCACCCTCAACCTCAGATGAATCACTCTGCGTTTGTTATAATTAAATGGGTTCGAATAAGTGAATTAAAAGTTTAGTTAAATGTTTAGTTATATTACAACAAAAAAACCATTTTTTACAAATAAAAACTATAGGAACAGTAGGAGTAATAAAATACGTTTTGTACTTAAAATTGAAATAATTCGTATGTTGTTAAACGAATTTAATCACAATATAAATATTAGATTTGTAAAATAAAGAGTTATTAAACTAAACTAAAAGAGATCAATAAAAAAAATGATATTTTTAAAAACACTTACATGTGTTAAAGTCGCAATTTTATTAGTTACATTCTCAATAGGATTTCTATTAATAGTATCATCAATTTTACCTTTAAATTTATTTGTTATATCATCTTTATTGTAACCTAAATATTAGAAAAGAAAAACGTTAATATACGTTATTTACACTTAGTTCCATTAATCACCTAATAAATTCAACATTTCTTCTCGTGGACTTATTTCAAAATTTGCTTTAATAAAATACCACAAATAACGCCCGTTCTGATCTGACATTTGATCTGCTTTAGTCTTGCAGTATTCGATATAATTTCCATCTTCTAACGTTTTTTCCAGTGCATTTGCTCTATTTACTAATTCTACTTCTGTAATAACTTGATGTAATTTTACTTCTCTTCCAATTTTATTTCCAAATGATAAAAGTTTTCCACCAAACTAAAAAAAATTTAAAAAAAATTTTTTTGTTCAACAATTTAAGTGTTTTAAATTATTACTTACACCAAATGAAACACCAGCTTTTTTCATCATCCATTTTGGAGGCTTTATTAAATCATTATACACAACTTGTGTTGTTTGTTGTGGTACAGGGGCTTGTGCGATTTGATCCATGCCCGGAAAAGAATCCGCAATTTTATTAGAAGTAAGTACTTGATGATGAGTTCCGCCAAAAAGAGAATATACGGAAACATTACCTTCTAAACTTGAACTAGCAATAAGAGCTGGATTTCTAGGACACCATTGAACATCAGAATACCATTGAATTGTTGTTGCGATTTCTCCCAAAATCTCACCATTTGGATTTTCACTGTTTGGATTCCAACATATAATTTTATTATCTTTTGCACAAGATATCATCATATCTACATCTGTGGGACACCACGTTAGACCAAGTATACCACGATTATGAATTTGTAATGTTTTTGTAGGAGCTGTAGCATATCGTAAATCCCACAGTTGAACATAAGGAGCTGAATCATCTTCTGAAGCTAACCAAAGCTGTGTAGCAACATCTGGATGCCACTGTACTGCTCGCCATCGAACACGAGATTGAGAATCGTTTAATTTCATTATCTGTTCATTTTTACGCAAATCCCAAATAACACATCTTGAACTAAATACGGAACATAAAATATGCTGAACTTGACGATTCCATGCTACATTTTGTACATCTTCTAAAGGTTGTGTTTTTGTTCCTGGTGCCATAGGAGTCGATGTATTATTCAAATCCCAAATAAATATCTCAGACTCTGATGCAGCAGAAGCTAATAAATTATTTTGAAATGGATTAAAATCTAATCCACGAATAGCACCGCTATGCTTATCCTGATGTATTACAAGACCACTTTCACCTGTTAATAATTTTTGTGTATTATATACTTGTAAATGACCACCTTCACAACCACCTACAATTAATCCATTTGGATATCCCTCATTATTGTTATGAGGAGTCCAAATTATTTTTTGGAACCTAAAATACAATTTAAAAGTTGAGAAAATTTCTTTTGTTTTATTTTATATAAATACTTGTAATGACTTGGTTGAGAAGCTTTCAATTCAAAATCATATCCGGGATCTAGTAAATTAGCTGAATATACTTCCAAAACTGAACTAACATTAACATCTAATTGCTGTGCCGCAGTACCAGCTGCCAGCATAATTGAAGATTGGCGAGCTGGCGACCACGCCACATTTACAGTTTTTTGTAATTCTTTTATCTTCATATTTTATGTTTGTGCCTATTTCCTTCAATTTTATAAATTTTTGGTTTTTTTTATCAATTTTTTACCAGGTCAAAATGTCAAGGCAACTCTAGAAAGAATTAAATTAAAAAATAAATTATAAAATTTAACATATATAATTACTTAACATATAATATACAAAGAAAAATAAATTTCATTTACCAACATAAAATGACTCTTATAAGCAAAAAATAAAACAATAATTATTTTAATAAAGTAAATATAAAACGCCACATAAGAAACTTTTTGTTGAATATTTTATTCACTATCATTTACCGAAATTCTGACGGTAAACGTCAATAATTCCAACGTGGCATACTAGAGACATCTGTATATAGAATTACAATTTTATATAAACAAAATTAATGTAAATAACAAATGCTTATGTAAACAACATATTCTTTTTAAATTTTTATGCCATTTAATAAATTTATTAAAACATTTTTTTATTTTTTATATAAAACAATATAAAATATGTTTGTATATTGATTATATATCATTTTTAAATGATCAATTAAAAATAATTTAATTTTCTAAAATAAAACCAGACAAAACATTTTGCGTTTCTTATAACTGAGTTTTTAATTTTGATAAAAAGTAAAAACTGACATAATTTACAATTTACGTGACATAAACTTAATCATAAAGCTGAAGTTGGCCTTATAAAATAAAAAGATTTTAGCCCTTTGTATGAAATTAGCTGCATAACAAAATTTCCGTTAAGAATTATTGTTACCGTTTTCAATGGATAGTAAAAAAAAACCAAATGAGATTATAAAATAAATATCAAATATAAACCATTATTTTTATTTAGGTGAATCATTTGATAGCATTGATGATACTTACTACATAAAAAAGGTTGCACAAGACGATGATGATCAAGAAGAACAACGATATTCAAGTATTGAATATGAGGAATTGGATGAGATAAATATTATATCCGATTCTTCAACGAAGCAACCAAATGAACAAGAATTGTATCAATGTACTGCTTGTAACTATAGGTAATAAACTAATAAATAATCTCAATTCACTTATTAAATCAATTTTTTTTAGTTTTACAGATGTAATGGAACATATAAAAAAGTTTCATAAGCATCAATCTGTCCTTATTGAGGCATCTGAAATGGATAAAAACAATGATGACTATTCGGAGGATAAATTAAGTTTCTACGATGATGATAACAATATAAAAGAGGAAAAAGATGACAGCGAATTATTCTACATATCAGATCCAGATGATGGAAGTAATAATATATTTATTGATTCAAATGATTTAATTTTTGATGATTGTATATCAGACGAAAAACTAAATGAAGAAATTTCTATAAATTATCTAGATGATTTTAAGCAAGTAAGTTTCATTAGAAAATGTTTAATTAAAATTTAATTTTTTAAATTTCATTAATCAAGGAATTTGAAGAGACAATTGAAGAAGCTGATACAGTAAAGAATATGAAAAGTTTAGTGGGAAAAAATGTATTTTACTCTGATACTATTTTAAATACTTGTTATATTTGTAAAACAACATTTCCTTCACAAAAAAATTTGAAGTAATTATTATTTTGTTTTATTTTCTTGATTCTGTTTTTATGAAAACCATTTTCCTTAATTTTTAGATTGCATCTAAGAATGCATAATCCAGTAAAATCAAAAAGATATGACGAAGTAGTAGGTGACGTTGATGATAATTTAGTATTATTTGATTGCGAATTTTGTGGGAAGAGGTAAAAAATATATTTTAATTTATATTTATGATTATAATCATTTGTAATAACTATTCAAGTTTTGATATAAGATTAAAAGAGCAACATTCTAAGTTTCATCAAGAATATGTTTCGAAAACTACGTGTAATATATGTAATAAATTATTCAAAAATGAAGAAAGCTTACGTATGCATCTCAGATTACATAAAATTAATGGAAATCTTTCTGTTGGTCCATTATTAAAGAAACCGACTAAAGCAGAAAAAGCTGGAATTATTCATCCATATCCGTGCCAACATTGTGGTCGAACATTTAAACGGCCATATGAAAAAGTAAAACATGAAAGAATTCATACGGGAGAGAAACCGTTTAAATGTGATGTATGTGGGAAATGTTTTAGAGTTTCATATTCTTTAACGTTACATCTTCGAACCCATACAGGTGTAAGACCATATATTTGTAATATTTGTAATAAAAGGTATTAATATTATTTTATGATTGTTATTCTTTTTAATCCTCTATATATAAAATTATGTATTTTTAGATTTAAAGGATTTTCTACATATTCACATCATTTGTTAATACATTCTGAAGAAAGAAAATTTAAGTGTCCTGAATGTCCAAAAACTTTTAAAACACAAGTTCAATTACATGGTCATAAAAATACACATACAAAACCATTTTTCTGTGAGAAATGTAATAGACCTTTTGCAACAATGTATGCTGTTGAAGCTCATATGGAAACTCATAAAAAAGAACTTAATAAAAAACATTTCAAATATTTTTGTGACATTTGTGGTGCATCATATGGTAGATCATTTGCATTAGAAGAACATAAAAAAGCTGTACATAATCCTTCTGATATAATTGAAAAGAATTTAGAATATTTTTGTAATGAAGAAGCAGTTATATCATCCGAATGTTTATTATCTGCTCATGAATTGTTTAAAGAATCCTGAAAATTAAAAAATTTTTTTTTTTTTTAAATACCTATATATTTTTCTTTTAAGTATTTTAAAAAAAACGGATATAAAATTTTTAAGTTTTTTTATTGTGATTTTCAAAATATATTGCTAAAGTTAATATTTCGACTATAAACCAATAATTTTAATTATTTATTTTTTTTTAATAAAGCTTATATTTAAAATATTAACAAATAAATAAATTTTCTATAAGAAATTAAACTAAAAAAAACAACGCATTTTTAATATTACAACAATATTTGTCCAACTATAGTTATAAAAAAGATTAAAAAAATATATATATATAATAAAAAGTACAATTTCTGTTAACTATCATTAAGTAACATGTATTTTAGTGGAAATGTTTTTTTTTCTGGGAATATTAAAAGGATTTATTTTGTAAAAATATTAATAGTATAAGATTCGGAATTTTCAGGTAATACGTACATAGATAAACAGTTGATATATGATATATAAGTATAAAATATAATTTATTAATTTATGCTTATAAACATATAAATGTTTGAGAAATTAAAAAAAAAATTTTTATATTAAAACAAAAACGAATAAAGATGGCAACCGATTTGTCTGGCAATATACGCGATAAAATAAAATACTATATTTAAAATAACAAATATAGTTAACCAACCCAATAATGAAAATTGTGTATGTTTATGTCGTATATGTTTTAATAAGCCTATCCATCCTCCATTTTCAGTTAACCATATTAATAAATCTTCTTTAACAAGTTCAGCAAATCCATCAACTAAAAATTGTAAAAAATCATAATGACCTTGACGGACGCAATCAATTGCAAGACCCCCACAAACAGAAAATAGTGAAATTACTTTACCCCATGTAATGTTATTTTTTAATAATTCTTTTGTAACTAAATTTAAAAGCATTGGCGCTGTATCACAATCTTCTAACTCACCAAATGGTGCACTTGATAATTGCCTTGAAACATTCGAATATAAACGTGGGTGCATTCGTTCCAATTCTTCTCCCATCTACAATTAAAATAAAGAATTTAAAATAATTTCAAATGGAATAATTATTTTGTGTCCGGGTATTCCGAGCATTTTTAAATCAGATTTTATTTCTTATATTATGTACCTATGTATAGTGTTGTTAAGTTATTTTTCTTTTTTTAGTTTATTTTCTTTTGACTTACAGTATTTAGCGCTGGAAATACATCATAAACAACATCAGACGAAGGTTCTAATAACATTCTTAATCTTTGAACCGCTTTTTTATTTAAGAGTCCAGCTCTTCTTAAACGATTGCGTATATAATAGCTGCACAAGCATCTTCCCTAAAAATAAATTGTTTTGTTTTTTTTTTTAATAACATTGTTTACATTTCGTAATATTATTAAAATTGAAAGATCAGTTTTTTTAAAAAACGTAATATTTTTCAAAAATATAGATAAAAAATTTAATATGCATTTGTTTATATTGTAAAAAAACATGAATTGAGTTAAAGTCCTTATAGAAATTGATTTTATCATAAACTAAAAATAATTCCTTATTTGGTTAAATCAATTTGGAACTTAAACATAACCTTGTTTCTGTAATCAAATGACATCTCAACCTTTAAATCTTAATATATGTATATTGTATATTATGTTTTTGTTGTTTTTTCTTTTTTACTATAGTCAATATGTTAGTACATAGTAAAAGTATACATATAACATATGTAATTAAAATTTTTCATCACTTACCTGATCTATTAATTCTTGTTTGTATTCTTGGGAATCATTAATATTAGAGTGTTTCCGACGTTTCCATTCTGTTCTTCTCTGATGTATTTCGTATCCTTCTTCAAACGGCATAAAAATTATTTTTATTAAATGCGGTACATAAAAGTTTTTATAAAATTTTATTCTAATTAATTTGCTAATAACAAAAACAAATATAAGTATGTGTATTTTAAAAATTTGACTAGCTCTATATAACTAGTTACAATTTATGTATAAATTAAACTAAATCTTATACTTGATCTTATAAATTATTATGGAAGTAAATGGTCTAATAAATATGTCAAATATTTTTAATTTGTCGAATATAAAGACTTTGATCTTTCATAATTTAATGATCGCAAATCAATTTAGTTAACAGGTGGAAAATGGCAATACTAATTTTATTTTTATTCGATACACAATCCATAATTTGTAGTACATATCATATTTTTTAACCTTTCTGATACATAAACCCATTTTATAACAATTAAATTTTTTATTTAATTATGAACAATTTTTTACTGATCGTTACAATTACTTTCCAAACATTTTTTTAACTTTTTAAAATTTTAAATACATACATAACATACATATATCTATATACCACATACATATTTCTATTCAATATTATGAAATTTTATTATAATAATTCGGTATTAAATAAAAATTTGAAGATAAACGTAAAATTACAATAATAACCACTAATACTATAATACAACTAAATGTTATTTTCGGCCATTCAATAGTTTGAAATTCATTTCTTTCTGGATAAACATGGGTGTTGAGTCCATTCTGAAAAAAAAAAAAAAAAAAAAATAATTATAATAATTAATTCTTGTACTTTTTTTTTCTTAATTTATCTACGAACCCATCCCCCGTTATCATTAATCCATGACGCAAGTTCATCTTCAATTACATCAGATACACCTATATTAAAAACTTCCTCTTTGTTAAAAAAAAAAATAAAACTATAATGAAATTTTTTTTTATTTTAACCTTGAAGTAAAGAAGGTAAATAATCTGGATGTCCTTGTCTAACGCAATCTACCGCTAAACCGCCAGATATTGCAAATAAAGATATAATTTTACCCCATGTTATATCAATACGAAATAATTCTCTAGCAACTGTACTTAATAAAATTGGTACAGTTTCAGATGATTCAAGTTCTGAACTTCTAGATATTTGTCTTGTCACACCGCTATATATTCTTGGATGTAATCTTTCTAATTCATCACCCAACTAAAATTATTTAAAATAAAAAAAAATTTGGAAATACTTATTTTTTTCAACACAAAATTTAAATTTAATAATTTTTTACTACAGAAACTGCAGGAAAAACATTTTTAACTGTTGTATTTAATAATGTAGTTCCAATAATACTTCTTATTCTCTGTAATCCAAGTTTTCTGTTATATAGACCTGATCTTTTAAGACGTCTTCTAATATATTGTCCACATAAACATTTTCCCTAAATATTCAAAATGTAATCAAAGATCTCTTTTATGATTTATTCATATATTATGTACTATACTACTATGTATAGTTACATTTGACTTACTTGTGCTACAATATCTTGTGTTGGAATTTGAGCTTGTTTCCATCCGATTGTATATGATAATTTTCTACTAACTGCATCACTAACATTACTTAAACGTCTTCTAGCTGATATAGCTGTTCCAACATCTAATAATGATGTTGCATGTAATGTTGCTGGAAAACTAAATTTTCTTCTCCTCTGTAAAGGTGAAGAATTTTTATCTTTTTGAAAATTTGGATCACTACTATTTGATGGTAATTGTAAATTGGACATTGTTTAAGTAAAAATATTGTAAGTGTTCTGGAAAAATAAATTAAAAAGTATTAAATTTATAATTTTTATTTGAATCTTCTTTTTTTTTACATAAAATTTTTAATATAACAGCGTGTATAACAGTTTTTAAAATGAGAATTTTTAAAAGAGATTTATTTAATTAGGTACTGTGGAAATTTTATGTTCCTTTAAAATGTGTAATTGAATTTTATTTTTGGCACTTGAATATTAATTTTACGATTTTTATACGATATTATATAACATATAGAATATTAATGTAACATCTGCGGTAAAATATAAAACCATGAATTAATAATAATTTTTAATAAAATCACAAGTTGCTAATTTCTGATATAACTAGAAGGACAAAGATTTCAAAGATTCAAGTACCTACTGTAAAAAAAAAAAAATTATTATATGGGAAAACTTTTACGCTTTTACTATTTAATAAATCTTAAAAAGATTATTCACATTTTAATCAGATCAATGGAAAAATCAGATTTTGAAACCTTCATTGCTCATGATGTTCAGTCAGTCAAACCCTCTGTATGTACAGACTATATAATATATATATGCAATAATTTTAAGACAAAATAATTTAATTTTATATTAAAACAATTTTTGAAAACTTTCTTTGTAATAAAGTTGTACCATGTTGTACATCACGAAATAATTGTTAAAGGTCGTGCGTTAAATCTGATGTCTACCATTTCAAAAATAGTTAAAAGTATACTTTATGACTAATTTTTATATGGTGAAAGTGAAGACAATTTAGAATTTTCTATAATTTTAAAGTTTTTATTAAATAAAATCAATCAATGCAAAATAATTGTGACTTCCTCAATCCGTCGTTTAATTTTATTTTCAAAGGTCACGAATGACAATATGACAATTTATTATTAAAGTACATATATAACAAAAATAAAAAAATAAAGAAAAGTTTAATTTACCCCGCTTTTTTATTTTTTAAAAATTTTCTTTTCCCATATAAAAAGAAATTTCTTATTTTTATTTTGTAGTCTGATTTTAAAAATAAAGTGATACGCAATGTCACTAATTATCTAGATTAAAAATAAAAAAATAAAAATAAAATATAAATTTAATAATGATAGTTAGAACGTTATTTTTTACTTTACTTAAATTATATTTATTCAAAATATCAGTTACGGATGTTTCACATTTATCAAATCATCGGTTTTTTCAACAACAATATCAAACATTTTATGAAGTACCACCACAACAAATACAACCTAAACCAGAATTTCCACCTACAATTAGTACAACAACTGAATTTGTTTTACCAGAAATTATCATTAATAAAAGATTAAGACAAAATAATAACAACAATGGATATGATTATAATCGTCCAACAAAACCACCACAAAATATATATTTACCTCCGTCAATAACTAATGATCCATTTAATCCGATAGATATTCCAAATCAACAATTTCCAGATGAAGGACAACAAATTGAATTACCAAATGAAACATTAGTACCTGGTTTACTACCATCAATTCCAGAACCAGATAACAGTTACCTTCCCCCTGGGAATATTCAAGGAAATGCAAAATTTTTTGAAAATAATAATAATAATTTTGTAACATACAATAGAGATCAAGCCGGTGGATATGATTATAATATTCCAACAAAGAAACCTTCTCCAATTTTAATTCCTATACCAGTTGATGGAGCTGATAAACCAATTTCTGATGGAAATCCAATTCAAACTGATACTGATGATTTTTCAAATCAAGGTTATAATTATGAAGTACCGATATCACAAGATACTTCTTTTCCATCTTCTCCATTACCAATATTGCCAACAGATGATCCGCATAATGGATATTTACCACCAATATCATCAGCTGTATCTATTCGACATGCTAAGGATTTCACACAATTTAATTTAAATGGAAAGAATACTTTTAAATTATTTTTAAAAGAAATGAGATGTTTAAATAATCAAGGAGGATATTTTAATGCCATTTTTAGACTAGATAATTTCACTGGTTTAATACCAATTGTTGATTATAATAGTTTAGATTTTAGATGTAATTTAAGAATAATTCAATCCCATATAATTGTTCATATAGCAGTAGAAGATTTTTCAAGATGTGGTATACGTAATTGTGGTGAAAATTTATGCATTCGTTTAAGATTTCCATTAATACAAGGAATGAAAACACAATCTGATCCTTTATTAACATTACAATGTAAAATTCAGGATAAAGTTATATCAAAAACACATGCTTTAAAAATGGGTGTTTCAAATGATATGTAAAAGAAATTTAAAAAAAAAAAAACAATTTTTATAAAATTTTTTTTTTTTATTAGCCAGAGTCGTAGTATAGGAACTGTTGCCCAAGGTGGTCATCAGCAACCATTTCGAACTCATATTGAACTATTACGTAAATCACCAAATGGTTTTACAAGACATTTAGAACCGCATGGTACAGTGCAATTGGGTGAAGAATTACTATTAAGAGCTCATGTTAATACAGGCGATGGTAAAAAATTTTATATCAATAATTAAAACAAAAAAAAATTTTGTCATTTTTTATTTTTATTTTAAGGTTGGAATTTTACAAAATTAACTGATATAAATTTACAAAGAATTTCATCTTCTACTGGAAAAACTTTAAATACTGCAAATCTTGTTACATCTTATGGTTGTGTTAATCCAGTTATGCGATCAATATGTCCAGTTCAACCAAGTTTTGATCCTCCATTAGGATATCGTTTATCTTTTAAAGTTGTAATGTTTCAAGGTATGACAAGCGGTGAAGAAATCATTTTAAGTATGAAAATAACAGGATGTCTTGAAAGATCTGATTGCTATATTGATACACAACATTGTAATAATTCAAATAATCGATTAAAAAGAAGTTCAAAAGAAGATGATAATAGAAAAAAAAATTTAACAGAATTTGAGGAAATTTCACAAATTTCATTTCGTGTTATTATTTCAGAAAATGATAATGAAAAACGATTATTGAAACTTAAGAAAAATGATTATAATGATGAAATTAATAATATTTATAGACGTTATATCTTTTTAATATTTGGAAGTATTGGTATTATATGTTTTATTTGTTTTCTTCTAATTATTTTATATTTAAAATTAAAATAAAAAATTATTTTAAATAAAGTAAAATTAAAAAAAAATTATATTTTTAATTAATTTTGATTCGTATTGAATGATCAGAATAATAAAAATAATGTGTTCAAATATAATAGATTCATATTGTTATTTTACATCTATTTCATTTTTTTTTTGAATTTATCAATTTTTATCAATTCAAAAGCATTTCTTTTCTACCTAATTTTTTTTTTAATTATTCCCTTTATTTGGAAAATCGTGGTGAAATCAATTGGAGACACAAACCAATTTTGAATAATTTTTTTGATATATGATATGATGATATGATTCGTAGATACGCGATACGCCTGTACAAGTAAAATGTTCATGCATTCATGTAAAATATTGAGTGTATTTAATGAAATTGAAAAAAGATAACGCAGAAGAATTAGAAAAACAAAACAAATTTTTGTTTAGAAATATGGCTTGCACCAAAATTTGAAAATTACATATAAGAAAAGGGCTGCAAGTCCGGAATTTAAGCTCTAGATTAAGCCGGAAGATTTAAGCCCTAAGTTCCTATCTAAAAGCGTGCCGGAGTTACGAAGATAGAAAAATCATGCAAAATTTGGTTTTCACGTAACGGTAAATTTAAATACTAAATTAAACTTGTATAATTTTGATATTGATTTATAAAGGTAAAAAAATTTCCTGTCGAATGGTATTTTCAGATTGAAAAAAAGTTAAGTAGAACATGGGAATATACTCATTTACAAATTGGGCTTTTTCAAAGTTTGAGGGGCTGCAGCTCCGTAATGAATGGGGTTACATGAAAAAGTTGTTCTTCTGTTTAATTTTTTTGTGTTTTGTATGAGACCTGTCTATCCTAATTTTTTTTTTCTCTATCTTTAACGGTATAAAAGTTTTGCAAACAGATGGACGGACGGACGGACGGACAGAGTGAAACTAATTGGCAATTTTTTCAATTTTTTTTTGGAAATGCACTAAAAGCACTTTAAAAAAAATTTAGCAATTCGGTATTCGTTAAATTTTGAATAAAAAATCTAGGATTTATTTTATTTCCGACAATGGAAGTAATGATGTTTTACGCCGTACCAAAAAGTACCAGCCAGTACATAATTTTTTGTTAAAATAAATTTATATCTTCCTTGCACCTTGATACATCTGTGTCCATTCTCATAGGGGAGATAAACCTCACCACTGGTTAAGAATCACAGATTTCAATAGCAAACAATATTGTTTGAAAATCAACAATATTAAAATAACAAAAATCAAATTAAAAACAAATTTAAAAAAAATCATATCCGTCACACCAAATCTAAATAAATAATTATGTCAATTTATGGGGCTGCCAAATGCCAATTCATAAAATTTGTTTTCAAAAATAAATTTATGTCTCCCTTGATAAGTTTGTGTTCATCCTCATATGGAAGATAAACTTCTCACCTCTCACTGATTAACACAGCTTTAAAAGAATATAGTAGTTTGCCGATCAACATACCAAAAATAACAAGACATTAAAAAAACAAGTAAATGTAACAGTAAGTCGATGCAACCGACTTATTAATACCCTACACCTGAATAATTCGAATTAAATTAAAAATCCATAAGTGTTTTTGGCAGCTGCTTGAACTTCTTCCCTTTTCTGTCTTGTTCAACTCGAA
The DNA here is from genome assembly GCA_947095535.1 of Poecilobothrus nobilitatus. Taxonomy (NCBI): domain Eukaryota; kingdom Metazoa; phylum Arthropoda; class Insecta; order Diptera; family Dolichopodidae; genus Poecilobothrus; species Poecilobothrus nobilitatus. The sequence goes on along the minus strand of OX352773.1, from coordinate 31,443,972 downwards.
TTTCAAGAACATAAAAGAGGCATCCGCTTGGGATATGCTTGACACCCTTGTATAAAATTTTAAGTTTCTATCTTAATTATTTTTGGAGATTGGTAGTCCTTGGGATGTTTGTGTCAGCTACCCGAATTGCCACTCCAATTCATCGAATCCATCTCAGGAACATAAAGAAAACTTGCCAGAACACCATTCTATTAAATTTAAAGGTTCTACTTTTGTTGGTTTTGGAGATATGCTCGTTGCTCTTGTGTTCGTCCGGAAGTTTCCAAAATACGAACCCATGGTTCAAATTCTTTCAAATGTCAGTTTCCAATTTTACAGAAAAGGAAACATAACAGAACACCCTTGTACTAAAAATAAAAGTTCTATCTTTGTTGGTTGTGGAGATATACTCGTTTGCTCTGGGGCTCGTCCGGAAGCTTCCAAGATTTGAACCCATGAACCAAATCCTCACAAATTTCAGAAACATAAATCAAACATGAAGAAACACCATTCTGCCTAATTTAAAGGTTATATCTTTGTTGCATTTGGAGATAATATCATTTGCTCTGAGGCTCGTTCGGAAGCTTTCAAAATCCGAACCCAAGGACCAAATCCTCTCAAATTTCAGAGGCCTAAATCATACATGAAAGAACACCATTATGCCAAAAGTAAAGGTTATATATTTGTTGTTTTTGGAGATAATCTCATTTGCTCTGGGGATTGTTCGGAAGCTTCCAAAATCCAAACCCATGGACCACATCCTCTTAAATTTTACAGACATAAATCAAACTGGAAGAAACATCATTATAAAAAATTTAAAGGTTCTATCTTTATTGGTTTTGGAGATAATCTCGTTTGCTCTGGGGCTCGTTCGGAAGTTTCCAAAACCCGAACCCATGGACCAAATCTTCTCACATTTCAGAGACTTAAATAAAACATGAAAGAACACCACCCTGCCAAATTTAAAGGTTATATCTTTGTTGGTTTTGGAGATAATCTCATTTGCTCTGGTGCTCGTTCGGAAGCTTCCAAATCCAAACCCATGGACCAAATTCTCCTAAATTTCAGAGGCCTAAATCATACATGAAAGAACACCATTCTGCCAAAAGTAAAGGTTATATCTTTATTGGTTTTGGAGATAATCTCATTTGCTCTGGTGCTCGTTCGGAAGCTTCCAAAACCCAAACCCATGGACCAAATCCTCTTAAATTTCAGAGACATAAATCGAACGGGAAGAAACATCATTGTACAAAATTTGAAGGTTCTATCTTTGTTGGTTTTGGAAATAATCTCATTTGCTCTGGTGCTCGTTCGGAAGCTTCCAAAACCCAAACCCATGGACCAAATCCTCTTAAATTTCAGAGACATAAATCGAACGGGAAGAAACATCATTGTACAAAATTTGAAGGTTCTATCTTTGTTGCTTTTGGAGATAATCTCGTTTGCGGAGATTATCTCCAAAAGCCGGAATCATTCGGAAGCTTCCAGAATCCGAACCCATGGACGGATTTTGTCCAGATTCGAACTTAGCCTTTCTTTCGTAATTAGTAACCTACTATATAAATTTCATCAAGATAGCATCATTATTTTTTGAGTTATCGTGCGTACGGACGGACGGACGGACGGACGGACGGACGGACGGACGGACGGACATCGCTAAATCGACTCCGGCGGTGATCCTGATTCAGAATATATATACATGTCTATACCTAACTCGCTTCCTTTTGGTGGTTACAAACACCATACCAAAGTTAATATACCCTATACTTTAAGTGTAGGGTATAAAAAATCATATCCGACACGTGAAATTGTATAACAAACAATTATACTACATACATATACATACATATATAAAATTAGCTAGCCCGCCACAATAATAACTATGAAGATTTAAGGTATAAAAAATATTTCGGTTATAAACAATATTAATTCGTATTATTTTAAATACATATACATATGTACATACATATAATAATTACATTTATCAATTATATTGAAAACTAAAAAACAAATTAATTTTGATACATGTTAGATATATATATATGTATGGACATTTATGTACATATATATATTACGTACATACATATATGTTTCCAATACGAATAAAGTACAATTGACGCTTCTTAACAATTAACGTAAAATTGATTTAAAAAATCTTAAAAAAAAATAAAAATTCACTTAATTAGAAAACTTAATTACATTACTATATTTACGATCTTAAGTTTTTTTTTTTTTTAATTTTATTTTAAATTAATTTAAAACATTTACATTAGGTACATAATTATATAGAATTATTTTGAATTGATTTTACAATCATATCTAAAATGAATTCAATTATAAAATATTTAATTGAAGTAAAATTGTTAGTATAAAAATAATTTTTTTTTTTATTTATTTGACATTATCAAAATGTGTATATAAAAATTTATTAAATTTCGTTTATTAGTTATTTTTAAAAAAGAAAAAATCTTAAATTTTTTGAAGAAGATAAATGAAATTGTATTAGTATAAAACAAAATACTTTAAGATTGTTTTTAAGTTTTCACCCTTTATTTAAATTAGCATTTCCGATAGCATTAATTTTCTTTTCAATTACATGCATTTACAATAAAAATCATATGTTGTCAATTTTTCTTTGTTTAATACTGTTAACCTTTGTTAATTGTTAATTATCTTACCAATTACCATTTGTAAGTTTATAAAATTTTTATTAAATTGCATACTGACACTGATTTCAATATTTGACAATATAAAAATAATGACATGGACAACATACCAGTTAGTGTATTGCCAGCTTAATAATACAAAAAAAAAAATACATAATATACATTCTAAAAAATTAGAGATCAATCTAATTTAAATTAATCCAAATGCAACCCACTTAGGCTGCAGTTATAGCTATCATTGAAAAACATTGAAAACTTACATTTTTTTGCATACATAAGGGCAGAGCAGTCAGGAAAATGTTTCTTTAAAATTAGGTGTCAAATCAAAATGACAGTAATTTTATGGTTATAGATGCGTTATAATTCTTTGAAATTAAATTACTTATGATATATATAGACAGACAATGAAAATTAGGAATAGATAAAGCATAAACATAGATATGTCATTGAATTACTCCACACGGGTCTTTTTGAATCGGATTCTTAACTACTGTTTATTTCCACACGATTCTTCATTATTCGGATTATATTCACTTTTCTATTTACATATATAGTATGTGTATTTGATTTTTATTATTTTTATTTTTTGCGTAGCTACACAAAATTTTTCTAACCATGACCATATAGAAAATTTTTCATGACAATTTTAATTCATTTTTCTTTGTATTTGTGCCTTCCTGCGTTTATCGGACACAACATAATATTTATATAACACAACATAAAATAATTAGCAATCGGGAAAATAAAAAAGTTGATTTTTAAAGAAATATTAAAATTTAAAAATTAATAGTTAATTTAAGCTCGACGCGATATTAGACGCTGTTGCAATTGCATCTTATTTAACTTTATCTCCCACGCTCACCCTCTTTCACCAGTTATTTTTGTTGCCGTTACAAGAAAAATTTTCGACAAAAAATTATTTACCTGAGCTGTTGCATTTTCACAAATACGACTATAATACCACACTATACAGAATTACAGAAATCTGTTTAATCTAAGGATATAAAAAAAAATTTTTGTTTTTGCAATAAAGTTTAGTATTGCCAAAGTCATTTTATTAGTTTATAAGTTTATTTTTGTTTATGAGTTTTTTTTATGTTCTGAGTTTCTGTGAAAAGGTCAGTGAATTAATGTATGTATTTTACTTACATATACATATGTATATATGTATAAATGGACAATTTTTTTTTCATTCCGATATTTAAGTTTTATGAGATCCTGTATTTATTTTTCAATGGCTTAAAATTACAAACTTGAAATTTTGGAAGATGTAAAATCTTTAAGATTAAGTACCTAGTTACCTACCACAAATATTTTTGGTAACTTTTAAAAGGGCACAAATTGAAAATTTTTATTTAGACACACCGTAGTCCGTAGCCTGAACTTGGAGTTGTGTCTGTCCACCTTTAAAAATCCTTCGTTTTGCATAATTACTGTCTTGTTTTTTTTTGTTTTTAGCTATGTGACAAGGAAATTACAGTTTTATCTCTTCCAGGTATGGCTGCAAATGTCGTAAGTGTGAATTATTCTTAGGATATGTGTGGAATTCGAACCCAACAGCGTAATTTTAATTGAAGTCCACTAGGCCTCTTATAAAGGATTTTGCTTCTTTTAAGATTTCTTATTTTTATCAAATCACCGAGAACTCCATTTTCATTTTATAATTTCATTTAGAATGAATTAAATCTAAAATAGTTTTTTTTTTTTTGTTTTTCAACTTAGCAGAAATAATAACAGATGTTTCTTGTTCTTTTCTGTTTTTTGTAGTATTTTTCGCAAAACAAATCTACACAAAAAAAAAAAAAAAACACACATGACAAAACTTTATATGATCATGATTTTAATGCATTTTCTGATCTCCATTAATTTACTTTAAAACCATAAATAGTTTTTATAAAAAAAACAAAAAAAAAAAATTGCTTAAATGTTATTGAGGTTTTTTTTTTTCGAATACAAATGTTTTTTTTTTTATTTTTCGTGTTGTTTTCGCAAAAAAAAAATAAAAAAATCGAAAGAACAATTATTTGATATCGATATTGGGAAAAAAACTATAAACTATTTTTTTTTGTTTTTTTTTTTTATTTTTTTTTTGTAAAATTATTGGAAAAAAAATGTGAGTGCTAAGAAAAATTTTAATAAGATCGTGTAAATATTAGGAAAATTGTAAAAACTACATATATTTTACTGTCATTTCAAATAAATGAGATATTTACTTATAATGTTCGGATATTATAGCTATATTTTATATACATACAAACATACATACATAATATGTTATTATAATACAATTGTTAAGAAAAATAATATAATTGTGGTTATGTGGTTTTTTATTTATTTTTTTTTTTTTTTTGAAATTTTTATTAGGATTGTTTTGTAATCATTTTTCTCAATTCAATACCTATTGAGAAAAAAAATTACTTAGTTTAATTTTCAATTTATAAAAAAAATATTTTTTTTTTTTTTTTAAGTTAGATAATAAGTCACGCGATTCACCAAAATACAAATACGATGTTTAAAAAAAAAATTCTAAAATAAATTAAAAGTGTGAGAAATTAAAGTTTTAATTACAAAAGAAAAAAAATAATTTGACATTGAAGAGGATATTTAAATAAATTATAATTGATTTTAATAAAAGAAAAGATCAAAGAAATTAATTAGTTTTATACTTGAAAAAGATCATTTCGTTAAAGTATAAAGAAAAACTGGGTAGGTATAAGAAAAAAAGGCCTATGTACATATATTCGAATTTTTAATTCATTTTTAATTGTTAAAGAAACAAAACAATGAAAAAATTTAAAATTTTTTACTCAAAAGATGCTAAATTAATATTTACATAATAAATTTTTATTAGTGATTAAAGAGAAAAATTTTTACGTTAGAAAATTTTTGGAAAAAAAAACATTTTGTCCACTAATACAGCCTTTCCAAATAGTTCTTCTCGAATACAGCACAGTACGTTTCATCCCTCTTTCCAATAAACTTATAATTTTATGACGGGAATTCCATTTTTCTTTTTGAATCAAAATATTATGCAATGAACGCTACAAGTCACAAATATTAAGAAAAGATGAAATAAAAATTGTTATGAGGTTCAAATAATTATTTTACTATACATACATATGTGCTTAATGCTTTTTTATAGTATACTTATCGCTTCAAAATTTTATTTTTAATTACACACACTTACACATAAAAATGAATTTAATTCGTGAAGAGTTGTGTGCAGGTGTAATAAAAAAAAAAAAATAAACAGTAGTTAAGAATCCGATTCAAGAAGACTGGTGTGGAGTGATCCTTTAAGATTGAAGAAGTTATTTTTAAAGAAATTTAAAACAATTTTTTGAGTAGTTTTTTTATTTTATTAGGATATGGCAAATGCCTTACAATGTGCAATGCTAAAAAAGTTCTATTATAAACTAATTTTAAAATTAATTTTCATTAGAAAGATTAAATAACTTTTTTTTATAGACTAATACATATTTCAAATTTTCATAATAATTTTTTTAAATTTTAAATGTACATACAAAAATTACAATATACATAAATATCCATATATATCTAAAGTTAAGCCAAATATATACCCCTCATTGAATTTTCCCAATATGAAATGATTATGAAATATATTTAGTTTTACAAAAAAAAAAAAAAATCTCGATAAAACTAAGTAACAAGAGAGAGTGGTGTAATGGCTTCACGAGCTACCCTCTTTAACAACATATAATAAAATGATTTACAGATTCACTGAATACGGTTCAAAAACATCAAAAGAAATTGGGTCTAGAGTAGAAGGTACTAAATATTTAAAATCATTGGAAAATTTTTCTACTATATTTCAAGCTGATGTGTATGCAATCGAAAGATGTCTAAAATGCAACCTTGAAAGATGATAAAGAAAAAAAAGCAATAGCTATTCTAACAGACAGTCGTCAAACAGCCATAAAGGCACTAAACTCGAAACTATAACCAGAACAGATATCAAAAAATTATAGCATTCATTAAAAATAAACTCTTAAAAAGAAAATTCTAGCAAAGGCATGTGCCGACGAAAGGGGCACTTAAAGAATATTTAGAATCTAAAATGACGGTACATACAGATTTTGGCAAGAATAAGAAGAGCCTTCAGGACACATACTCCTAGGATATGTGCACCTAGGACCATATTGCTTTACCGAAGATAAACTACGAGCCTAGCAATAAATCCTCTACAGATCTTTATTCTTTAGTTTCTTAGAGGCAGTACAGGATGACAGAAGTATTATAAGTAGAGGTAAAATTCCAAACACGTATTAATATATGTAGCACAAATCTACATTAAAAAATAATCTTATCTAAGAATATATAAAATTTTTAATTTAAAAGTTAATTAATTATTAGAAAATATGAATGTTTTATTATCGTTATAAATATTAACTGCCAAAATAATTATTGTATTAAATTAATTTTTGTATAATTTATTATTATTCATCAGTTCATCACTAATAAACTTCATAGTTTATTACATAACTTCTTAATTTTTTTTTTTTTATTAAAAACTGTATATTAAAATTTTTTTATTACAACGCGTAATAAAATTATTACAATTAAATTAATGCTATAAAATTTAGATTTAAATTTTAATTAAAAATTTAACTACTTGTCAAACTTTTATGATAACCTCGATAAAATTCTAGCAAGATAATGGGTATTGTTTATTCTACCGTATCTTTTTTGAATACGATATCTCGATACGATATAGCTAAAAAAAGGGACTTATTCAGAAAATTTAAACGATATTAAGCCTTGAGGTTAAAATCTTTCATTTCAATAAACTAAACATTCTAATATATTTAAAAAAAAATTTATAATATCACAAAAAAAAAAAAAATTTTTTAATCTGAAACAAAAAGTAAAATAATTTGCATTATTTATTTGTTTATATATTGTATATTAGTATATATATATAATATAATATATCTATTTAAATTTTGTTTATAAATAAACTTATCTCTTATATATGAGTACATTGATTATATTTATTACATGTTTTGTTGTTGTTGAAAAAGCCGCGGTAATCGAATTTTGATTGGCAACTATCTTAATCATGTAGTGCTTCTATTATTCAATATATAAAATTAAGGGATTGTTTATAAAAACAAAAATACATACATACATATATATTTTAACAAAAAAAGAAAAAAAATTACTTTCATTTTTTTTATTTATAATTAAATAGAAAGATTTTGAATTATCATTTTTACGATAATACTTGTACAATCGTATTTTTATCACATTTTTATTAATATAAAAATATGAATAACTGTCCGTCTGTTTAGAAGATTTCTACACCGTTTGAAGATAAATATAAAACATTTGTTTGAAATTTTTAATTTTTTTTTAGTATATTCCCCTACTACATAAATGTGACAAGGAAACTGGAAATTAGACAGCCTTTCCTTTTCAGACATGGCCGTAGATGTTGAAAGAGGGAATTATTCTTACGATGTGTGTGGGATTCGAACCCACACTCCCTTGATCGGTGTTTACAACGTATTTCATACTCTTTTACCCACTAGGACACCGAGGCCTCTTGTTTGAGATAATCATAAAGTAATAAAAATTTAAAAGAAAATAGATCTCATAAAGGAAATAAATGTTGTAAAGCCACTTGCAGCTCCACAAGTTCTGGATGATTAGAAATTTCTATATGATATAGAAATTTCTATAGTTTCTTTATAGGATTTGGAAAAGTCATAATTTTAAATGGTTCTGAGGGAAGTTCTTACTTAATGTTTTTTTTTAATCTGAAAATGTCAGACGATAGAAAACTCTTTTAGCTTTAATTAATCAACAGAAAAATAAATTAATTTTTTCCAATTTGGTATTTAAATTTACCGTTATATAAAACAAAATATTTAGAACTCTTGCATTTGAAAAAAGCCATAAGTTAGAAAGTTGATTTAAGAGAAGAAATTTGTGTGAGAAAAAAATATAAGTTACCTCAGAAAAGAATTACCCATTTAAGGCTAGAATGTTTAAGAGCTCAAAAAATTAAAAATTTCTTTTTCAATGCAAATTTTTTAAAGGTATAAGATCAGGTAAGATCATATAATGATATAAAAATTAAATCTCAAATATGATTTTTCATAATATGCGTATTAAAGACTTCTCTTAATTATACACATATGAAGTTTAAAATTCTAAGGAAAATTACAAATTTTAATGCGAAAATAATCGAACAAGCTGTAAAATATGTATATACTTACTTAGTATTACTTATTACTTAGTATATATTTAGTAAAATAAGCACTTTTATGAGCTTTTAAAAATCTTTGGTTTTACATAATATGTACATACATATACCTACATATAATATATACTATTTGTTCCAAAATAATTTACTTTAACATGCTTAAACATTATTAGTGGTATTTTTACTTCCCATTAAAAATTTAGTCTAAACAATTTGAGGTTTTTTTTTTTTTGGTTTTTATTTGTTTATTATCTTAAAAAATGAAAATTATTAAAATGTGGCATACTTAAAAAACTTTAGAATAAACAAATACTATACATATATTTCAGAATACAGTTCTTGTACCTGTACAGTACAATAGAAAAAGTAATATACATATTATGTAACTACAAATACTCATATATGTATGAAATAACAAAAAATACAATCGATTACAGGTAAATATATTGTTTAAAAGAAAAAACACCTTCTTTTTTTTTTAATTTTTATTGTAAATAAAAGTTATACTATAAGTTTTCGTCATTTTTAACCTTGATTAAGTATTCGAAATACATAAGTATCTAAATAAACTTTTAAAAAATTTTATAACTAGTAAAAAGTTTTAACTTTTAACTATGTAATTTTCCTATTTAGAATTTTTATTTTGCTAATTCATAATGCATCAATAATATGTACAACATGTGTACATATATTGTATACCTTTCACTATTTGACTGAAGTTATAGCATGTACATTTCTTGTTTTCAATTTTCTATAGGACTGAGTTCATTTTTTTAATGTCTTACTCTGAGTAGATTTTATGCGTTTATAGGATTAACTCACATGCAAATTTAACTTCAATCTGTCATTTCGAAACGACTAGAGATTAATTGTCAAAATCATATGGCAACATTTATTTATTTCAAAAAAATAATGTAGTATTTCAAAAAAAAATTTAAGTTTAACACGTTGAGTCCCATCCCACGTGTATCATAGGCGAACATGACTCAAATGATTCAAAATTCTGTGCTCACCGGTTCACGTGTATCACTGGTGAACACTTCTGAATATTTTCAAAATCTCTAATCCATTTAATGAATTAGAGATTAAACGTTACTCTTTTGCCCTTAAAAATGTTTACTAGTGATTCATTGGGAGTTAACGTAAGTTTTTTTTTTTATTTTCAACGGTGAGCATGGAATTTTGAAAAATTTCAGTGATGTTCACGATTGATACACATATGTATATGGGACTTAATTAATGCAAGTTTTTTTTTATGCTCACCGCTGAGTATGAGACGCAACTCAACGTGTTAAGAATTATATTAAGTTCAATTGTACGATTTCGTCCACAAAATATTACTTCAATATGAACCTAATTATAAGTTTATAATATTAAAATTGGAAATAAAAATAATGATTCATAATACTTTGACGTTTGTAACACTCGTTAACTCTGCACCCGAGTAGGATTATAAAAATTAAATTCGTTAACTTAATTCTGAATTTCATAACCAATCCGTAACGTTATTTGTGAAGTCGCTGGAGTTTATTCTACATCATCATTTTGAAACGACTTTATCTGTCATAGAGTAACTCTAACATCCTGAGAGTAAGAAACGAAACGTAATTCAGCGGAAGTAAAATAATGTTAGAACAAAAAATTAAATTTGATTCTTAGAAATTCTTAGAATTTTTTTTTTTTTAATGTATTTCTCTGCCACATAAATGTGAGCAGGATTCTACACAGCCTTTATTACAGGAATTACACAGCCTTTCCAGTTCAGGCGTGGCTGTACATGTCGTAAGAGGGAATAACTCTTACGACGTGTGTGGCATTCGAACCCACTCTCCCTCGGTGTTTACAGAGTATTTTATACGCTCTTAACCATTAGGCCACCGAGGCCCCAAAAATTTTTATTTCTAAATCTTAATATTTTAACTTAAATATTTATATCTAGGTACCGTGGTACATAAATGTGCCAGGTAGCTATAATCCCTGTTTCCTGGTAGGAATGTGGGGTGTACGAGATATTATAATATATAAAGTATGTATTTATATATTGCGATAAATTAAATGCATATTTTTTTTTTATATTATAATTATTGTACCTAGCCGGGAATCGAACCCAAGACCTAACTTAAATATTTAATAGAAAATCAATTTTATAAAATTTTTAGAGATCGATATTCATTTTTCTGAACAAATAAAACAAAAAGTTTTTCCTATTTCTCTGTTTGATCTGTCAGAATAAAATTCAATTAATGCAATTTATTGACAAATCGTAAAAAAGAATTTTTATTTATTGAATTTATGAATCGTTTTAAATTCAGCCTTAATAAAAATAAATAAAGTCTAAAATATTATAAGTATAATAGTACAATAACTGAACATTTAATTGTCATTTATCACATTACACAAAAATGTGAACAGAATATCAATCAAAAATCAAAATCAACAAATTTAATTTAGAATTATTTAATTTACAAAAAAAAAATAGAAGGTCAATATACAAGAGAAGGGGAAGGTTTTATAGTAATTTATTGCAATAAAATTCAATAGAACATTTTTAAATTTATTCCATACTCGTATTGAATTTAAATTAATTTTTTTGGAAATATAATTAAATCTTAATTTATTAAAAATTTTATATTTATATATGTACGTATATCTACATATATAAAATATACATATACAATACATACATACAGTGGCAGCTCAAGACCTTTTGCAAAGCGAGCAATGTTTTTTGTGCCCTCTTTTCTCTTTTTCATTTTAAGTTAAAGAGTAAAAAATGCTTTATTATATTTATAAAAAAATAAAATATTAAATTTAGGATTAGGAATTTAGGATTTATATTAAATTTAGGATTAGGAACAATTCTGCATGCCTTCATTGAAGCAAATTTCTTGATTAAATTTTCTAAATTTATAGGAATTATGAAGATATCGTAAATAAAAAATTGAAATTGTATCCAAACCCTTCAATCTATCCTGTCATTGTTGTGCATAGGAAGGAACACGTATTTTAATCAATTTTAATTTTGAAAAACTTCTTATAAACTTTAAACTACATAAGTACGTGAATTTCAAAAAGTAGATGACTATTGTAACGATAATCTATTGTGACTTGTGTAACGGTAAACTATTCTTGTGATTTTTTATATAAGTATTATGTTTGTTGTGTTATCAGTTCGTTATAAAAGCGACAAAAAATAATTTGTATTTGAAAATATTTCTTTAGCCCTTTTCGGGTTGCGCTTAAAGCTATTAAATCATTAACTCACCTTCTAAACCTACCATGCATACATAGATTGGGATTCTATCGTATTACATGATTCAGGAAACTACAGAGTTTTTCTTAAATTTTAATTACATATATGTAATATGTATGTATGTATTTTTAAAACGCACAGACAAATTTTTTTTTCACTCTCCTTTTACAACTATACTTTTTTAAAAAAGTAAAATATATACCTTCAAAACTCTAATTCGATGGTCAGGTGAAACATTTTATATTTTTTATTCCAGTACAGTAGGTAACAACATTTTTATTTAAGGAAATGCTGAAGATCATATTATCTTATAATCATGCATGATGGAATTTTAGAAACATAGAACATAATAAAATTAATTATTGAATAAAATACCAAGACAAAATACAAATATAAGATTTCAAATATGACTTATTTTTACTTTTTATTTAAATTTTATTTGAACAGAAAATCAAACCGCAAATTTAAGGATGCGATTACATTAACCAAAACAAAAAAAAAAAATTAGCAATGCATCCAGTGAACTTTGCACAATCGTGGCAGGGGCGGGCGGTGTCTCGGGAGCTTTGTAAATTTTGCTGTAGAAATATGTATGCAAAAAAATTTTTATGAAGACCTTTAAAATTTGTTACAAAATCAGAGTTTTTTTTTGCTTTTAGCAGAATATTTTTTGCACATTTTTAAATTTACGCATTTTTTTTATGGTTTTTTTTGGTGGATTTATTTTTATTGATTTTTTGTTTTTTGTGGAATTTGGCTTTTGGATTTTTTTTTTATGGATTTCGGTTTGTGGATTTGGTTACCAACCCGATTTATTACACTGGTACTACAATAAACCAAATAAGATAGATGGCGTTGAAATAATAGAAACGTCTTAGTCTTATACAATAGCTACAGTCGAATAATCAACGGGCTTAGTGAAATAATGATTCCAGAAACTGAAACTTAGTCAAATATGAATAAATGACTTAGTGGATGCCCTATACTCCTCTTTGGAGTGGCAAGGATAAAAAAAAAAAACTACAATAAACCATATATAATTTCCAAGTACAGTTTCTGTCTGTCTAGTTAGGAAATTCATCCCTTTTACTCGAGTATAAGTTGACGTTTCGTAAAATTTAATTTAAAGTTATTTTATATATTAACGTAAAATTATTAATATATTATTGCAAAATCCATTGAAAATAACATAGGTATAAAAAACTATATATGTATAACTTATGATTTATAATTAAAGTGTATATTTCCGTCTGTCTAGCTAACAAAAAAATCCCTTTTTACTTGGAAACGTTTACTTATTTCGTAATATTCAATTAAAAGTTTTTTTTATATATTAAAAAATTATTATTATATTATTGCAAAACAAAAAAAAAAATTTATCAAAAATAAAAATATAACTTATGATTTGTATTTAAAGTATTTAATTAAATGTAAATGTTTTATAACTCAATTTCATAACATTAATTCAATTAATTTTTCAAAATGCGAGTTACAACAGATATTATACAATGATTAATAGCTTTATTAAAAAGAAATTATAGCGTAAATTTGAAATACAAAATTAGCTATAATAATTTTGTATTACCACGTATTACTATTAAACAATAAATAATTAATTATAATCTTAGATAGGTACAATATTTTGTTTACTGTTTATATTCATAAAAAAATACGCATTTTGCATATACAAAATATTTAAAAATAACTAACATTTAAAAAAATTAACATTTGGCATTATCTCAAGTTTTCTTTACAACCTGGATAATCATATACAAAAAAAAAAAAAAAGTAAAAATAACTTAAGTTGCAGAATCGTAAAAAATTTCTCCAAAATCAAAATACTTATCTAAGAAATCTTTGATTTTGTGAGTGTTCGAAATTCCCGTAAATATTTATGGCTATTCAAAGGCAGCGGAATGTTATGACTACATACTTTATTAACAATCTAAAAAAATCTAAACAAAATCAACTTGATCGAAAAATAATACCTTTTAAATAATTGCACCCATATCTAAAATACCTAAAAAAAAAATACCTTTAAAATAACTGCAAAGAATATTTTAAATCCCATTAAATTTACAATTCGTTTAAATGGCGCTATAAATTTTGCAAATAAAGCGAAAAATTTTATTTTCGCACTTACCTATAAATTGCTGTGTTTGTTTTTTTTTTTGTTTTTTTAAATTCAAATACATTTAAATAATAACTTTTAGAATTATAAAAAAAAAAAAAAAAATAGTTAAATAAAATAAATGAGTCAGATGTTAATTAACATTTTTAAAAATGTTAGTAAGACAGAATTGAATCTCTTATATAGTTATATTTATATACGTTATTTAAAAAAAATATGTTAATATCGTAATTAATTAGCAAATATCAACATTTCATAATAATAAGAAAAAGTTTTCATTTTTTATTAAAAGTGTACGTGAACGAAATTTTGACAATGAAATTGTATACGTAATAAGAATTCATATGTTTTTTTTGTTTTGTTTTTGTATTCATATTAAGTATTTTTTGTTTCTTGTTTTTTTGTTATACAAAATATTATTGAAATAAACATTTTCTTTTTAATTATAAATTTGATTAAAGATTAAACAATTGAAAACATTTTGTATTAAAAACCAATTATTGTACATATTATATAGAATTTTTGTACAAACATTAATTCATATTATATTACATACATATCTGCTTCCAGACAGCTGTTGTTCTAGGTGTAGGTGTGCAACAACGCTATGTTGCTGGCGTATAATTTCTTTTTTTTCAATTTATGTATTAATTTTCATTAAACCCAATTTTTTGGCAACTCTTTTCTACCTAATTTTTATAAATTACATGTTTGGGAAATCGTTGGTGAAATTCATTAGAGACACAAACCATAGTGATTTTGATGATTTCTTCAAAACAACTAAAATCTTGGAATAACTACATTGGTTCTGAGTCTCACGGTTCTTACATACAATATTATGTATTTATTAAAAATTCAAAAAAAAATTTCTTCTTAATTTCTGAATAACGGAGAGATACAAAAAAAAAAGAAGAATTTGGCATTTTACTTAAATTCAGATTAAAAATGAAATCCAATGAAAGAAAAAAACAAGAACTAGGATTTATTTCACTTCCTTAATATTTATACAATGCATTAAAATGTTTCAAAGGAAAGATGTTTCTTAAAATGAAGAAAATTAAATCCAACTAAGTAAATAATATAGCCTGGTATACTCTTTTTCTTATGAGCAAATTTATTTCGATTAATATAATTATGTAATAATATTTAGATAGCCTCTAGATAAGCTTATAACTTTAAGCTCTTGCTCGTCCTTTTATATTAAAGTAAATAGATATGTATATAAAGGATATTTTACACTATATGTAAATGTACATTTCAGTTTTCATTTAATTGACTCAAAACCAACTTAAAAATAAATGATGATAAATCTAATGGAATTTTAAATGTGTAGAAATTCTCTAAATTCATTTGTGTGGGTTTGAGACGATAGTATGTGATTATGATATGTTGACATTCGATTTTTGATTTTGAGCTGAAAAAAATAATATAAGTATGTACAAAAAATAGAAAAACAATTGAAGAGCGATGGAATAGATACAATATACTTATTTCCCGAACTACATATTTTAAATTCAAATTATTTTTATTGAACTCAAAATTTATTTTTTATTGAACTTTTTTTTTGTCGAACTCAAAAAAAACTAGATAATTTTATAAACATAACATTTTACATAATTTTTGACATCTACAACGATCATTTCGAGGAAAAATTAAATATAGAAAAGTATTTTCTCGTTCAATGAAAGGTTACTTATAATCATATAATGTGTATTGTTCATGTAGAAAGCGGACGGGAGATTTTTTTTGTGAACAGATGGCAATATAATTTTGCGATTTTTCTGTGTAATTTTTCTATTTTTCATGTTAGCTTTCAAATAAAGTATTCTATAAAATGCCGATTCTTCGTAAAATTTTATTTTGTGAAAAAAATTCTTATTTATTAAAAAAATTTAATTTTTGAAAATAATTGAAGATATAGAATTCACCCTATTAATATGGAATGAACTAGTTTTGGGGAGTTCCATCATTTCTATATAGGAACATAAGAGAAGATCCAGAAAATTCAACATTTATCGCAGTTTTGCTACTACAAAAAAATTCAAACAATTTTGATTTTAAAAAATCGCCCGCTTACAGCAAAAAAATTGCCGTCTTATCGTACTCTGGTATGGATACTTGTTAAAAAAGAAATATATTTGAAATATTTTTATAAAAAATCGCCCGCCCTCTTTCTGCGTGGATGCGGCCTTATATTAATATATCTATTATATACATGCGGCTAAATTCAAAATCATTTGTACATTTACAATAAATAAGTACTTATGTAAAGTTAAATTATTATGTATGTAGGTACATACATACATATGTATTTTAATTAAAGATCACTTTGATATTAACATTTGATTGATAGATTGAAGAATACAAAATTTAATATAATAACATTTCATTTAATTACAATTGACCTTATTTGACATAAACCCATAAACTTTATAAAGTCATTTATTGTTGTAAATTATTTTATACGTCTAATTAAGAATAATTAAAAATTTTATTTGTTCAATTCCATATTATTCTACATACATACATACATACATATATTCTATATTATTTTATTTTATTGTTTTTGAGATGTAAATTTGCATAAAATATATTATGTGGATATAGTTTAGAAGCTATAGAAAGTATGTACATATTTATATGTACATATGTTCAGACTTGAGATGTATGGTATTTTCATGGATATTCTTTAAATAATTAATAGTTACATCGCCAAACTGTTCAAGATATATTTGGATTGAAGTAATTTAAATTTTATATATAAACATTTTGAAAAGCGAATATTATAATTATTAATTTTTAAGCCGATACATAAAATTTTGTAGCTATGTTAAAAAAGAAAAAAATTCGAAAACAATTCTGCATACCTACACTGAATTCATTAGAACCGCTCAACTAATTGTTTTTAATAAACTTCATATTAAGTATAGGTAATACGTGTATCCGTGTACTAAAATTTCTCAATCTCATATCTCATATCTTTTTTTTTTTTTTTTTTTCGTAAAAATTAATTTGTATTGATCCATTTCAAAATTAAAGAATTGGGATCGAAAAAAAAAAAAAATAAACAAAAGATAATGAAAAAAAAACTAAATTTTTATCTTTCACTTTTATCTGCTAAAAATAAAAAATATAGTATATATGTATGTAGGTACTAGGTAGGTATATAAAATAAATAATTATTGAAACAGAATAAAATCTATATTTAATATATATTGTAAATAAAATCAGTAATTAAAATATACAGATAATATCTTATATCTATGCTAATAAGTATATTATAATACCTATATATGTATGTAAGTATAGTATTTAAAGAAAAGTATGTAAATATTATTTTTATTTCATCCAAATTTTTCTATAAAAACTTCCAAATTTCCTTTAATATTTCATTGCGGATAACAAAAACATTTAATAATTTATTAATTCAGTGTATTGTAATAATAATGAATAAATTTAAAAAAAAAATCTAAGATTTGTTCGGAAGAAAATAAAAAATTTTATTTTCAAATTTTTTTGAATAAAACAATAAACATTCAAACACCGGTTCAGTTTTAATTTTGTTTTTTTATTTATTTATTTATTCATTTGCCTTAATTTTACTAATTTTGCATTTGCCAATTTATATATTAAAGAGCTTACTATCATATGTTTACATCTATTATAACTTAGAACTATATATAGCCTATGCTGACAAACATGTTTTTTTAAAAGAAAATTAATTGATTTTAAGGAAAATGGCAAGAAAAATCTTATTGATTATGTATTTTATAAAATTTTAACTAACCTCACAGAGGAACTAAAACTAAACTTATATATGCTAATCTAAAATCGCATTTATAAGCGAATTTTCTGCAACTATTTTGGAATGCTATATTTAGTTTTTCAATCTCCTCCGAAATGGTATTGATATACGCTAACTCTGTAGCTTTTTTGTAGAGAACCAACTTGGTTTATTAAATACCAGTTTCAAAATATCGTTATGTTTTCTTTGCAGAAATCCTAAATTACTTCTGACAGCATTTTGTCATACGGAAAATCCGTACAATATGAAGCTTTGAAAAATGTTTTTAAATAGTAATAATTTGTTAACTTCTTTTAACCTAGATTTTTGTATTAATTACGGGATATAAAATTCGGATATATTATTTGTTAATTTTCTCTAAGTTTTTGAGAATGTGTGTTTTGAATGATAATTTTTTATCCAAAATTTTAATTTTATTTTTTCAATTAAAATTTAAATTAAATATTTATTGCATATAAATATAAGAAATGATAAATATCAAAATACTTTGACTTTCATTACAAGAATTTCATTAAATGATAAAATGAAAGCTGCTAAGACCAAATATATACTTATATGATAGAAGGCATAAAAAATCATCCTTATATTGACCCAACATTAGCAATAGAGACGAACGATCCGTATTAAAAGAAAGTATATGATCGGATGATGGGTATATGTTACACCAAAATTATAGAATCCGAATACCGAAATAAAAGCAGAAGCTATCTCTATCGAAAGAATATTGAAAATTTAAGTATCTCCGGATGGATGGCTACACCAAAATTAGAATGGGAATACAGAAAAAAAAAACACGCATTAAAATAGTAAGAGTTTCATTCGTAAAGTACAAAAAATTAGGTATACCTATACCAAGAGAGATATTCATTAGAATTTAAGGGTACGTTTTGTTTTGTTACATATACGTATATGTATGGGGATGGGCAATGTTATTATAAGTATGCTGCTGTAATATGGTATGGTATGGTATGAAGTAAAAACAGAACACATGAATAGATTGGAGACATTTGAGATGTGGGTCCAAAGAATAACAAATACTGAATGCTTAACTGAAGGTATATATACATTATACCGAGAGAGAACTACTTCAAATAGTAAAATGTACTTTAAATAATAAAAATAGTAAAGAGCGAAAGCTGTTACTTTGTTTATATTTTGTGTGGGTCAAAATATGAACTCCTTCAACTAATAACTGAAGCAAAAATAGAGAGCAGGAGAGAAGTTGTGATAAAAAAAAAAAAAAGTAGCTGTATAACATTAAAAATTGGACATTGGGAATACGCATCATTGAAGAATTCAAAAAATTCTTAAAAAGACAGAAAGAGATTTTTTTGGAGATTCTCAAAAAAATAGAAAATTTTTATGTTCATATCTATGTACCGCATTTGATAAAATACTGTATAATGTACATATTTAACAGCCTTCGTAATTTTGTAAATATATTTCAATTTGATTCAAAGTCCTTTAAAATTAAATTTCATGATTTTACTTCAAAGCCGTTTTCTGGAAAATTAATCAATTTAAAATTACTATTAAATTAGATTTTTGTGTGATGTTAGTCAGTGTTTGTGAGTGTAAAAACATATTTTGTCATTGATATCAAAAAAAATTATTTAGAGTAATAACCATGTTCTATATAATAAGAATAACTAAACATTTACAATTTCATATATTATTTTCGTGATTTAATAAAAAAAAAAAAAAATTTTTTTTTTAAGTATATTACTTAAAATATCATAATACAATCAGATACAATATTTATTAAATAAATTATAGTATATAACAGCAGACTAAACTGTAGACTCACAAACAATTTAAAAATGGTTAAAAAAAATGTTTAAAAAAAAATGTAGGTGTCAATTATTTGTTTATATTTATATTTCTCACGTACAAAAGTTAACATATCCAAAAAATTATACACAAAATTGGAGTTGCAACATGATTTTAAAAAAAAAATAATTAAATTTTTTTTAATATTCATTTAAAAACATGTGTAAATAATATTTAAAAAATAATTATATATATATTTATATATTTATATTTTTTTAATTTTTACTGAATACCTCCCGGCTTTATTCATTTTTAAAGATTTTAATTACTGAAGGTAAAATAGCGATGTTGGAAAACCTCGTGAAAATAATTAACTAGAAAATTATTAAGTTTAATCTTTTATTGTTGAGAATATACGAATATAAAAATTACGTAATAATCCTATGAGTTGCCTGCTCTAAAAAATCAAAGCCATTAGAAAGCCTAAAAGATATACATATGTATGTACATATTTAAAAAATAAATATGTAAATGTATATAGTATATGTATATGTATATAGTTACATTAAGCTTCAAAAAAAATATGATTATCACTCCAAATAATATATCTTACCATATAATATGTAGCGAAGCCAAAAGAAGAAATGTAAGAAATTGTCTAATAATAATTTCTAAAAAAAGGCATTGCACTTCAAATGTGAAGGTATATTTTAGATAAGAAAAATATGAGAGAAAAGGAAGAATTAACCAAAATTCAAGTTCCTGTAATAACAATAATGATTTGGGAGATTAGAAACGATACCATTGAATATTAAAAAAAATAACGGTAACTATATACATACCTACTATATAAAAAAGTCTTTTCAACAAAAAATTTTGTAGAGGTACGGACAGCATTAAATTAATAAGCACATTTTTGAAAAAATTTTTTTACAAAATTAAATTTAAAAATTAAACTTTTTCATGTTAATAAAAAATTTAAAGACTACCAAATTTTCAATAAAAAAAAAGAAAAAAAATCTAATCTGATAAAAAATTAATATAAAATTAATAATAATACATAAACATGGCAATATACTTATATATACAATAATAAAATAATCACCTTTGATATTATTTAAAACTTTTATTAAAAATAAAAAAGTAATGTTCACTTTTGATTTTCTCAAAACTCACTATTTGTTTTTATTTTATAAATATTTACATTAGAATATTTTTTTTTATCATTAATATATTATCTATATGGTTTAATAATACATAAACCTAAAAATAAAAAATTAATACATATTAAAACATAATTATCTTTCAAATGAATTTTAGATTTAGATAAAAAACTGTTATCGATCTTTTAATTATAGATATCATAATAAATATAATTATTAAACAAAATACAAAATTATTAAAAGTATATAATACAAGCAACATTACAAAATATTATGACCCTCTCAAAATTTAACCTAAGTTATGGTACGATCATATTGAAATTTATTATATATACAAATAAACTAATTGTATATCACCTCAGATATTTTGTTATAAAATAGCACATAAAATATATATGTATGATAGGTATAGGTGGTATATGTAATAAAAATGTATTAAATATTATAGATTTAAGTTTATACTATAAGAATAACTTATACTTTTTTAATTATGATATGTATTAAAAAAACTAGACAACAAAAAAATGTATCCTTTAAATTTATTTAGTATGGTTTTCTTATAATTTCATGACTTTAATATTAATATACATATCTATTAATTGTACATCTTTCATTAAAAAATTTCTCGTAATCTCATCTAAATTTTTTCCTATTATAATATTTTTATTCTTTATCGAATTGTACATATTAATATGTACTAAAGTGGAATATCTAGAGCCTTCTTTAGTAAGTATTTGTATATTCGAATATCTGACAATTTCGTCAACTTCATAAGTAATAAATTACTCAGATAATTTGGTCGAATAGTATATATCGTTTTTAAAGAACTAACCTTATTGTATTTTTGTCAGTACTTATTAATTTTTTACTATTACATTTTTAATTGTTTTTAATAATTAATTAATTTTTTTTTTTTTTTCATAAATGCCTATATGTTCCTTTGTACTAAAAGTAGTTGTGACTACAGGGGATGGCATAAGAATAGTTAAATTGCTGATAAAGGGGAGTTAGGAGGTAAGTGAATGATAAATCTGTTTAGATTCATTATGAATTTGGGCATAATCGCCAGATTTTGTGAACCAACTATTGAATGGTAATAGGTTTCATATTTTTGCAATTGTGACAAGAAACAAATGTATATATATATATATCCAGGATAGTACCACTTATAGGTAATTATTTATTTCAACTCCTATATCTAAAGAGATATAAAAAAAAATCGCAACTTAAGACTATACAAAATAAACACTATCCATATGTAGTATAGGAATGCCGAATGACGAACTCCGGCCCCTACTAATTTGAACAAGTGTCAAGTGTGTATCTATAAGATACAAGTGTGTATCTATAAGATAAGACTGCAAGATATCTACAAAAAAGAGAAATAGCTCCAATATTACCACGAATATCAAGAGAGATAAGAGTATTAGCTGGTATTAATCTCAACGAGATCATCAATAAGACGAATGGCGCATTTTTCAATTCGATCGAAGTAATTCAATGAAGTAAATGAGGCGCCATTTTAATTACTTTAATTTACTTTCTTTTATCAAATTAAAAAAATAATTATTGATTATTTTTCCAGTAACAGAGTTACGACATGTTACGTGATGAACACTCTTAGGTTAATATAGATATGTATAGTTAGTAATTATTCATATAAGAAGTTGAAAAATAACAAACGAAACGTTAAGTAAAATAATTAAAAAATATGATAATAATTTTTTTTAAATTAAAACAAACTGACCAACAATTATACCATAAAAGCGTCGATTGTCAACATTTAAAAAACCACAATATGAATACATATATTAATTAAATATTTTATTTAAAAAATAGGTTGTGTTGCGTCTAATTCGATCAAAGTGATTTTACACACTCATAAAAAACATGTACTTTATTCAATATTATAATTTAATATATAATAATATAAATTTAAAAAAATGATCATTCTTTTTAAATAGATACTATAAATTTTTTGATACTATTAATTTTAATTAATAGATTTAGATTCCTTAATTGAATTGTTGTTTTAAGATCATGTGTTGTGATAAGCAAACTTCTACTAACATGATATATATAAGGTTCTTTTGCATCTGAGACAATTTTATGAAATCTACAATAATTGTAATTAACATTTTTTTTTAATTTTATTTATTTATACTAATTAATAATATTAATGTTATTATTTTAAATTCTATATCTTAAATTTAAATATAAGATTTGTAAGGGGATTCTGTGTATAGAAATTCTTGTTAATTTAGGGGGCCAAAATATTTTGTATTTAACTGCTATTTATACATAATATCTTAATTATTATATTATTAAACTTATATGTAAGGTAAACTATAATTAAATATTAAATTCACTTTAATTTCCTTTCACTTTTGACAAAAAAAAAAAAAAAAATTATTGTATAGTATGTACCTATTAAGTAAGTATATATAATATATGAAGTATTTAACATTAATTTAATATTAGATAATAATATAGTATTTTCATTGATTATTTATTATATGTAGTATGTTTTAAATTTAGAATTTAAAATATAAAATTTTAAAATTTTTAAAAACATTTTATTATTTTTCTTTTCATTTATGATTAAAAAGAAAAAAAAAAACAAAAATTAAAATTATTAATTAACAAAGTTGTTGACTTTGAGTAATTCACATATAGGTACTTTCTTTTTTTTTTTTTTTTTTTATTTTAAAATTTTCTTTTATTCGGTTTTTTTTTTTTTTTTTTTTATATACCATATATTTATCTTTTAATTTTTCTTTAATTAAAGTGGTTTTGTAATTTTAATCTAATTTCATTGATAACAAAAACAAAAAGCAAAAACAAAAAAAAAATACGATAACAATGAAACATAGAATCACTTTATTAATGATCGAGCAAAATTTAAAATATATTTTTTTCAATTCATTGTTGATTTTTTTTTTTTTTTTTCCCCCAATGTAAAAAAAAAAAAAAGAACATTAATTAATCATTATATAGATTTTGCCATCATACACATTTTATGAATGAAAACTCACTTCAAACTGAAAAACAAAATGATTAAAAAAAAAAAAACACAATAATGAAAAACAAAAAGACAGTAGAAAAATAAATATAAAATTTAATATCACACCGCACGGTACGGTCGCTAAAATACAATTGCGATGGTTATTGTTTATAAATTTTCGTTGTGGGATAAACTCTCATAAAAATACAGACAATATACAGAAACAGAACGTATAACATAAATACAAAAAAAAAAAATATCATATGTTTAAAACAGTAGATTTTTTTTTTTTATTCAATTTATTTTTTAAAATTAGAGTGGGTAACAAAAAAAAAAAAAAAAATTATTTAAGTGAAATCAAATAATGATCGTCTAAAATCTGTGTGAAAAAAATAAAATAAACCACTATATGTAGAGCTTCTAGATTTTAATGAAATTTATGTACATATTATACATAAATTTATGTAATATTGTACATATTATATGTACATATTTTATAATTTTAATTATGCAACGAATGGCAACGCATGAAGTTAGAGAAATTTTTTTATGGCTTTGGTATTATCATTATAAAACAATGCAATCGCATGTACTTGTTAATACTATATTAATAAATTTCTTCATTGCGGGCACTGCATCTTCAAAATTCAATACTAAAAATATACAGTTATTGTGATAAAAAAAACTCAGAATAAAAAGGTTGAAATTTTTCTTTTTAGGGCATTTGTCTGGCCATATAAATGTGGCAAAAAAATTACGCAGCCTTTCCTTTCCAGGTTTGACTGTAAATGTCGTAAGGGGGAATTATTTTTACCAGGTGTGTGGAATTCGAGAATTCACACTATCTCGGTGTTTACAATTTATTTTCATACACGGTTTTACTCACTAGGTCACCGAGGCTCCTAAATGATTGAAATTAAAATTCGGAAAATAAAATCAACCACACCTTGAGCAAACAGTAGGCGCAAGGTAATGGTTTTAAATGGAATACAAGTCAAGGTAGGTGATGAGATAGAAGATTCAATTTTGATCCAATATAAAAGAATCGCTATATAGTTGAGATCGAATTAATATTATATTATACCAATTAATGTATGCGAAGTAATTATTAACAAATATTGAGAGAGTTAACCATAAATGTTATATTTACTCTATGATAAGTTCCACCTGGTTCTCACTAAAATTTTATTTCTTTTTAAAATACATTTTTATACAAAAATAAATCTTTTGGCCTTTTACAAACAATTAAACAAAATAAGATGTAAAAAAAAAACGTTAATTTAAAAATTAGTAAATTGAAATTGATAGATAACTATTTGATATATATTAATTGAGTGAAGGAAGTATTCACAGAAGTAAATGTTTCCTAATATTATAGAAGTAAGTAAAAAAAAAAAAACTAAACAAATAATAAAATACACATGATTAATTAACGTCAATTCACTTGAAAAAATTGAAATTGATAAATAATTTTTTGTTTTAACCTTTTAATCAATTTTAAATTACACACCTAAACTCTCTTTATTATTATAGTGCATTGTACATTAGTACCTATATTAATGTATAAACAAGCACTATACATAGTTTAAACTTATATAGAAATACTTTTTTTAATAAATAGGGAAATTCAAAATTAATTGTAGTTTAATGAAGTAATAGACATATTATTATAAGGGTCTGCCATTATAAGGGTCTAACGCTCGATATTTTTAATAATGCTCACAAAAAATCTTGTTTACCAGAATCTCGCTTTTTAAAAATCTCGTTCACAAAAATCTCGCTCTTCACAAATCTCACTTTTCAAAAATCTCGGTTTTTACAAATCTCACCCAGTTAAAATATCGCTTATTTGGTTTTAGTTTTTTAAATTTGTTCGCGACGTTCTTATAGCGTCCATATAATTTATAAGTCCCAAATAAAGAAACATTTTTTCGTACTTATGAAAATATTCGTTTACTAAAATATATTGGCTTTACCACATTTTGTTTCGCATAAACCTTCTGGAAAAGAGGTCATATCCCCTTAATGATTAACATTGATGGTTAACATTTTCAAAAAGAATAGCTCAAAGTATAGTACTAACTTAAAATTTTTGCAAAAAAAAGACTGTTGTTTTGTAGGTATTATATTTTTCTATTTTTATTTATAAAGCGAGATAATAGTGATATTTCTTTGAAAGCGAGATTTTTGTAAACAAGATTTGTGTAAGCGAGATTTCTGTAAGCAAGATATTTGAAAAGCAAGATTTTTGTGAACTATATTCTCTCAAAGTGAGACTAAATAAAACGAGCATTCGGGACGCATCGGCATTTATTCTATAAGAATTTTTCTACAATTGATGTTCGTTGGATTACTCGCCAATAATATAGCTACATATAAATATTTAACTGATCCTTAGGGTAGGGGAGAAAGGTTGATAATATAATTTATTAGTTTAAAACTGCATACATATAGAATAGAAACTCACTACACATAAATGCACATAAAACCTAAATTTAAATGAATTATAAAATACTTACATATATTATCAAAAATTTTCTTATTGACTTACAATATATGAAACAAATTTATTTTTGATCTGATCTGATTTTCAGGAATTAAATATGAAACGATTAAATTGATATAGAAATTATAAATAACAAAAATTTTATCACATTAAGAAATATTTTTAATTTTTTTTAAATAAAATCCACCCTAAATACAAAAAAAAAAAATGGAATTAGAAATATCTGTCGAAAGACGTTATTATTATTATTATTTTTTTTTTGGATTAAACTTCTCTTTTAATTTTTAATATTAAAATCTTTTTATGTTATTTTATGTTACACATTCTCAAAAAAACAATGTGTAAAAAATAACAATAATTTATATACACATAACACATAATAAAATATATTTATTTATTTATGTTTTTGTTTTTTTTATAGTATTATAAAGCAATTTTCAACTTATAAATTTTATTATAATGTTATTTAAGTGCATTTATCGGTTTAGTCACGGTGGTTTATTGTATATTTTGTAGATTAATAGAAAAAAAAACTATATACACACATACATATATAATATGTACATATACCAAATTTTGTCCATGAACTAATAATGGTAATTTAAATAATAAACATGACGAAATATGTACACATGTAAATAGTAAATATAAGATTAAAACATTTTTACATACATTTTATATAAAAAAGTAATGAATCATAATGTATTTATTATCAACATTAATTAGAAAAGAACAATTTATTTTTTAATTCAAAATTACTTATAAGATCTTTTCTTAAATTTGTGATAAAATCAGTACGTATGTATGCATATATATATATATATATATATATATATAAGTATAAACTTAATGAGTTTTATAAAATTTGAATTTGTTACAAAAATTACATACTAGTGAATCTGATACAAAAGAATAAAAGTGTTAAAACAAATAAAAAATAATTTAAATTAAATTTAACCGTTAATAAGATTTCGAAATTATTTTTTTTCTGTTTTAGAAATTGACTGAGTTTTTTTTCTTAAATTATATTTTCAAAAGTATTTAATAAATAAGTGTATTTTTGAGTATATTTTTTTTATATTCTCTCAATAGCTTTTTTCTAAAAGTTCTAAGTCTAAAGACTCATGTCGCATGCGTCTGTACTGTATTTTGAACTCTGGAGAACTTGATTGTTAGTTTTATTTTTATTTTATATCGTTGTTAGTATCGTTTATTCGTTAATTCGTTAATTGTTTCTTACTTATCGGGGAGCATAAGTTTAAAAGTGAGTGTTATATAGGGTTTTCCAATTTGAGTGATATGATTTCCTTTAAAAAAAAAACACACTAATTGTTAAGGAAATTCAAATGTTTTTTATTTAATGTGAAGTACAATCGATACAATTAAGTTCTAAATAAAACGTCATTCAAATGGCCTGCACGAGTTCTTTTGCAGGAACGAATTCGATGAACCCAATTTTCGAGCACTTTTTTCACTAAATCAAGTCGTATGTCATGAATAGCACGTTCAATATAAACTTCTAAAGCTTGAAGAGAGTCTAGTTTATTGCTAAAGACCAATGACTTCAAATAACCCCACAAGAAATAGTCTAATGGTGTTAAATCACAACTTCTTCGAGGCCATTCAATGTCACAATTTCTTGAAAAAATCGAATCTCCAAACTTTTCTCGCAATAATTCGGTTGTTACACGTGCTATGTGGCACGTAACCCCGGCTTGTTGGAACCAGATGTTGTCAAGATCAACTTCTTCCAATTTCGGCCATAAAAAGTTGGTTATCATCGATCTATACCGCTCTCCATTGACAGTAACGGTGTTACCAGCTTCATTTCGAAAGAAGTACGGACCGATGATTTCACCAGACCAAAAACCACACCAAACTGTCAATTTAGGTGAATGTAATGGTTGTTCATGAATAATTTGTGAATTTTCTTCGCACCAGAATCGACAGTTTTGTTTATTTACGGCACCACTCAGATGAAAGTGAGCCTCATCGGAGAAGATAATTTTCTTAGAAAAATCGTTATCGTTTTCAAGTTGTTCCAAGATAAAATCAGCAAATTCACGACGTTTACGATGGTCCATGATGAAATTGTAAACGTTACTGAATACAATGAAAAAAAAAAGACAGATCATGACATACTACAAATGGCCGAAACGTCACTTAGAAATCATATCACTCAAATTGGAAAACCCTTTATTATAGCTTATAAGTTTTAAAAACCAATCATGTGTATTTAATGTATGTATGTTTTAAAAAAAAAAATAATAAAACAATTTTTATAAAGAGGAAATTTTGTTTATTTTCTAAATTTTAACACAATTATGTGTGATTTCATTTGAAAATATAATTTTGTTAACGCTTTTATTTCACTAAAACCTTTAATTTTAAGCAAAATCATATTAATTCTTGAGTTTACATTTAATCCAATAAAATAAAATTCAGTAAAAAAAAATCAAGTAATTGTCAAAATACAATAAAAACAAATCAAGTAAAATGCAGCAAAATGTTTTTTCTTATTTTAAATTTATATATGTATGTAGTTATTTTAAATTTTGGTTAAGTGATTTTTCCCTTCCATTAACCAAGTTATTAAAACCCTGATTTTTTAATTTTTAGGTCAAATTTTCTTTTACTTTAAATATTTGATTCTTAAAAATACAAAACTAAATAAATTTATAAAAAATACAATACATATTAATTAAATAACAATTCCATTTTGACGAAACAAAACATGGAATTTAAATGGATATTTATTTTGAGTATTTATTGAAGGTTCATGTATTTGATAAAGGAACTGCAACAAAGTAAAGTTTTACAATTGAATGGATTTTTAATTTTCAGTACCTACTTAACAAAAAATAAATGATTTATTTTTGGCTGTTAAAAAAATTGTTTCAACTTTTATACACTGATTCTTTAAAAAGTTTCGGGATTTATTTTTATAATACATATATTATCCTAAGAATTAAATAGTGACCATGTACTAATTGTTAACTTTTTACTTGCTCTCTGCCTGTAAAATAAATTTAAAAAAATTTATTAAGGTGGCGAAAAAAGAAAAAATTTACTATGCTAAGTAAAACTAATTTTTTTTAACATTCAGAATTTTGACATTTAGTTAAACAGGCAGAATTATGCATTTATGTATTTAAGTTTGACTGTGTGTGAAGCCCATCAATAACTTTTTACCTTATTGATTAAAATTTTGACTTACCGAGGATAAATTATATCATAAGTGTGGTGAATAGTTATGTCATTACCAAGCCTATTTCACCCAAATAAATGATAATATTACCTGAACCTGATTAATTACTTTACTATCGTTTCAGCGGCAGTTTGTATTATTTGATTTAAAAATTCTAAAAGTGTATTTATAAATTTCGAAACATTTTCGTAAAATAACTTATAAACAAATAAAATTAACAAATTAACAAATAAAAAATTTTGACCTAACTTCAATAATGCTGTTAAAATTATTTCACCGCAAGTAAAAAGTTGTTGATTGGCATACGGTCTGTCAAAAATTAAGATTAATTGATTTAAAATGAACAGATTATTAAAAAAGTATTTTCCATTGCTGATGATCATATAAAAATTAATTTCCATTGCTATGGCTAGATAAAATTTTGAGTTGACATAAATATTCACCACACTTTACGTCAAAATGTATTTTTTCAGAGTTCTGTTTGAGGTTCTGAGTCATTCGTAAAAATAATAAGCTATATGATATTACATTACAATTTGCGTTTTCAGCTAAATTGATACAAAGGCACAACATTTTTGATTTATATCGTTATTTCAAATTACTCTTTATAGGAAAACATTTTTGTGATTGCTGTACATATAAATAAAATAGTTTAAGTTTAAAATATAAATAAAATTTGTAAAAAAAAATAACCTACACAGAATAACAATGGAATTTTTTTAAGATCAAAGCTCATGTTTGTACCTTTACTCTAGTCTATATTTAATATTTATTAAAAATAATTCATGGAAATCATGACAAGAAGTTGTCGTTTAGATCTAGGGGTGCAATATATATTTTGTTTAAACTATGTTTGAATTATGAACTCATTACAAATAATTTCCTTTTCATACTTATTAATCAATTATTGTTTTATTTTCGTTTTAAAAGGTATATCTTAAACAAAACGTTGAAAAATGTTTAAATGTTTATTAAGTATTATATTTGATTTAAAAAATTTAAAAGCAGTCAGGCAAATATCTCCTGTATTCTCGATCTACATTACCGATTGTATTAAAGTAATCATTCAAGTATTCATTTTATTTTTATAGTTTAATTAAAATTATTTTGAGAAAATTTATAAAACTTTTCTTTTCAGTTAAACTGTTCTTTTAATTTTCATATAAATATTTAATTTAACAAACTGATTTTAAAATATTTTTAAGAAAATTATACATATTGATACAACATACTGTTAAAAAATGTGTACACATCATCAAAATAATTCTACTACAGATAACCAATTGTATTGTATTTATAATTTTATAACATGTTGATTTATAAATAAAACGACGCTATTACCATTTTTTGAAGCGTCAACTATGATGCTTTGCCTTGATATTTTTTTTAAACAATGGCAGCACAACATTTTTTTTTTGTATAAACTAAATCGAGTGCGTTAAATAAACGCCTGAAATTAAACATTTTTATATAAAAAAAATATAAAAATCTTTTATATTTTACGAAAAAAAATAGTAACATATAAAATTTTTAAACAAATAATATATTCATTGTCAGTTTTAAAGTAAAGTTTTTAAAGTTAAAGTTTATTTTTAAAGGATATAATTACAATTTCTCATATGAGATTCTTCGTTAACCATTTTGGGAATTTCAGTAGTAAAGAATTATCCAAAAGAAAAATTTAATAAAGTGGTAAGCAAATTTTCATTTAATTAAGTTATCTTTATTTAAATTTGCAATAAAATTGCCTTTTATTGTGATTAAAAAGAACATATTTTGTTATTATCAGAACGCGGGTCTTTTTTGGTTGAACTATATTTTTGTGACGCTTAACCTTTTTATGTCAAGTCAATGGATTCAATATGCCTAATGTCTATTTCACTATAAATTGACTTGACGTTTAATTTATTTTATTTAAAAGTCGTAAAAATATATAAAAAAAAAAATTTATTTTCAGTGTTTTTTTAAATACACGCTTTTAAAAGATGACAAAGTAAACTTAAAAAAAAAAAAACCAATCGTCAAAATTTTTTTCCAATTAAAACAGATATAAGGAAGGTGCTTCAATCTAGACAATACAGTTTATTTGATGGCATTCTTTATTTTGAAGTAAAATAGTTGTGTTATTTTAAGAAAAAAGATTTTTTTTAAACTTTTTTATGAATTATTTTAAAAATAAGTTTAGCCTATTGCTTGTTTTCGTAATTGACTTAAAATTGTTATTTCATTTTAAATGAAGTAAATGTTAGAATGATTATTTTATAAAGCAATGTATAGTAAAATTTTACTGCAGAAATGTATGTTGTAATATGTATTATATTACATTAGATGTATATATGTACAAATATGTAATTGTAATGTAAATGTAGTATTTTGCGATCTGCTGTGAATCCATTACTTAAAACATCAAAAATTGTTCTCAGCTTAACGTAGAATAAAAAATAGCATTATTATTATTATTTATATTTTATATATAAGTCATTTTATTATAATTATTTTCCTTTTCAGAATTATTAAACAAAGGATAATCATTTTTTTATTACATAAACTATGAAGCGATATAGTACTTTTTCTCCAGCAAATGGTATAACTTATATAATTCTCAAATTATAAATATTTGTTTGTATTTGTATTCTAGAATCTACACCAAAAACGCAGCGACTTGCAGGAAAACAGTTTTCACTTCAAACTATAGCGAGTTCTGGAGCCCCTATTACCACATTTGATGGCAATTTAATAATTCAATCTTCCGGATTGAAGCAACAAATTAAACCAGGTATTAAATTCAAACCTGGTACAGCAATTAAACTTGAACCGCATCAGCTTTCTTTAATACATTCTAATGGAACAATATCCTCTAGTGGTGGAAATACTTTGTCAGCTGGGACAACCGGTGCACGACGAACCATATTAATTAAAGCTCCTCCTCCTATTAAAAAAACAATTAAAAGTGTAACAATAGAATTAATTGAAAAAAATCCTTATTTACATTTAGGTGTCACAGGAGATCGGCTAAGTATATTACAAAATATTGTATGTCCAACAATAGGAGTGTCTAGAATTGATCTATATATTGCATTAAAAAAACTTCGTTTAAATGAAGATTTTGCAGTATTAGGGGAATATTTTGAATATAATGAACAAGAAGTTCAAAGAATTTTCACCAAAACAATTTTAAAATTATCAAAGTGTTTAAAGTTTTTAATAAGATGGCCAGAATCAAAAAAATACTATGATAGACATAAGAACTTACCAATACCATTCAGATCAAAATTATCATTTGTTCAATCTCTTATAGAATGTGTTGAGACTGATATACGTACACCATTATATCCACAAACACTTGAACAATTATATTGCAAAAATTTCAAATTCATCTTATCTATAACTACTTCAGGTGTTATCAGTTATGTTTCAGATGCTTTTTCCGGTGGTAATCATGATGATTTGACAATATTTAATGCATGTGATTTTAAAAATGTAATACCAAAATATTTGTCATTAGTTGCCGATCCTGGAAAAGCTATAAGAAAAAAAAATAAAAATGATACATCCGGAGAAACACCAAAAAAAATATCAAGAAAAATTATCGATGACAATACTGGTTTAAAAACAGAATTAACAGATTCAGATAGTAATACTGATTCAGCAGATGAATTTGATGAAGTTACAGCTGATGGTAAAAAAATTATCATTAAAAAGCAATATTCGCAACAAGTGCCACCACCAAATAATAGCACAATGAATATTGTAAATAGTGAACTAACATCAAAAAAAGTGAAAGATTTTAGTATTCCGACATTACGTGTACGAGAAGCTGCTTGTCGTTTACAAATTCGTAATTTAATTTATTTGTTAAGAGAATTTAAAATTTTGCAACCATATGCTGTTTTAGAACCGCAAATATATCAGTACATGAATGAAATATTAGTTATATGTTCAGCACTAATTAATTTACAAAGATAATAAATTTTAATTTAAAAAGATTCGTGTTCCACAAAATAGGGATTGTAGAAAAGTTTAAAATAAATTCTGATATCATTAAGACAGATTATATTTTTATTAGAAACACAAAAAAGGACAACATGATACACAACAAAAGAGAAAAATTTTAAATATACATGTTTAAAAAACTATGCTTAAAAAATTTTTAACACTAGTTTTGATTGATTTTTTTTTTATACTAATTATTAGGAATTCGTAATTAACAATATGAATTAAATTTTATAGCAATTATTGTTTAAAAATATAATAAAAGAAAAACAAAGAAAAGTATATATATAAATATATATACATGTTTAGTAATAGTTATAATGTTAGCTTTTTAATTGTATTAATATTAAATTTCTTTTTTCTTTTCTTAATTAAACTTAAAAAACTGTAGTTCATAATAAATATATTACAACTGATTCATAAATCATAAAGAATTTTAATTTATAAAAAAAATCTTTGAATATATTTATATTACTTATTGGATATATTTAGAAACAAAGTGAATTTAGCAAAGACTTGAAAGTTAAGTAATTTGAAAGAAATATCGATAAGTAATTTTACATATCATGAGTTGACATAACAATTGGTACTATTTTTACTATTTCTATACATGATTTTCTTTAATATGATTTATATATAAATAACCAAAATATTTCAGCAAAAAAGATACAATTGAGATTGAAAATCTGTAAAACATGATAAAACGTAAGTAAATTTTAACGAAATCAATATTATATAAAAAAAAAATGGACAAAATGAAACATTGTTTTTCATAATATTCGTTAAAAAAAGGAAATTACGAAAAAACTTCCTTTAATTGTTTTACTTTAAATACCTATTGTTTTTCTTTTAAGTCAATTTTATGTGAAATATGTATGAATTAATTCCTAGCCATAACTGAAAAGGTTTTTATTGTCACTTTATTTAGATACATATTTTACAAAACAAAATATTTGGAGTCAAATAGGTACATATAATTTTAGTTAGTTTTCGGATTCGTTATAATCGTTGATAGTTAGAAACCATATTATATATTATCAGTTAAAAAAAGTTTAGAATTAAGAAAGGTTTGTCTATTTAGAATAAAAACTGCTAAATAAAAAAACAAATAGATATTTTTTAATTAGGAAACAAAATCCTTATCCGGCTCTATCCTATTTATCATTTTGTACAAAATCTTGTTTTCTATTAAAACTATAACTTTTGCTTTTCGTTCAAAAAATTATATTCGAATAAATTAAACGAATAAAAATATAATTATATTTTATTAATTTTTTCTTATATAATCCATTTTAAATATAAAATCAATTTCTTTTTTTGCTTTAATTCAAGACCAAAATGACTGAATTAAAAGATTCTTTTCTACTTAATTGTCCGGAATATGGCGATTATCTGGACCTTTTTATTCAGAAAGAAGATTTTCAGTATATGCAAAATATTAAATTTTTAAGAAAGTTAGTTGCATTGGGATTTCGTTCTTCCACACCAATAATGACACCAGAACAATTTGAATTTCGGAAAACTCTGGTACATGAAGTACTTTTCCCAACAAAAAAATCTTCAGTTCAATTTAGCGGTGGTTTACAAATAAAAGATGAATTTTTATCTGAATTACAAGCTAGAGAACCACCAAATGCTTCTAAGTATTTATCAGTATGTTAATTAATAGTTAAAATACATAAATTGAATATTAAGCATAAAAAAACAAATATTTATTTTTTTAATTCTTAATATATAGACAATAATATTCTTGTGTTATAAAACAAAAGCTGGAGCTGAAATATCTGGATATATTGATTATGAACAAAGTTTACGAGAAGCTAATAAAAGTATTGAAAATGCTATACCATGGAAATTAATTTTCAGAATGAAAAAAACTTTAAAACCACGTCAAAATGATTTAAGTTATTACAATTGGAAAACGAATAAGGTGCAATATAATCATTCAGAAAATTATCAGGTAATGCATGATCCAAAATTAGGATTATGTTTTATGTATAAAGGTGATCGTAAAATGATATGCGTTGATCCAATATATGATGAATACACTGATAATGTTACACGAACAGTTGTTAATTCAGATAAATACGGATATGTAGTATTATATGATCATCTTATTCGAAGAAAAATTTAAAATATTTTATTATATATTATTATATTATCTAATATTAAATAAAATGTTTTTCAAAAGAAATTAGTTTTTTTTTGTCTTTTTTAAGTTATAATATTTAATATAGAGGATATAATATATAATTTAATTTAAAATATTAATTTATAAAAAGTAAAGTATTGTAAAGGGTGTTTCAAATTGAGTTTTCAAAACTAAATAATTAAAAGACAGAATTTGAATTGAAACTGGAAAAGTTTTTATTTATTTTTGAAGTACAATATTTGCCATTTATACTCTGAAAATGATATCTCCCATGTGACCACCACTTGCGTCTCTACAGTACCTGATTCTTTTGTCAAAATTTTCGGTCACATTCGAACATAATTGCGGCTCTATCTCTCCAATAACTCGAATAATTTCTGCTTTCAATGATTCAACGTTTCCAGGATTATCCTAGTAGACCTGTCCTTTCACATGGCCCCAACGAAAGAAATCTACCGATGTCAAATCGCAGGATCTTGGAGGCCAATTCACGTCACCAAATTTGGAAATAACACGGTCTGGTAACTTTGTATGCAGTAATTGCAGTGTTTATCTGGCTGTATGACACGTAGCCTCATCTTGTTGAAACCACATGTCCTCAGTATCAATATTTTCCAGTTTTGGCCATAAAAAAGTTGTGATTATGTCGCGATATCTGGTACCCGTTATGGCTCTTCCAGCACTATTTTCAAAAAAGTCCAACCAATCACACCACCAGACCACAATGCACACTAAACAGTGACTCTTTGTGAATGCGTTGGCTTCTCTTGGATCACGCGAGGGTTTTCCTTCCCAAATACGGCAGTTTTGTTTATTAACGTAGCCACCGATCTCGTAATGAGCTTCGTCCGAAAAGATGATTTTTTTTTGAAACATCATCGTTTTATTCCAGTATCCAATTGGCAAAGTCCCGACGCATCGAATGATCTTGTGGCAGCAATTCTTGCATCAATTGAACTTTGTAGACCTTCAACGCTAAATCTTTTTGCATAATATGCCATACAGTTGACTCAGAAAGTCCCAATTGTTGTTTACGTCGGGAAAGTCGGGAATTGTTGTGAAGGTCGACAACACCAATATTTATATAATTATGAGCGACCGGCACGAGCATACTGATGTCTTTCTCGATCTTGTACTGCACCAGTTTCTTGAAATTTCCGCACAATATTACCAAATTGTTGCTCAGTTGAACGATTATGTCGACCATAAACATCACGTAATTTGCGAAATACATTTCTTACAGAACGACCATTTTCATAAAATAATCCAATAATTTCATCAACACGTTGTTGTAATGTATACGACTCCATTTTTATAAATGGGAAACCTTCAACTGTCAAAATGACATATAATATTGGGTGTGTTGTTCAATGTTTGAAGTGTGTTACACAGAAGCCTACTTTTGAAAACTCAATTTCAAAGACCCTTTATAAATTCCATGCATTTATTAAAAAATATTGATAAAAATGGTTTTATATAAGCGAATGTGGATTTCACCCTAAATTATCTTCTTGTTTAATTAAGAAATCTTGTAAGTCCAAGCCCAATATTTTTCCTAACTAATAAAATAGTATAGTTACTATGTATGTATACAATAACATTTATTATTTTTAATTTTTTTGTTAAATTTTTAATTGTAAATAATGGAATTTCGGCTGTAAAATCTTTGATTTGAAGTATATATATATATATATATATATATATAGAAGAAATATATAGGTTTGTACTCTTGATTATTGGAGATAAATATGTTACTCGACAAATTTCAATTTTCCCGATTTATTTGTTGGCTATTAGAATAATGATAATTAAAATGAAATTTAATGTCAATAAAACTTCTACTTTGATTTAACTTAGTTGATTGTAATAATCAATTCAAAATTCAAATTAAAAAAAAAAAATTAAATAAATTGCCATTTTTAAAGTTTTTAGTTATAAATAAATGCGGAGAAAGGAAACTACCTAATTTTTTAGTTTTTTTTTATTATATTTGTATTAATTTTTTTCTTTCGTTTAATAATTTTGTAAAAAAGTATTTTAAATTAATCTTAAGGTATCTTATTAAATTGTAATCATTATAATAATATTAAGTGTACATTATGACGACCGTGATAGATAATAATTTATTTTTATTACAATGTCCTCAATATGAAGATTATTTAGATACCTTAATTGAAAAAATTGATTTAAAATTTGTTAGTAATTTTCAACATGTACGGAATTTAGTTCAATTAGGTTATCGTTCAGCAAATATTGTTCTAACACCAGAACAATTTGAAATTAATAAAGAAGCTGCTAAACTTTCAATTAATCCTGCAAAAAAATCAGTTATATATTTTAGTCAATATGTTAGTATTTCCGATCCTGTTTTATTAGAATTACAATCAAGAGAAAGACCAAATATTAATAAATTTCTTTCGGTAAATGAAAATAAAATTAAATAATTTTTAGTTTTTCTGATTTTTTTTTTTTTTTTTGTATTTTTAGACAATTTTATTTGTATGTTATAAACTAAAATCTGGTTTTGAAATATCAGGTTATATTGATTATGAGCATAGTTTACGAGAAACAAATAGAAAAATTGAAGGTTCAATTGATTGGTTGCAAGTTTTTCTCAATAAAAAATTAATTAAACCTAGAATAACTGATTTAAGTTTTTATAATTGGAAAAAAAATAAAATTTGTACAAATAATTCCGATAATTATATTGTTATACATCATCCAAAATATAATCTTTCTTTTATGTACAGAGGAGATCGTAAACTTATTTCTGTAGAGCATGAACCACATCCAGAAATAGCGGATAATGGTGTACGAACGGAAATCTATTCACCAAGATATGGATATGTAATATTTTATGATCATGTAATTAGAAGAAAATTATAAAAAAGAAAACAAAATGCTAATTAATACAAGTAATATTATTGATTTATGTATGTATTAAGAGAACAAAATCAAATAAAAGTTTAAGTTAAGGATTACATTATTTTTTTTTTTTATTGTAAGATGAATTTTTCATATTAAATATTTGGAAAGTCTGGGTAAAAATAAAGTATCTAATAGGGAAGATTAAAATAAATTTTAAACTTTATAATCTTACAAATTTTTTGTAAATTCCCGCTTCTGTTTTTTTCATAAAATATTAAATTTATATTTATTTTCCAAGGTCAAAAATTTATTTGTGAGATAGTATTGAGCATTGAGTATAAATAAGTTTTGATAAACATAAAGATGAATTTAAACTGAATGATTAAGTTGGCGAGTGTATTATCTCTCACATATTAATCTAGCTTTTCGGTAGTTATTATTCTATTCTAATCTAAGCTTAATCTAGCCTGATCAATACAACATTTTCAAGGTGATGGTGAAGCAACTGTTATAAGCGGCGTAGTGAATATGCTAAAATGAAATATGATCTCCACTAGAGAGCTACATTTCTACATATAGTCAACCTGCCACTTTGACATTTACTCCCCGATTTATCCATCTTGTCTGAGTATCCGAGTGACGTTTAAATTAACTGACAAACTAGCTACAAGTAGAATAAAGTTTCAAATTATCTGAAACAAATATAAATACAGGGTGCCTATGATAATTTGTAAATATTCAATAAAAAGCAAATACACTTACGAAACATAGGAAGTTCTCTATAAGTAGTTGCGATGTAGCGATGTAGCCAATATCTGTTATAAATTAGATATAAAAGGATCAAGTAGATCTTTATCCCTATAAATCATCGTAATATTAGTAATGTAATGATAATTTTAAAAACCTGCAAGCTTTCTGTAAAAAATCTCACAATGGTTACATCCGGGGTTAGATCCAGGGTATCAAAATGAATCTAAGCTACCTTAAGTGAACATTTGTAGTCTCCCTCGATATGCACATAATTAAAACTTATATACATACATATGTAATGTTAATTAAGTCAGTTTTGAAAATATTAAATTTTTTCATTAGATATGAGAAAAAGCGAATTTGATATTTTTTACTTAATTTTTTAATGCTGCTTTATTGAGTTTTTAGTTAGTAAACATATGATATATTTTTATTATTCAATATAAACACAAATTCTTTAATTCGTTAAGTGAAATTTTTGATTTGTTGTATATACATACATACTTACAGAGCGTCTTGTAAAGAGCGTTCTTTTAAAAGAATTTAAAATTTTTTTGCCTCATTCTTTTATTAATTATTTTGCATTAAATTAGAATTATTATATACTAAATTTAATATGTACCGAGTACCGACCGGTAAACAACAACTGAAGTTTTTTCTTTTCCTACTCTGAAGTTTGAATAAAGTTTAGGAGCATATAGCTAAGGATTAACTACAATACTCACATACAGATTTAACACTCTGTCACTTCAAAACGATTATAATAGAGTTCAATATGAATTTCGTTAAATATGAATTAGTTAATTCTTTTAACCCCTTTAACTTCTGCATTTTGAAACACTATTTGTGACGTATCTGGAGTTAATTATACTCAATTGTATCATTTAGAAACGAGCTTATCTGTCATAGAATATATCAATAACTCCAATAGAGTAAAAAACGAAACGGACTTCTGCCTGAAGTTTTTATTTTTTGCAATAATTCAAAAAATGTTCATGCCCTACATATATGTATGTATACAGTATAGAGAATTATCGGCTAGTTGGTCACTTTCACTTGACAACTCGACATTTGATCAAAAAGCATTTCGCAAAAAAGACATTTAGCAAAATGACCCAGATATTTAACAAATACATTGTCCAGACATTTAATAAAAACATTTAGCAAAATGGACAATTAGCAAAAGGGCATTTAAAAACTTTGACAGCTGGACACTTAAAAACTTTTACAAGTATGGGCATTTCGTAGCTTTTAACAATCGATAATTTAATTTGCAACTCTATAATTTCATGATCTCTTTCATTGGCTGCATGAATCTGTGTCAAAATAATTAATTTTGAAAACGTAAAGTTTATTTTTGAAAAAAAAATTTAGTTTTCCAAATTTTAAGTCTCTATTTTGCCAAATATATCTTTTTGCCTATTTTGCTAAATGACTTCTTTTTTTAATTGTCTTTCTTGCGAAATGTTCACTGACAAAATGTCCATTTAATGAAAGTTGCGAAGAGTACTGTATACTCATATAGTATCATACGGATTTTGGATGTAATTTTCAAAGTTTTCGCTACTTTTAGTTTTCATGTTCAATTTTCAAATTTTACATGTTCCAATTTCTCAAATTTTAAGTTTACATGTTTTAATTTAAGTGTGTTAAGTTGGCTAAGTTTACATAAAATTAAATAATAAGAGATTTACATTAACTGTAATCTATATGCATAACTGAAATATACTAACTTGAGCTTATTTCATAACAAATCATCATGATATGATTCCATCAACCATCAGAACATTAGCCGAACATGAAATATTCCTGTATTCCTGTATCCTAGGTGCAATTATTTGTCCTGAACTCTTTTCTTCTTCTTGACAGTACCGCCTGCAGTGAAATTTCCTATTACAATTTTCGTTAAGTGTCACTTTAGCCGGCTTTAGTCACTGATTTTTCTCTCTATAGTTTACTTTTACAGTTTTCCTCTTCGATTTTTAGTGCTTCTCTTATTTTGTGTTTACGTATGTTACAAAAAGATTCGAGATCTGTAAATACAGTTGCAGCTTTTTCTTTTGCAAGTCCATCCATTTCCTATTTTCTTCATCTTCATCTATATAGATTTAAAATTAAATACTTTTCATCTAGCCATCATTTAATTGAACCTATAAACAACATTCTTATAATGATGATCTTTTGGTTAACTGCTAAATTTTTAAATAATATTTTTTACTTTGAAGTTATAAACAAGAAAAAATTTAACTTCTGTTAAACTTGGCTGTTTTGTATTAATAATCAATTAAATATAAAATTATAAAATATAAAAAAAAAAAAAATAATATGTCAATATCAAAGTTTTTGTTATCAAATAAATGTCGAGAAAGGAATGTACCTAATTTTTTAGTATTATTTTATATTTTTTGTAAATTTCATTACTTTTTTATCTTAAAAATATTTTTTTTCATTAATTGAAGATCTCTTACTTGTACAAGAAAACTACGAAATATAAAATTGTACAATATGGCACATAATTCTTTAATTGATAATAATCATTTATATTTATTACAATGTCCTCAATACGAAGATTATGTAGATACTTTAATTGAAAAAAGAGATTTAAAATATATTGGAAACATTGATCGAGTACGTAATATAGTTCAATTAGGTTTCCGTTCAACAAATATTGTTCTATCACCAGAACAATTTGAAATTCATAAAGAAGCAGCTAAACTTTTGGTAAATCCTTCAAAAAAGGGTACTATAATTTTTAGCCAAAATGTAAAGGTCACAGATCCTGTTTTACAAGAATTACAATCAAGAGAAAGGCCGAATGTTCAAAAATTTCTTTCGGTAAAAAAAAAAAATTATAAAATAAAAAAATATATGTTTTTTTTTTGTTTTTTTTTATTTTTTTTTTTTTTTAGACAATTTTATTTGT
Organism: Poecilobothrus nobilitatus; assembly: GCA_947095535.1. Lineage (NCBI taxonomy): Eukaryota > Metazoa > Arthropoda > Insecta > Diptera > Dolichopodidae > Poecilobothrus > Poecilobothrus nobilitatus. Next base: position 31,401,572 of record OX352773.1, on the reverse strand, counting down.
ATGTTATAAGTTAAAATCAGGTTATGAAATATCAGGTTATATTGATTTTGAACATAGTTTACGAGAAACAAATAGAAAAGTTGAAGGTGCATTTGATTGGCTTCAAATTTTTATAAATAAAAAATTAATAAAACCTAGAATAACTGATTTAAGTTTTTGTAATTGGAAAACTAATCAAATTGTTACAAATAATTCTGATAATTATGTTGTTTTTGATCATCCAAAATACAATTTATGTTTTATGCATAAAGGTGATCGTAAAATAATATCAGTGGATCCTGATCCTCCTCCAGAAATAGCAGAGAATGGTATACGAACAACAATTTATTCTCCAAGATTCGGATATGTGATATTTTACGATCATGTAATTAGAAGAAAATTATAAAAACAAAAAGAAAAATTAATAACATATAAGTACAAGTAATACAGATATGTATGAAAAGGAAAGTAAGAAGAATAATAAAAGAATTTATCAAACAAAAAATTTGTTTTGTATTTAATATTATATCCCATTAATTATAAAAAAGTAATTAGGAGGGATTGTATGGCAACACTTTCTTAGCAATTAATTTTGAAACCTTCCCACACTTTTAAATAAATGGTGACATTTAATAAATTTATTATCCTATCAAAATTAGCTTTAGTTATCTTTGCTATTTATAAGGTTATTTTTTTTAATTAGAAATTTTTTTAATTTGTTTCATGCATGCATGCAACATTCAGTATCATTTTCTTAAATTAAGTTTACATAGAAAGAAAAAATAAAGACGAGTAGATAAGGAGAGCCTAATAGGAAGTCTTTAATTCCCAGAGGTTTGTATTTGAGCGATAAACACTTGAAATAAATATGGGGGTTAGTTTTAAAAAAAAAAAAAAATGTAAAATTAAAATTTTCTCAAGTTGTAAAAACAAGATTTTTTAAGTAAAACAATTAAAAATAAAATAATGAAATAAACTTAGCTAAACAGTTATTGAAACCCTGATTTTTTTGTAATCAACTTAAAAAATTACTCATAATTTCTTACATGTAAATTTTAACACTAAAACAGACTATAAAACATTTAAAATAGAGTTGAGATCAGCTTCAAAAATAAAAACGTCAAAAAACTCAAATGAGAACTGAAATGTCAAAGAAATAAAATGAAAAATGTCTATCTTTTAGACTATTTGGGAGAATCTAAACAGTATTGACAAAATAAAACTATTTTGAGTTTAATAAAAATTATTTGTAATAAAGGAAAATGAATCAAGGTAAAAATGTATTATTACAGGTGTATAATAATCTATTCTTTTCTTTTTTATACCAGAATTATTATATTTATATTTTTGCAATACTTTTCCACTATATTCAAATTTATTTTGAAGGCTTCCATCGCTCTCCAATTGTTTTTCCATTTTTATTATAGTTTGCACTAATTTTCAGTTCGAAATAAAAAAATCCAAATGTTAAAATATGAAAAAACTCAAATGAAAGTTAAAAATCTCATTTGATTTCTTAAATGACTTTCCACATGTCATTATGTACATATACCTATATTTATTTTTGAGGCGGCTTTTGAGTGGTCTTTGAAAGTAGTTTCGGTTGTCACCTTCAAACTGTTATTAAACAAATTATTAAAATCTTGATGATTCACCAACTTTAAAATCCTTAATCTTTCATATATTTTTCGAAAAGCATTACGAATGATGGAGGCTGCCGCCCACAAAATACGCTTAAAGAAATTAATAAAACGATGATTTTCTCAAACTCTTAAAATACCTTTCTAATTTACATAGTTTTATTAGAAGCAGTTCTTTTCAGTCTTCAGAGTCAGACTAGTAATGGCTATTTTCTTCTATTATTTTATACCTTTTAATTATTTATTGAAATGCTGATTTTTGGCTGATCTCTAATTTTCGAACGTACGTAATATATGAATAAATAAAATAATATTGAGCGATATCAGTTTTTTTTCAAACATTTTTCGCTATTCCACATTTTTTTTAAATATTTTTTCCAGACTTTTTCTTTAATAAATTTCTAGTCAATTTGTATGTTTTTAAAAAAGATTGAAATCACTTAACTGCAAAATGACACTACCATAGAACAGCATACAAGACATTATACAATATCTAATAACTGATAAGTAAAAAAGTTATACGGTTCAAAAATAATATTTTTTCCAAAAATTTGATTTAATTTTTTTCTTCCATTTATTTTTGGTTTTTCCTGTTCAAATTTTGTGTTTTAAGAGATTTCCCTGTGGAATTATTTTTAACACTACATCAGTTTGAAAAAAAAACTATTATTTATTATGTGTCCATACTCAATTTTGTTCTATACTTCATGTATTTGTTAAAAATACAAATTAAATTTTGTTTGCTTGTGATGAAAATTTCATAAAAATAAAAAAAATTCTTTATTCATAAAAGTCTTCTTATCGATTGGTCTTCACTTTCCATTAATTATTCTTCAGGTGCATATTATGATAAAAATAAAAATTGTATAATATACCTAGAGGAAAATATAAACCTGATAATTAAAAGTTTGTGAATATATTGAATTTATTCAATGTGATTAATTTAACAAGTGTTTCTTGAAAAATGATAATTAAAGGTATGTATATGAAATGTTGAAAGGATTATTGATTTTATATGTATTTGTAATTATGCAAAACGAATGCAATGTTTTCCAAATTTATTAGAATGTGGAACATTAAAATTATAAAATTAAATTATACATATGTTAATTATAAATAAAATTTCATTTCTGTAGTTTTTCTATTTTGATTGCAGTAATGGTAATAATGTCACACCATACTTAACTGTCAGTTTTCGCTATAAGTATCCTTTAGACAACTCTTCGATAGTAATTAAGAATATTATGCAAAAAATCCAACCTGCCTAGTGGAATCCTTGTTCTGTTATCCAGTCCATATATACTAGACATATAATTCAAGAAAAAACTCTGATCAAATTGTGAAATATTTAAGTCAATTTTTTAAAAATTTTTTTTCTAAATTCCCCATTTAATTTTTATCAACCACTAAATAACTATTAATCAATAAACCAATATCTCTTCTCACCCCTTGCGACCATTTTATACTGCATTTATATTATGGTTACGGACGGAGGTGGATTAAATGAGATAAAATAATATTAATTTGCATAGTTTATATTCAATTAATTTTAATCCGTTTTTGGTTTATTAAAACTCTGTTTAGATATTATATATTTATATAAGCCTACTAAATGCAGCTAAAATGGAATTTTTCATTTCATTTAAACTCTATGTAAACTTTTAAACTCTATATGTAGAAAAACGTCAAGTAAAGGTCAAGGAAAAAAAATTTCTTTTCTTTTCTGAAAGTTGTATTCAGTTAAAAAAAAATTAATTAATTAATATTCTATTTTTCGATAGATAGCCCTAGAGCGTGATTTTATTACATAGTGTCGTCACGGCACACCATTATATTTTTTCGTACTTACCCTTTCGTACTTTTTTCGTACATACCGTCTTTTATGAAAATAATCGACAGACGATACACGATATTTGAAAAATATCGATATCGATTTAGAAAAATATTGTGTTTTGGTGTTGGTAACCTACCATTTATACCAATACCTTACCACCATTATTACGAAAGTTGTCTATCTTATCGTATCGTATGGAACTCTTAACGAATATCAAAAGAGGTTTTTTTTAGAACTAATTTTCATTGTATTATTTGTATTACAAAATATGTATATTTATCATTATTTGATGGTATTTTTTTTTTCTGTTTTAATAGTTTTAAGAAGTTATTTAATATTTATAATAAAATAATTAATAAAGACAAAGAGCATGAAAGACAGAAGACGTTTTTTTTTTTTTTTTTAATTTTGAAGTTTATGATTTTTATTTGATACATTTATGATTGTTATATTTTGTTTATTGTTGTTGTTTGTTGTATTATGAATTATACCAGATTCTATACGTTAGTTAGATATAACTTCTCATTTTAATTCTAATTTGTTGTCATTAATTTTAATAGAGAATCTCGCCTTCGTCTATAGCTTTATTACTTACACAATCACTGGTACGATTATTTTCTTAAAGGAATTTTGATATCTGATTTTTGACCATAAAAAAAAAAAAAAAATAAAAAATGATTCCATTATAAAATATTTTTTTTTTTTCTGGTGTTAATTTAAAATAAAATTTTGTGCTGAAAAGAAATAAATGCAAAAAAAAAACAATTTGACAGATTCCTTTTGTATTTATCGTGTCGTTATTATTTGTGAACGTAACACTTTAATTTTGAAAATTAAGTAGATTTTATTTTTAATTCTGCATATACCTACATTTTCCAAAAATATTTCTCTCAAACAAAATTCAGATTTTTTCAAAGCACAGGTCGAAATTAAGTAGATACATATATGTAAATCCTCGAAATTAAGTAGATACATATATTTAAATTCATGTAACTTCGATTTTTGTATTGATTATTTAAAAATTTTTTTCATAATCCTTGTGTTTCGTTTTTATTTGTCAAAATAAATATTCAAAACCATAACAATAATAAATCAAAATTTTCTATTTTATTTTTGATTAATTAAAGTTTAAAATTTTGTAAATTTTTTTTTATAATTAAATTAAATTTTTATTCAATTAGTTAAAAATTAATCCGTCATTCTGTTATTTGTTTGATTTTCTATATTGCTTTGAAGATGCTATGCTTTTTTTTTTGTTTTCTTTATTTCAATTCATTTTGTTATATAATAATACAAATTGTGACTTTATCGAGCAGCGAGCTGTATGATCTTATACAAGCTCTTAATATAATGACATTTTTTATTTAAACGTTAGAAGCTAAGGAAGTATTATTTCATAAATATATATTTAATTATACATTTTCAAATCATTATTATGTAAAAACAGACAAAAATAAATTTAATCGCATATTTATTAATTGTTACCATTATTAAAACTATAAATTTGTTTTATATTTTTTCTCTTTTGCTAATGTTTAGTTATATATTTAAATTATGTATGATGCATATATATAAAAATGCTTAGATATAAAAATTATGTGTACAATGGATTATATATATGAACATGCATTGGTTCCGATTTCCCTACTACAAGTATCCAAGAACACAATGAGTTACCTCATTGTCCACTTTCATTATTTCTTGTTTTTTCTGTTGTTATATTTTCGTTATTTTATTTTATTTTTTTTTTTTGCTTTTTTTCTTATTTATTGCAGATGTTTAAATATTTTTTTACTTTAGTTTTTTTTTTATTTAAATTCATAAAATAAAAAAATTATTATGGCCGACTTCAGAATTGCATATATCTGCGGTATTACTACAGTATTACTACTTTTACTACAATGTTGATATAAACCACAAATATACAATGTATTTAATTACGTTGCATATAAAATTTTTGAAGTGTAAACACATCTGCTTAAAATTGTCAAAAACTAAAGCAGCTACAATTTTTTGTATACATCAAATACCCACTTTATACACATTGGCCCCTGTCCTGTTATCATTGTTTTTATAATTTTTAATATTTTAAATAAAAGTAATAAAAAATAAGTTTAGTTTTAAATAAAAGTGATCAAAAATAAGTTTAAAATAAAAATTATTTATAAAAATTATAATAGAAGGGTACTTTTAAATAAGAATTAAAAATGAATGTAGATTTTTATTTTACTGAAAGTAGCAGTAGTGATGAGAAAAATTGTCAAAGAAATAATATTATCTAGTAATCGTTAAAGAAATAATATTATCTGGTATTTATTGCTAATTTTCCTCCTGAAAATATATTTGTAGTAAAAACTTTTTTATTAAACAAACAATTTAATTTATTGTATAACTTAAATTTTTCAAAAAAAATTTTGCAACAACAACAGAACAGACTAAAACAACGTATAAATAAACATAGAAAATAAAAAAAAAATTGACAACTAAAATGACAGTTCATTCATTCACAATGAATGTTCGTTCATTTAATAATATTCATAGCACCGATAAGTCTCTATCATTCATTTTTGCTTTCATTCACTTTATAGTGGTAATGGTAACAGGGGCCATTATCTGCGTATAACAAACAATATTGAATGCAAAACTTTGTAGATATCTGTGTGCATATAAACTTTTTGAACGCTAAACTTTGTAGTAATACAGTATATCTACAATTTTGAACTCAGGATATGTCAAATAAAAATTCTTGATTTTAAAAAATGATTCTGAAAGCTTGACATTTGAGTTGATTTTGTACTAGTATGAATAATCTACTTTATTTTGTAGTTTATGAAGAAGGTTGACTGAATATTAAACTGTAATTAAAATTATAGGAAATATGTACAAATATTCTGAAAAATTAAAATAATTAAAAAAACATAAATTTTCAATTTTTAACGGAAGAAATTTTTTTTTTTATTTTATTACGTTCTTTTTATTTTTTTTTTTTTTTATTTTAGTTTGTTTATAAACTCTTAAAATATTTCATAAAATGTAAAATGCAAAATATTTGAAAACTAAATTTTTTAATACATAAATGTTTTTATTTATTTTTATTTTTTTTTCTTTCTTTTGTTTTAACTTAATTGTTTGTTTTTTCTTACTTTTCGATTTCTAAAATCTTATATAAAAAAAAAAAAACTGTATCACAAAAATAAACATAATAGAAATAATATAATATATATATATATATATATATATAGAAGAGTAAAAATTACATATGTATCTATATATATATAATTCAAAAAATCAATTTAAGGATAATTCTACATATTTATTACAATCTATATAAATTGATTAAAATTTTTTTTTTTTTTTATTTTGTTTTATTTTTAAATTTAAATAAAAATGAAAAAAAAAAAAAAAAAAATATCGAGAACATTTAATTAATTTATAAAGAACAAAGAATTTATTATAATATTATAATTATAAAAATGACACTGAGTATAATAATTATTAATGAATTTTATTAATGTAAATATAATTTTAATTTTTTAAAACTTTTATTTTTATTTATTTTTATTTTTTTTTTTGTTGATAAAATTAATTAAAAAATAATGAAGGAAAAAAAAATAAAAAAATAGAATTGAATTAAAATATGTCATTGGTCAAATTTACACAATATATAGTTTTATTTTATATTTAAACTCATATATATAATAATTATTATTTAAATTTTTTGTTGTATTATTTTATTTAATATTAAATTGTATTTAATATAAGATAATATATTAAATTTTTAAATGAAATTTATACAATCACATTATATTAAAGTATTTTTTTCTTTTTTTTTTTTACTTTTCATATTAAATTTATTTTTTTTTTTCTTTGTAAATTTTTTTTAGGTTAGTTTTTACTTTTTTTTTTTTCAAGTATTTTTTTTTATTATTATTTATTTATTTTAAATGTTTAGTTTAATTTTATGATTTTAATATTTTTTTTTTTTTTTCATTTTTTTTTTCTTCTTAAGGCAAATAAAACGATTTTACATCTTTCTTTTTTTTTTTTTTTCTTTATTTTATAATTATAACTAATTAATTAATTAGTATTTAGTAAATTTTTAATTAATTATTTGAACCTATTATGTTTATTTTATTTAATATTATTAATTGTGAACCAAAAAAAAAAAAAAAAGAAAAAAAAAATGAAATTTAACATACTAAAATTTTTAAAATATAATTTATTAAAAAAAAAATTATATTATAAATATTTAAAAAATCAAATTATATGGGGAGATAATAATTATATTAATTATTGATAATATATTTTGTAAATGTATTCAAATTTAATTTTTTTTTTTTTTGTGTAGTTATATTTATTTAAAAATATACATTTATAAAAAAGATTACTTATGTAATATGCACAACAGTTAAAGAATATTATTTTTGATGTATATTGTGTTTTTATATCTATATTTTTGTATATAATATTATATTACAAATGTTTTTTTTTTTTTTTCAATTATTTTAATATATTTATTTTTAAATATTTGATTTTTTTTTTTCAAATTCAATAAAAAAAAAATAATTAAAAAATTGGTGAAAACTAAAAAAAAAAAAAAACAAAAAAAAAAAAAAATGTTATTAATACATTTTTTGTATATTAATATGCCATACTCTATATATATATACGTATGTATATAGATATTTAAAATAAAAATTTAATAATATTTTATTTTCTAAATAAAAAAACATTGATTGAAAAATTTAAAAAAAATAAAACATGTCCTTTTAATTTTATTTTATTTATGTATTTTAATTAAATACATTTTTTACGAGATAATTATTAATTTATTTTTACTTATATATTTTTTTTTCTTTTTTTTTTTTTGAGAATACTATAGTAATTTTTTTTTTTTTTTTATTTAAGTAATTTGATTTCTTTTTTACTGTCGTCATATCATATTTTTCAGTTTTTTTAATTTTTTTTTTTTATTTTTATCAAAAAATATCACAATATTGAATGTCTCATTGTCACTCACATTATACATATTTTAATAACATGAATGTATTTAAGAAAACCAAAAAAAAAAAAAAAAAAATTTTATTTCCTTTTTATTATAAGTTTTTATTTTATTGTTTTTTTTTTTTTGTTAAATAAAATTTTAAAAGTTATGGTGTATTTTTATTTTTTAACCGTTTTTCTTTTATTTGTTTTGTTTTTTTTCTGAATAATATAAAATTGTCAAAAGTATTTTTGTAATCCGTTTTAATACATACATTTATGTTATATTGCTCTAAATTCATAATCCTCGCATAATCCTCGCTTTTCCAAATGTCAACTTTGATTGTTTGAATTTTTTAGTTTTTTTTTTTTTTTGTTTATATTAATTATTTTTAATTACCTCCCCCCTGAATCAAACAAACCTAACTACAATATTATACAAGCTGTATACTATACATAAAAATAAAAGTCAAATACAGAAAATTAGAATATGTGAAAGTGAATAATCAGTAAAAGTGAAAAAAAAAAAACAGCTATTTGCGAATACAAAAGAATACCGTTAAATTTTTTAAGTATGTATACTTAAAATTTTCTGACGCGTTTATTTACATTTAAGCAAATTTATTTAATAATAAGTAATAAAAATAATTCTCCGATTAATAATTATTTTAAATAATATATTAATTAATATTGTCTATTATTAATAATTTATTAATATAAATTAATGTTAATAGAATATATTGAATATGTATGTATGTAATATGTATGTATATTATATAAATATTAATTATTGTAATTTTTTTTTTATAGTATATTATATCAATTTATAAGTGTATAATGTATAATATTGTTCGCGTCAAAAATTTGTTAAAGTTTGTTTGAAGGGTTTTTGTAATTAAAATATAAAAAGTAAGTCATTTAAATTTATATATAAAAAAATATTTATAATTCATTTTAACCAATGTAAAATTAATTGGTTTTAATTTTGCAATTTTTTGAAGAATATTTTTTTTTTAAATTCATTTCATTTTTTTTTTTTTTTTTTTGAGATTCTAATGTTTTGTTGTTTTCTAAGGACAATTTTTTTTTTTTTTTTGTTTTGTTGAATATTAAAAATAATTAAAAAATAAACAAAAAATAAATAAAAGAAAAAAAGGAAGATTAACACTGTTATATATAGCTAAGGGCATATTTACACAGTTTTACATAGTTTATTTTATTTATTTTTTTATTAATTTATGAAAAATTTTCGTATGGGGTATTTTAAAAACAAAAAAAAAAAATTTTTTTTTTTTTGTTAAATACAACAATTAAAAATGAACAAAAAAATTATTATATACAACTATATATAAAAAAACTAAAAAAAAATTTAAAAATGAAATATATGGGTAATGATTAATTTTAGACATTGAAAAAAAATTTTTTTTTATATTTATATTTCAAAATTATTTGAAAAGTATTTTTAGAATTCTAAAAAAATATAAAAATTAAAAGAAGAAATAAACAACAAAAAACAAAATAAATTATTTGTTTTTTTTTTTTTTTTTTGTTATTTTTACGAATTTATTAATTAATTTCTAATAACGTGTTTTAAAGGTATTTTTATTTTTTTTTTTTGGTTTAGTTCAAAAATATTATTTTGAATTACTTTTTTGTTTTCAATAAGTTGATAATTTATTAGTAAATTTTTTTTTTCTTGCTTTTTTTATTTCATATAATTTATTATTTTGTGATGTTATTTTTAATTACGAATGCATTAAGAAAAAAAATGATTAAAATTAATGCTATTCATATTAGTTATTATTATTTTTTATGAAAACTGGAATTTAATTTTTATTTTATTTTTTTTTTGTTTTTATTTAGGTTTAAATTAAAAAAATATATAGAGAGTATTTTAAATTTTAAAAATAAAAAGTATATATTAAAAATAATATTTTATGTATTTTATGTAAAAAAAAATGTATTGATGAGTTTGTTTTTTATGTAAATGATTAAAAAGGTTATTTCAAATAATTTTTGTTATTTAAATTAATTTCAATATGGGGTCTTACTAATGACATTTCGTTAAGTCGTTATTACATGACGTTATTATTACATGACACTTTTAAAGTCGATTTTATTTTTTATTTCAGTTGTAGCCTATCACTTTTATGTCATTGTTTAGAATTAACTTTGAAAAACCAAAATAAAAAATCTTAACAAAGAGTTTGGATGGAGTATATATAACGGAGAGTGTTGGATACAGAAAAGAACATTATTCTTTTAAATGGTAAATTAAATAAGAGATTTTTTGAGATTTTCTGAGTTCAAACTCAGTTTTTATGCAGAACTATACAGTTCTTGTACAGTACTTCCAATGTACAGTTTTGACTCTCTACAAATCTTTCCCACATACACATATATAGTTTACTTATTTTCCGAAACTTTTATTATCATATGCGTATCGTATATGTACATTTTTAATACATATTTGTGGATTTTTAAATTTATAAAATAATTATTTATTTGATTGTCAGGAATTTTGCGTACATATTTTTGAATTTAAAAAAAAAAAATTTAAAAAAAAATTTATTTTCAATATAAAAAGAATAAATGTCAAAATTGTTTAAGTGCACCCATTAAATATATGGTATTCCAGAAGAAACTGTTAGTGTCACCTTACTACAAAAATGCAAAAATAAAATCGACTTTAAAACAATTAATTGCATTGGTAAGACCATAATGTGTTTTGTTTTATTTTTATGGAAACAAGACAACATTTTATTAATCGGTTTTAAAAAAGAAAACAATTATTTAAAACCAAATATCAAAATAAAATTTCAATTAAAACATCGATAATCAAACAAATTTTTTTTTAATTTTATGTAGGGTTACTTAAAGTTAATTTTAAAAATAAAATTTCTAATTAAATCAAATAAAAAAATTAAAAAAGAATTAAAAAAAAAAAAAAAATTAATAAATTTTTATTTATCGTAAAAATATCGAAATTAAAATGAGGTAAAAGGTAAAATAAAATTCAAAAAAAAATTAAACATAATAAATTTTTACTCCGTTATTAATTTGTAGTATTTTAAAAGTGATTTTTTACTTTTTTTTTTTTTTGTTTGTATTTTTTTTTTATATTTCTGAAATTTTAATAAAATTTTTATTGAATTTTTAAATACGTGTGTGTAAGTATATATTATATAGGTAATTAAATTATATGTTTTTTGTATTGAAAAATAAAAAAAAATTAAATTTAAAAAATTTTTAATGTTGATCTTTATTTTACTTTATTTTGTTTTTTTTTGTTTTTTTTTTTTTTAGAATAAAATTTATTTCATAAAATTAAAAAAAAAAAAAACAAAATGTAAAAATAATTAATTGTGTGTGTGTCTGTATGTGGTAAAGAATTGTTTACTTATACTTTATTTTATATCTGTAATAATATAGTAAATATTTTTTTTTGTCTTTTTTGTTTTAATATTATTATAGTCGTTGCAAAAATAGGACGTGATATTTTTTTTTTATTTATTTATTTTATTCAATATATTATTTATGATTTTATAGCACAATTTTTGTTTTTTTTTTTTTTTTTTTATTTAATTTAAATTTTTTTTTTTTTTTTAATATCTGTTTAATATTTTTTATGTATAGTAAAATTTATGTATATAAACATTTTATCATCATAAAGTTTTAAAGTTAAATTTTAATTACCTAAATTAAAAATCCCAAAAAAAAAAAAAAATCAATTAAAAAAAATTTTTAATTATTATCTAAATTTATAATTTTTATTTATAATAAAGAAAAAAAAAAAAAAAAATAACTCAGAAAAAAAAAACACGAAATAAAAAGAATATAAAAAAAAAAAGATTTTAAGTAGTTCTTTTAATTTTTATTTTGAATTATTTAATCAACTATTTTTTTTTTTTTTTTTATTTTAATTCTGTTAATTCTTTCAAATTCATGGAACACTATTTTCATCTATTATATTTTGTAATTATAATATAATATAATGTTAATAATGATTTATTCTTTTATTTTTTTTTATTCATTTTTAATTAAACACGTTTAAACTTCTATAGTGTATAATTTTTTTTTTTAGTTATTTTTTTTTTTTTTTTTAATTTTCATTTATTTTTTTCTTTAAATTTTTGTTTTTTTTTTTTGTAAATGAAAATTTCTTTTATAAAAAAATTTTCATAATTTTTTTTATAGATTTTTTTAAAAATATTTTTTTTTTTTTTTTAATTTTTATATTTTGTTATTTTTTTATAATTTGAAATTTTTTTTTTTTTTTTTGATCTTATAAAAACAAGATCCCTATATGTTGAACGTTTAATGAAAGTGATTAGAATAGAATATTGTATATACGTATATGTATATATCATATAATATGGTATATATATATAATATAAAGTGATTTTTTCAAGGTAAAAATATCAAAATAATTTTATTTATTTATTTTAATTTTTTTTTTTTCTTAATTTTTCATATTTGTTTTTTTTTTTTTTTTTATTATTTATTTATTTAATAAATGTGTTCAGTTTTTTTTTTTTAATAAAAGCTTAGCTTTATTTTAAAACATATTTTTTTTTTTTTGTTGGTAGATTTTTTCTTGAAATTTTAAAAACTTAAAAATAACGATAATTGTAAGTATATATATATTTTGTGAATATTTTAAGTATATTCGTTATATTAATTATTTTGGATGTATAAGTAAAACAGATTAATTATTTAAATCTATCAAAAAGATAATAAAAATAAATAGTATTTAAAAAAAAAAAAATTTCAAACTTTTGTTAAAAAAATATATTAATATTAACATAACATTGTTTTGTTAAGTTTTAATTTATTATAAATAATTATTTATAAAATAAATTTAAATTTTTTTTAAATAAAATCTGTGGAGTATTCGAATTTTTAAATAAGTTGAACTTTGTTCCATATATTATATTTTAGAATTTTTATAATATTCACATATTAATTTTGTATAATTTATACTGTAAATACATCATAAATTTTTTTTACAAAAAGTTTATAATAATTATTATTGTGATAATAAAAGTTTATTGGGGTCGAATCTATAAAACTGAGTATAAATTACAAATCTCATATTTTCAAATAAGAAACTATGAATTAAGAGGTCCCTCCCCCTCCTCCCCATCCCCAGACCCGAATTGCATAAAATTGAGCTTGAACACAAATTTAATTTTTTCAAACAAAATATGTGAGATCAAAAAAGTTCAGTTTTATGCATTCGAATCATTGTTATTAAATAAATACTATATGTATTGTTATTAATAAATAATCATTGTAATTAATATTATTTAATTTAATTTAAAAAATAAAGAAAAAAAACAATAAATACTTGAAAAAAAATTTTTTTTTAATTTTTGTGGTTTATTAGTTTGAATTTATATATATAGGAAATAGAATATTAATAATTCATATATTGTCTTATATAATTATTAATTGTAATATAAATATTAATCACAAAATTAATTTTTATAACTTAAAAGAAATATAAAAATTTTAGAGAGCTGAAACAAAAAAAAAAAAAAATGTTTAAAATAAAGCTTTGTCTTTAACTGAACTTATAGGTCGTTTTTGTTTTTTTTTTTTATTTTTATTCATACATAATGCTTTTTAATTTTTAAAAATTTTCTTTTATTTTTTAATTAAAAATCATTTAAGGTTTTTTTTTTTTTAAATTTTCTATGATCTATTTTAAGTGTTTTTTTTTTTTTTTCTTATATTCTCACATTTATAAATTTAAATTATAATGAAAATGAAAAAAAAAAAAAATTGTTTTTTTTTTTTTGAAACTTACAATTTCTATAATTTTGTTTTTTATTTATTTATTTTTTTTTTTTAACGGAGTGTTGTTCTTTGTTCATTTTTTAAATAATAATGTCAATGTTTTTTTAATTATAGCATTTATGTAATTTCTTTTTTTTTTTTTTTTTTAGTCGTGTAACTTTTTTAAACTGTTGCTATTTTTTTTTCGATTTTCATTTTCTAAATTTTGTGTATAATTAGAAATTATTTCTTAAGTTTTATTTTATTTTTAATATTTTTTAAAGTAAATATATATTTATATATATATATATGTATATATATATAATTCAAAGTATTATTTATTTAATATTTATTTATTTTAATTTTTAATAAATTTATTTTCTTAAAAGAAAATTCAATTTCTTTTTCTTCTTATATAAGTTTTTCAAATATTTTGTTATTTTTTTTTTTTGTTTTGTTCAAATTTTTAGTGCTTACAAATAAATATCTATAATTTTTTTTTTTTTTTTTTTTATTATTATTATTATTTATTTAATGGTGTACAATAATTTTTATTTTACTAAATCTAATATATATTTTTGTGTTATTTTGTTTTATATTGGTGTGTATTATGTTTTGTATATATTGTTTTTATTTATTTATATATGTATAGTTATTAAATAAGATATCAAGTAAATTCTTATCTAAATATATTAGTAAAAGTATAATGTGGATGTGTGTCTCTCATTTTTACGTTTTTAACGTTTTTTATTTTTTTTTTTTAGATCAATTTATTATTTAAATATTGCATTAATGTAAAATAAATTATATAATATAGAATGTATATTATTATTGGGGGGTAGAAATTATTTCAAAGTGTCGAATTGTTTATATGGAAAAAGATTTTTCGAAATTAAATTAAAAAAAAAAAAAAATTTTTTTTTTTTTTTGCTTTAAGAGGATGTTTTTTTGGAGGAAAAGTTATTATAGAATTTAAAATTTAAAAAATATGGTTTAATAAAATTATGTATTAATAATGAACTGTTCTGTTTTTAAATAACATATACATTTTTCATATATTGCAGCAACATATTGCAGAATTTTAAATGTGTCATATTCTTTATAAGACATTATAAAAATTATATTTATATTGTCATTTCTTCATATTATTTTTTTTTTTGCTGTTTTTTTTTTTTTTTTTTTTTTTTTTTAAAATTTAATTTCGAAAAATTCTCAAAACACATTTTTATAATACTTTTATTATATTTTCTATTAAGATGTAGAAAAATGTTTATTAGCAACTTTTGTTATTGTTGATTTACTTACAATTACCCAATGTTGTTGCTGTTGTTGTTGTGGCCACATTATTTTTATTACTACTGTTATTATTATTATTGTTGTTATTGTTTTTTCTAATTTTATTTTCAACAAAATTTTGATGAATTGGAAGATTTGTTATTGTTGATGTTGATGTAACTGTTGATGATACTGTTACTGGTGTTCCTCCGGTTGGTGGTGATGATGTTATTAAAACATTTGTTAAACCGATATTATTATTATGTATAGGAACATGATGTGAATAAATTCCAATATTTGATGGAAAATTTGTTGTTGCAATATTCTGTTGTTGTGATAATAAATTTTCATTAAAAAAATTTCCACTACATAAATTTTCATTAAAATCATTTGTTATAGAAATTATTGGTTGATGATTAGTTGCAGTAGTAATATTAGAATTTTGATTATAATAATGTGTATTATTATTATCATTTAATGTTGTTGACGATAATTGTTGAAAATTTTTTTGTTGAACATTTTTCGTATCATCAAATAAATTAATATCTGTAGGTAATATATTATTAATATTATAATTATTATTAAAAGATTGCCAATAAAATGGTTGAAGAATTCCATTATTATTTAAAAAATTAATATGAGAAATTTTAGGTGATATTATTGGATTATTATTATTATTATTATTATTATTTGTAATATTTGAATATGAATCAACAAAATGATTAACTGAAGATATAAGTGGGTTATGTGGAATAGATGTAGTTGTTGTAGTTATAGCTGTAACAGCATTAGCTGTTGTTATAGAATTTAAATGATGCTGGGATGCTTTTATTTGCTGCTGTTGTTGTTGTTGTTGTTGATTTTTAATTGAAGGTGAAATAAAATTAGATACTATTGAAAGATTTGTATTATTATTATTATTATTATTATTTGTTGGATTTGTATTTGTTGTTGTAGAAGATTTTCGAATCATAGCTGGTTTTATAATATGAACAGTTGAACTCATATCTATAGTATTATTATTTAGATTATTTGTTGAAGATATTGTTGAATTTAAATTATAATTTGAATTTATTTTTGCATTTGCTGTTGGCAATAATATTGGTGTAATATTTGAATTATCTTGAATATTTGTTATTTCATTGATTGTAGGTTGATTTGATGTTATTGTTGATATTGATGCTGTTGTTGTTATTGGTGTATTAGATGTTGTTAATGTTGATGATAATAAAGAATTTTGCGCTTTAAAAACTGTAGCCATTATATTTGCTGGTGGCAATATAATTGGTATGTGATAATATTTACATAATTTGCGTTTACAAAGACCATTGGCATGGTCACGACACACAGCCACTCGTTGATCACATACTTCAACTTTATCATCTTAAAAAAAAATATAAACATTTATTATTTATTATTATTTATACACACAGTCAATAATTATTGAAAAATTATAATTATAGCTATACAAATTAAAAAAAATATATTAAGGAAAATCCCCCGTTAATTTATAGTATCTCGTAATATGTAAAAAGAAAATTATATAGTTTTCCTTAATAAAAAATTTTATAATATAAAAAAAATTTTACATATTAATATAAAATTTTTTTTATATGTTATATATTAATATATAAAAAATATTTTTATATTAATTAATTAATACAAGTGTTACTTACGTTCCATTAAATGAACAAATCTACAATTTATACGACTGCACATAGATCTATTAAAATCTTGGCACACCGGGAGGGTGTCCAGTAACTATATATGTTGTTATTGCAATTAAATTTAAAGAACAAAAAAAAAAAAAAAGGAAGAGAAAAATATATGTATATTAGAATCAAAAAATATCAGTTTTTTTTTTGTTTTTTTTATAAGTAAAATTTCAAAATACTTTAAAAAAAAAATATTAAAAGAAAATATTATTAATTTTTTTTTTATATTAATGTAAAACTTTTATGTTATATATATATATATAATAATATATAGAAACAAAAAAAAAAAAAAATATAATTAGTGCCGCTGCAAAATGTATTTTAAAGATGTTAAAGAAAATTTTCTAATACATGAACAAATTTGAATATATGTTATATATATATAATATTATGACAGATATATTATTAATTGTTATATTTTTTGCTTATAAATATAATTCACTATTACGTTTTTTTTTTTTTGTAGTTTAAGTTTAAGTTTTTTTTTTTTATTTATATTAAAAGTTTTTTTTTATTGCATTAAAATTAAAAAGAAAACTCTGTCAACACCTACTATTATTAATTCTATTATACTGTTTTTTTTTTTATTTCTTTTCAATTATATGTTATTTAATCAATTAATTCTATATTAAAAAATAAATTCATTTATATATAATATACTTGGAACAGTTTTATATATTTATTTTAATATAATATCAATTTACAATTTTTACATTATTTTTTAATATTTATTTTTTTCTTTTTCTTTTTTTGTTTTATAAATTTTAATTATTTAATGGTTATATATATATATTTATATATAAATTAAAAAATATTGTTTTTTTTTTTTTGATTTTCTAACTATATGAAAATTTCAGAGTTGAAAACTAATATGAGTGTAATTTTTTTTTTAATATTTTTTTATTATTATTTTTTTTTTGTTTAGAAAAAATAAAATAAAATAAATTAAACAAAAAATATATATAAGTATATATATAAAAGTTTATGTATATATAATAAAAAAAATAATTTTAAAATTCTATAATATTAAAAAAAATAACGGTCATTCTAGTTTTTTATATGTAATATGGTAACGGTTTTTTGTTAGTTTATTAATCAAAACGACAAAATAGGTATGTACCTATTTATAAAATATTAAAATTTAGAAAAAAAAAAAAAAATAAATTACCTAACAAAATTTTTTAGAATAAGGTTAAATTTAGCTGTATTCGCTATAATAATTGTAAGATATTTATTTGTCACTTATAGGCCATACTTTAACTGGGAGATTGTTACAAAAATTTTTGGAAAATTTTGAACAGTTATGAACCGTTATGTTATTATTTTCAATTTGTTTAACAGATATATATATATATATTTTTTTTTGGAAATTTTTGTTTTTTATTGATCTTTTTTTTTTCTGGTGTTCAAAATTCCTTAAAAGTATAGTTTTACTTATTTATTTTTAATTATGTCTGTTTGGAGCTCTCTAAAAACTTATATATTATAATAATTTTGCATATTTTTAATTTAAATTTTAATATTTTGGTTTTTTTTTTTACTCTCTCTTAATTTTGTATATACAAACATACTCGTACTTAGTTGATCATTTTTACTTGGAAAACTTCAAAAAAAACCAAGATAAATTTTGTAACAAAACATCGGTGCTATAAGTTTTAATAGTAATTTCAAATTTGTACACCTATGATTTATTTTTTACTATGAAAAATGGAATAAATGAAAAAAATTGAAAAAAGTACTTTAATGCAATAATTGGTTAAAAAAAATTAAACAAATTGAATAACTATAGATTTCAAGATTCTAGAATGACCCCCGTTTACGGTACACATTATATTAAATAGAATTTCAAAAATTTTTATTTAAAAAATGAAAAAATTTAATCAATTTTCCGATTTTATTTAAAAAAACCTTTGCAAAAAAAAAAAAAAAAGTACATTTACAAAATTTAATTTTTATGTATATAATTTAAATAAGCAGAAATCAAATAATTAAAATTTAATAATTTTAAATTCTAGTTGTTCCGCATTATAAAAAGACAAAAAAAAAAAAGCTTATTAAAAAAAAAAAAATAATAATAAAAAACTACTTAAAAAACTTTCTAAAGTAGGTATAAATATATATATATATATATATATATAGAGAGAGGTATATTATATAATATATTGGCTTTTAATATATATTTTATTATTTTTATGTTTTTTAAATTACATAAAGCAAAAAAAAAAAAAAAAGAAAAAATAATAATAGTAATTAAATATATCACATTAGTTTGCAAAAAATATAAAAAAAAAAAACTAAATCAAAAAAAAATAAAAAAATTTTACATTTGTTTTTTTTTTTTTTTGTTTTTACCAAATAATGTATGTAAAAAAAAAAATTGGATTT
Source organism: Poecilobothrus nobilitatus (assembly GCA_947095535.1). Taxonomy (NCBI): domain Eukaryota; kingdom Metazoa; phylum Arthropoda; class Insecta; order Diptera; family Dolichopodidae; genus Poecilobothrus; species Poecilobothrus nobilitatus. The sequence goes on along the minus strand of OX352773.1, from coordinate 31,381,980 downwards.
AGATTTAATGTATATATATATATATATAGCATTTTAAAGAATAATAGGAGCCAGGCATTTTGGTATATAAAAATATATTTTTGTAATTGCAAAATTTTGTCCTTATTTTTGTTTTTTTTTTATGAAAACTTTGTATTTTTTTTTGTGTATATTCATTTTAAAGACAAATGCAAAAAGCTTATATTCGTTATTTTTGAAAGAAAAAAGCGATATACAATAATTTTTTTTCTTTTTTTCAAATTAAATTATACAGTAGAACAACAATACATATACATATATATATATATATATATATATATATATAATTTATTAAAATAATAAAAGCAGGTTTTTGTTTTACAGATAGATAAAAATAGATATAAAATTAGATAGATTAGATTATAGAATGATGATCATTAAAGAAACAAAAAAAAAAAAAACAAAAAAGCACCAAATTTTTATATATATATATATATTATATATATATATATAGTTTTTACATTTATTTTAAAAAAATAAAAAAAATTTTTAGACTCACAATAATATTCTTTTGTTTTTTTTTTTTTTTTTTTTTGATATTTTGCTGTATAACACAAAAAAAAAGGCTGAAAAAAATCTATTGATAATCTATTGATTTAAGACGACTCTCATATTGTGTGTGTGTGAATGTGTGGATGCGTGTGTGTGTTTATACAATACAATTTCGATAATGTTGATAACACAAATTTGTATATGAAGTTGAAGATTTTGAAGCTTTGTTTTTTTTTTATTTTTTTGATTTCTATTTTAACATTTTTTTTTTTTTTTTTATATATTTATATATAATTATTTTGTGTAATTTTTTTTTATGTGCATTATTTAATTTTTTTCTAAAGTTGTTTTTAAATTAGTTCTGATAGTACAAAATTTTACATCGCATTTTTAAATGGTTTTTGATTTCTAATTATGCGCTAAAACAAAAAAAAAAAAAAAAAAAAAACGAAAAAAAAAAAATAGAATAGAGTAATAGGTTTTATTACTTTAAAATTATAATATTTATTATATATATTAATAAATGTATATTATGTTATAAATAAATTCTCGGCAACACATATTTTTGATATTTTAGCTTAAGCAAGTTTTATATTTTAGTTTTTCGGAGATGTTATTTTTTGAAAGTAGATAAAATATCTATTAAATATGAGAACAGAATGAATATAATATGTATGTGTATAAATTTATAATTTTATGAACACAATTATTAATTGAAACAAAGAAATTTTTTTATAATCAAGGTAAATATAATAATCAAATTTTAAATAAATGTTTGCGTTCCTATTAGACGGAAAGAGTATATTTTGAGAGTTGTTTAGACTTTTGAGAGTAATTGGTAAATGGAATATAACTGTATTTATTTCTATCTACTCTTTTTTAAAGAGAGGTGTAGTTGGGTTGGGAGTAAAAAAAAAAAAAAAAGAGAAATTTGCTCTGTAAAAAGTAACACGTCAACAATGATTTTCAAGAAGAAAATTAAAGTTTTCTGAAATACAAGTGTAACAAAGTAAATTTAAATTTAATGAAAAAGTGAAACTTGTATGAAAAATTTTTGATTTTTTATTTTTATATTTTTAAACTGTTTTTTTTTTTTTTTATAATTAAAGGAAATTTATTGAGAGGATAATGTAAAATTATGTTTTAAGAATTGCTTTCAATTGTTATAAATTTAATAAATAAATTTTTAACGAAAAAAAAAAATTTTATAGATTTGTTGCAATATACCAAAATGCAAGAATCATAAATGAAGATTCACATAATAAAAGTATTTTTCAGAATGCAATTTAATTTAACTGTATTTAGAATGTTGTTGATAATATTGAAAGAATTAAATTAAAAAAAAAAAACATTCTGTTCTATATATCGTAAATATTTTTTTTTTATTTTTCACTCCGAGTTACTTTTAATTTGACTAAAGAAAGCATTATATCTATATCTAGAATCAAAAACATACTTGAGTTATTTTTTTTTTTACAATTTTACAATAAAAAAATAGAAAATAACGGGGAAAATTTTTTTATTTTATTTAATCCAAATTTTTTTAATTATTTTTTTTTTTTCAAAAATGAAATTCATTATGTTTTTTTGACAAGTATGTTGTATGATTCTGTAACTTTTAAGTCTTTAATTTTTTTTTTTTTACTGAAAGCGCAATGCACATAATGCCATACAAATAAAAAAAAATGTAATAATAATAAAAAAAAAAAAAAAAATGAAAATAATTACGAAATATATATATTTTTTTTTTTATTATTATTATTATTTAAATGAGTATTAAAATGTATAAATTGAATAATATTCTCACATTTTATGTTTTACCTAATAACATATATAACGCCGTTCATAAGTATAGGACACTGCGAGTATAACATAGCCGCCGAATCCTGAGGGGCTGAAAATTTACAACGGAATTCAATTTTAATTTTTATAGTTTTTGTTGTTTGTTTTTAATTTTTAATTTTATTTTATTTTCTTTTTTTTTTTTTTCAAAATTTTATTCAAAATATTGTTCAAAATTTAAATAAATTTTTTTTATTTTTTTTTTTGTTATTTAAATTTAAATTTTGGTTTTGAAAACGATAAAAAAAAAAAAAAAAAAAAACAAAATTACAGTTTTTTAAGCAAATTTGTTTATTTTTTTTTGGTGTAGGACTGCGGGTTTGTTTTTTTTTTTTTTTTTGGATTGGCTTCTTATATAATAAATTCACACAATTAAAAAATTCAGGGGGGGGTTTTATTTTAGTCATTTATATATTTTCGGAGAGGAATATATATATATATATATGGGAGCTTTTATATTTACGCTGATTTTTTTTTTTTTTTTTTCTTAGTATGTAATTGTGATATTTTTTGTATAACATTAAATTTGAATAAATTTTTTTTTTTTGTTCATTATTTAAAATAAAATAAAAAAAAAAAAAAAATAGAATGAAATATAATATGTATTGTGCTATTTATTTGTTTTTCATAAAATTTTTAAAATAGACCCAAAAAAGACCACCTTTTTCCTCCTTTATATAATATATAATTTTTTCGTTTATTTATTTATTTCATATATATATATATATATATATATATATATATAGAACCAAAATGCCTAACTTTTAATTCTATTATTATATTTGGAATATAAATTTATTTTGTAATAAAAATAAAAATAAAAAAAATTGAGTGTACAAAAAAAAGAAAAAAAATTTGAATATTTAAAAAAAATATTAAATATTTTTTTTTTTTATAATTTATATTAATATAAACTTTTTTAATGATTGTTTTAAGTTAAAAATTAATTATATGTTTTATATATTAAAACATTTTTTTAAATCTCAATTTTTTTTTTTTATACATTTGTGTAAATTATATTTAACAATATATTTTTTTGTGATATTATATTCCAATTATTTCTTTTATTTTTATTAATTTATAAATTTTACCTTTAGTCATTTAAAAACCATAAAAAAAAATATGTTTTTGTAACATTATTTGAATTTTATCCTAATTATTTTACTTTTAAAATAAGAAAATTCCTTTATTTTTTTTTATTTTTTTATTTTTATAATTAATTTTTATTGTGATTTATAAGTTTTTTGATTAATGGCAATACTTTTCTGTAAATTTGGATAATATTATTTCTCTTTTCACAAAAATTATCATCATACATTTTTAAATATTATTTATAACATTATATTGTGCATACCTGTTATCTGTTATGTAATTTAATTGATATTTTATACATTAAAATTAAATAGTGAAAATATCTAATATGTATATATATTAATAATAATTTATATAAATTAAAATGAATTTCTGTTTTTAAAGTATTGTCATTTACCAAATTTGATAATATTAGAAATTAATAAAAAAAAAAAAAAAAAATAATGTGAATAATTATTAAGTGTATTTATTTTCATAACTTTAATAAAAATTGTTTACAAGATTAATTAAAAATTTTTTTTTATTTATTTATTTTTTTGTTTTAAATATATATGTACCTGTCCATTTGCATCAGTGTAAATAACATAAGAAGCATTTAAAGGAATTTTATTATTTATAGCTATTTTTTTTTTTTTTTTTTTGTAATTCATATTTTTTTTACACAGAAAATATGTATATAATAATATGTATATATTATATATATGTATAAATAATTTATATGATTAATAAAAATTATTAATAAAAAAAAAAAAAAAATTAAGAAAATTGCAATAAAAATTGCAATATATAAATTAAAATAATAAACCGAATTGATTTTTTTTTTTTTTTTAATAAATAATTAAGGAAAAACAAGAAATAAAATTTTAACATTGTTTTTTATATATTTTTTTTTTTTTGGAAACAGAAATCAAAAAGAATCATGTTTAGAAAATTTTCAGCGACAGCAAAAAGGCAGCAAAAAAGATGAAAGCCAAATAAATTTTTTTTTTATTTATACATATATTATATGTTATTTTTAATTAAAATAATACAATTTTTATATGAATTAAAAAAAAACAAAAAAAAAAAAAAAGATTAAAAAAAACATTGTGACGCATTCATGCAAATTAATAAATTAATAATTTTATTTGAAACCAAAAAAAAAATTCATACAAATTTATTAATATATTTTAAATAAAATTAAAAGAAAATGTTTAAAATTTAATTCCGAAAATGTTATTTATTTTCATTTTATTTTAAATTATTTTTAATTATTTCCAGATTTATTGAAATTTACATATATTTAAGATGATTTTAAAAGTATTGCAGAAATTTTTTTGAAATTGTTGAATTGAAAAATTTTTATTATCCAAAATAAATAAAGTTTTGTTTTAAAATATGAAATTTAAAATTTTGATTTTATATTAATATTATATTAATATTATTTTTTTTTTTTTTTTCAGTGTATTAAAATTTTAAAATATATTAATTTTGTTTTAAAAAATTATTAATTATATTATTAATAATAGATATGAAAAATTTTTTGTGTTGTTGTATTTAATTTTAAGTTTAATTTTTTTTTGTCCCCCATCCAGTGTTTAAAAATTTGAAAAATAATTTTTTGTTTTGCAAGCGTGTTTTTTCATCAGGTTTTATTTTTCCATCCAGAATAAATTTAAGACAGGTGTTGGTATAATATATATATGTATATTAATAATTTCATTTTTTGATCCATTTATTTTATTTTTTTTTTTTTAAATATGAAAAATTATTGTTGAATTTTTTGTTATGATATTTTGTTTCAAAATAATTAATATAACATAAGTAGGTTATGTGTGTCATGCATGCAAAAAAGAATTTTGAAAGAAAAAAGAAAAACAAAATAATGGAAATATTTTTTTGTTTTGTTATAAAAAATATATTAAAAGCAAAAAAATTTATATAGTGTTAGTGTATCGCAAAATGTTTTATTATATAAAATTCCTTATTATTGAAAAAAAAAAATGTATAACTAATATCAAATATTAATTATTTATATTTAAATATTTTTTAGATTTTAAAATCATTTTATGTATATAGATTAAGTGCCATAATATGGTTAAAACAAATTTGCAAAGTTTATTAGAAAAAAATATATTTGATTTTTCCTACACTTTTGTGCGTTTTTTTTTTAATTTAAATCTAAATATTTACATTTATATTATTTTGTATATATTTTTTTAATATTATTTTTGATATTAATTTTCAATTTTAAAGAATTCTTACTAAAACATATAATTAAGCATTTTTTTTTTTTTTTATTAATTTTTTAAAAGCATTTGGGAAATGGAAATAAAATATCGCCACAATACAAAAAAAAATAAACAAAACAATTTAAATTTAATAATAAAAATTAAATTAATAATTAATTAAATAAAAAAAAAAATAAGCATAACAAAATCATCGATGGTGTTTTTTTTGAAATGAATTACACAACAAAGCCAGTTTATATAAAGCCATATATTTAGAAGCATATTCAACTTTTTTTTTTTTTTTTTATTATTTTTGTTACTAAAAAGCAGCTCTGCAATAAAAATTGAAAAAATAAAAAAAAATATATTAATTAAATATTTTTTATTAACATATAAATTAAAAAATTAAGCAATATATTAAAAAATATATATGTATAATAGTTATATAATATAGTTAAAAAAATTTTTAGTTTGGCAACTACAATATCTTACCAACTAATATTATACTCACTACGTCGAAAGCCTTACTGTATTTCTAAAAAAAATTTTTCTTTTTTTTTTGTTATTTTTTGCCAATACAGATGTTATAAAAAATCGCAAATGTACATAAGTATTAGGTTAAAAAAAATTAATCGAGAAAAAAACAAATTTTTGTTTTGTTTTTATTGTGTATGTTTTTTTTTTTTTTTGTAATTCAATTATTGTTGTGTTTAAATTTGTGTGTTGTGTTTTTTGTTTTAAGTGTTACTTGTGCAAAATTAAAGCCATGTTACTCTATATATTTAAATTATTAATTATCATTAAATTATAATTATGTTATATTAATATATGCGATTATACTGCAGTATATTTTGTGTATTTTCAAATGTATTTTTTTTTTTTAAATTTTTTTTTTTTTTTTTTTTGTTCTTTTGAAAGTGTTTTTTGTAAGTGTAATTGCATTGTTTATAAAAGTTCTGTAATTTTATTTATTATTATTTTCTATATATGTATGTTGTATATATGTAAAAAAAAAAAAAAAATCTATTTTTTTTTTTTTAAGCCATTCACTTTACACTATTTTTCACTATAAGTATATTATGTATATATATACGTATATGTATATTAAAATTATTTAAAAATTATATTTATTAAATTATAAGATATGATATTATATAAAAAAAAAAAAAAATTTTTTTTTTTTTTTAATTAGGTATATAAAAATCAGTATTTATTGTTTAATTGCTTTACGAAAATGCTTAAATATATATATGTTTATATAAATATATATAGGTATATAAATCTCTGCATAAGAATATTACAATGTACCTATTATAAATACATATGTATATAGGATTTTTTTTTTTTAATTTATATACGTATATATATATATATATACATATATATATTATAAATTTAGCAAACAGTATATTATATATTTATTATATGAAAATGTATATATATAGTGTTTAAAGTTCATGCTTTTGCTTGGTGTATTATTTGTAAACTTTTTACACTCACACGATTTTTTTTTTTTTTTTATCAATCAAATTTCCTAAAAAAAAAAAGCATCACAAATAAAATTTATTTGAAGAAAAAAAAAAAAAAAATTGTGTAAAATAATTTTTTTTTTTTAAATTTTTTATAGAAAATACAAATTATGATTTATTACAGATTTTGTTTTTTTTTTTTTGTTTAATATGGCATTTTTTTTTTTACAGCGCTCTAAAAATATACAGAAAATGATATATTATATATAGGTTAAAGCATTTTCAAATGTTTTCAATAAAAAAAAAAAGTAAGTTTTTTTTTCTTTCGGATACAATATAAAAGCAGGCGATTTATTTTTTTTTTACTTTTTTTTTTGTTTTTTTTTTTTTTTTAATATTAGTCATACGGAAAAGTAACACAAAATACACTTATTAGTCCTACCAAGTTATTACAAAAAAATGAAGAAGCACTTTTAACCTGGAGAAAAAATAAAAAAATTGAATTATTTATTTTTGAAAAAATATATAATTATTAATAACGAGATAATCATCAATATATATAAAAAATGTATATAATAAAGAAAAAAAAAAAAAAAATGAAAAAAAGAAAAGCTATTTAAAAATTTAAAAGAATTTTTTCGTTTCATAATACGTATTAATTACATACATATACAATTATTTGTTTTTTTTTAAATAATCCTGTAATCCTTAAAAATACATATCTAAAAAGTCTGTTAATGTTAAAAGTGAATTAAGAAAAAGAATCTTTTTTTGACAATATATCTTTTATTTTCTGATAAAATACGATTTAAGAACTTTTAAATGGATGGGAATGATCATAAGCTGAGATCGTAAACATTATTTGCCAGTATATAATTCAGTATAATTTTAAACGCATCGTCGCATTTAAACGCATTCGTCAGTATAATTTTAAATGCATTAGACAACCTATAATAAAATAATAGTCGATTCTGGGACATATGCATGATTGATTTTGTATTCGATGTGTTCAGCTTTACTTTACTAAAACATTGCGAGAATAAAAATGAGTCATCATTAAAAAACAAAAAGTAATCATGAACTTTAAATAAAAATTAAAAACATATCTTTATCTTGACAGTTGTACTTAAATTAATCAATTGTTTTTTTTTTTTTGGATAATAAAAAATAAAAATAATTCTATTCATATTCATTACGTCAAATAACTGTAATATTTATTCCTGTGCAATTTTCTTTTTCATTGCCTTTTCTTTTATGTATAGGGAAGAGAGAGATTGGCTTTATTTTTTTGCAATGTGTATACATATATTTTTTTTTTTTGTTACACCCTTTTGTTTGTTTACAAGTTTTTTATTAAATATGAAAATAATTATTCGAAAAAATTCTTTTATTTTGTAAAATAAATCAAGCATTTAAAAAAAAAAACAAAAATTAAAATCTCATTTACCTTATAATTTAAAACTATATTGATAGCATTTGTGCATCTTACCTTAATTAATTTTTTTTTTTTATTTTCAATTTATAACTTTTTTTTTTTTTTGTTTCAAATTAATTACAGTTTTATTTTATTTTTTTTTTTGTGCTTTACACCAAGAAATAATTTCAAAGCTCAAATAATAATAATAAAAAAAAAAAATACAATTCAAGTCTTTTAAAGGATTTAAAATAAATAAAAGATAAAAATAATTAATACAAAAAAAAAAAAAATATATATGTAATATTATTTAAAGAAATATATTTTTAATATTAAACACAATTTTTTGATTTTTCTTTTCAAAAATACTTTATTTTAAACAAAAAAAAAAAAAAAAACTCATAACTAAAATATAGAAATTTGAAAAAAGTATCGATGATATTATTTTATTTGAAAAATTAAAAAAAAAAAATAAAAAAAAAAGAATTAACTAAATTTACTTTTAATTTAATAAAGAAAAAGATAACAACAGATATTATATTTTTAATATTTATTATTACTTTTAAAGCGAAATATATTTACGTATATTCTTCTGAAATTATAGCAAAATAAAATCACTATTTAATAAAAATTATGTAATTTAAATAAAAAATAAATCAAAATAATAAGATATACATTATTTTTTTTTTGTTTTTATTTTTTTTTTTATTTTATTTTTTTTTTTTGTTTATTTAATTTTTATGAAAAGTATCACTGCTGTTAAATTATATGTATTATAAAGTTTATCATACGTATAATAATAAAAATTAAAAAAAAAAAAAAGAATTAATAAAAAAAGTTCGTTACAAATTTTTTTACTGTTTACTGTTTTACTTTTTTTAAATATTTTTACTTTTTTATCAAAAACAAACGATCACATTATTACATAGTACTTTCAAAATATTTATATCTCGTATATATATATTCTAATAAATATATATTATATAAAGTTTCTATATATATATTTAAAATGTACACAATATATATTGATAAATATTCAATTTTACATTAAATTTTCTTTACACAAAAAGTACTCAAAAATAAAATACATACGAGAAAACCAACTTATTGTAATTATTAATCTGTTTTTTTTTTTTTTTTTTGGAGGAAAAACATCGAGTAACTGCTATCTATATTTAAAATACGAAAAAGATAAAAAAAAAAAAAAAACAAAAAAATGCTGGGATACCATTTTTTTACTCAAAAGCGTTCTCAAATTTTTTATTTTTTTTTTTTTTTATGTAAGAAGAACTATTATACTCCCTTGTGTTAATACGAAAAGAAAAAAACTCTAAATAAATATATAAATAAAAATAAAAATCAAAAAAAATGAAAACATAATTTTTGCAATCAAGGAAAAAGTTAAAAAGATTTCAAATTTCAAAAAAAAGTAAGAAACATTTGTGTCTATATCTTCTTTCTTTTCCATTTTTCCTATAAAAATTCCTATAAAAAAAAAAAGAAAAAGGGTATTACTGCATTTGTTGATATCTTTTCATATAAATTCGTTCTCAGAGATTTTATATTGAAGTGCCAATGATGTTATTTAAGAAGTTTTGTTTTTTTTTTTTTGTTTTTTTTTTGTTTTAATTAAACTATATGTTTTCAAATTAAAAATTAATTGTTATTTACTTATCAATATTTTGTAGGAAATACTTATTCAAAAAAAAAAAAAAAAAAAATATTAAAAATTTAACCCCAAAATAAGCTTTTGTAAAGTTTCCGCAAAGTATGCAATATTTTAATATTAAAAAAAATAATTTTTTTTTTCTATAAATTTGCTAATTTTCTTTCTTTTTTTTTTTTTTACTATATTTTTTGTTTTTGTTAAATACTTGTAAAATATTTATTATTGATTTTATTTCGTCCATTTATTATATTAATTTTATTTAAGAATTTATTTAAGTATAAAATAATAAATTTCGATATTAAGTTATATATATATAATACTGAACCTAATCTAATAGTCCTAATATATATATATATATATATATGTATATATATACATATATATAAAATGTTTATTTATTTCGCTATAATTTCAGTAATTTTATCATTTTAAACTTTAACTATAATTTTATAAATTAATTTTTAATCATGAGAAAAAAGTTGTTTAACTTTAGATCTTTCACATAAATACACTGATGCGTGAATTAACTTTTGAAGTGATCATATACTTTTTTGAAAGTACATAATATTGTGTAACTATACATAATAAATTACTGAAAAAGAAATTCAAAAAAAAAAAAAATTCAAAAAAAAAAAAAGCATTCATTGAGAAAAATTATAGCTTTTTCTAAGAATTTTTTAAAATATTTTTATAGTGAATATATATTGTATATTCATCGCCCTGATTTTAAAAAGTGAATCTTATAAGAATATTTAAAAAACAATTAAAATTATTATGAGTGCTGATAAGATTAAAAAAGAGCAATGACAAAATGTTAATGTATAATACAAAATATATATATATATATATATATATATATATATAGAATATAATTACGAAGAAAACTTATTTAGTCATTCATTTTTATAATATTTGTATATTTAAAAAAAAAAAAAATTTTTTGTCCACATGCCTTAGATTATGCTTATACCCAAAAAATATGTATATATATACAGCTATTATTTCCTTTGATAATTTAATGTAAATAAAGAATATTTAATCTTAATTTATTATTATTTGAAATTATTAATGAAAATAGAAAAAAACCCGTGCATCGTGGTTAGTTAAATAATCATTTGTTACAGGTTTTTATTTTATTGAGTTTTTTTTTTTTTTTTTTGAATTTTATTATAAATTTTTGCTTGATTATCGGGATAATTATTTTGATAAATGAAATAAAAAAATTAAAATATAAAAATAAATAATAAAAAAGAAAAGGAAATAATATTAAGTTTTTTTTTCTATTTGTTAAACCATTTGAATTATATTTTATTTACGTTCATTTGCGTTTTTTGCTTTTTTTTGTTTATCAATTAATATGATTAAATTTTATTTTTTGTTAATACATTTTATAGCTGTTAACTGAAACTATAGTGATAAAAAGATACAAAACAATTTGTATCTTATATATAATTAATATTTAAAATATGAAAAAGAAAAAGAAATGTATAGGCATAATTTAATACATGCATACCCAAAATACAAATTATAAAAAAAAATTTTTTTCTATAGTTAACATTAAAATGTAACAAAGTAAATGTTAGATTTATAATATATATATGTACATACTATAATATAATAATAAATAAAATAACATATGTAAAGACAAATAATTTTTTTTTTTTTTTAACATGTACATTATATATTTTCCATATATTTTGAATATTGGTTTTCCAGTATACGAAACACAAATCACAATCCCGCCAAGAGAATATGAAATTTATTTGTAAATTATTGGAAAGTTGGAATTATAATGTAAATTATTAACATTAATTTGCATTATACCTATTTCCAAGATAATGGAAATGATGAATAATGACTGTTTATTGTTTTGTCATTTCTCTTTTTGAGTATATGTATGTGAATTAATTTGTTAACGATATTGCATTCGTTTTTTTCGACGAAACTCTTTGTGCTTCGGATACGTTGTTTAATTTTTTTTTATTGAATTTAATTAAAAATGTATATGGATATATCAAAATCTTTCGCAACGGATCTTTTGTAAGATCGTTTTGCCCGGAACTACAAAGTGTAACAGCAAGTTGATATCTTTATTGTTATTTTTTTTTATTTTTATTGCATTCATTTTGTTATTGTTTTGTTGTATAAAACAATAATTAGATTCTTTTTTTGTATATCTGTGTAAGTGTATAAGTGTATAAACACTTATTAAAACAAAACTATAGATGCAATTTGAATACAACACTTTTTCCAATATGTAAAAAAATCATATTTTTTGACATTTAAGTATTTTGGCATTTCCAAAATGAAATTGAATAATTTAAATACAAGAGAACACCTATTTTGAATTTCAGAGAATGTTAAATTCACAATGTATTCTAGAGAATGCTGGTGTAATATGAGAGATTATATTTTTTTTTTTATTTCTTTTATTATTTTTTTATTTAGAAAATTCTTTGACTTATTAGTCATAACAGAAACTAAATTTCTAGATGCAATGTGTATTTTATTAATTTTATATTAATTTAGTTTTTGTCTTAGTTAAATATTAATTGATCAGTTGTTAAATGATAATGTTTCAAGTATCAGAATTTGACTCGATAAAAAAGGAATTTTAGTCAAAATCTGATAAAAAGGTTGGTATAGTTTTTGACTAAATGCATCAAAAAATACAAAAAAAAAAAAACAGTTTTCAAGATCACGAAAAGAAAATATGAATTGGTCAGTACAGAGTGTAGCAATGTTATACATAAGTAATAGCTGGTGATGAGTTCTGAGTAAAAAATCTATAGTAATATTTTTAAGAATATATTTTTGATATAATCCAATCAGTTTAGTCAAAACATACACGTATTATAATATATTATTAATTTATTATTATAATATAGTACATACACAATTTATTTAAACATAATATAAGTATATGTTTTTCTATATATGAAATAAAAAAATAAATTTAATTATGTTTTAATATAAAAAAAAAAAAAAAAAAACATTTTTATAGAAATATGAGTATATATATAGGAAAGAAGGATGATATTTTTTCTATTTTGTATATAATATAATATGCAATGCTGAAACATTACAAAAGCTTTTTGAAATATATAAAAAATAAAATGATTTATAATAAACCGATAACCGATATAAATATATAATATATATAATATAAACGAACTTATTTCTATATTATATTATTGAGTGAAAAACAAAAAAAAAAAAAATATATTTTACACAAGTTTTTTTTTTTATGTCCTATATAAAATTTTTTTTTTTTTTTAAAACATACATATATAAACAATTTAAATTATTTGCAAAATATTTAGTATAAAAAAAACACCTTCGCCCTAGAGTAACAAAAAAAAAAATTAAAATGCATATAGGTATAATATAATATATGGTAAAAAAATTTGTGACAAATAATTTTTAAAAGTTAAATACATACATATATATATATATATATATATATATATATAAATTATAAAAAGTATTAAATTAATATAATTATATATATATATATACATATTTTTTGTTTTATAATAAAAGGCACCTCATAATTTTTTTTTTTTTCTTAAAAATAAATGTTTTATTTTATGTACTTTTAAAATTTGGCTAATCACATACAAATCTAATGCAAAAAAGTTTTTAGCAGCAATTAAGAGTTCGCTAAAAAAAAAAAAAAGTAAGAAAGGCAACAATATGCGAAAGGTGTTGGAAAAACTAAAAAAAAAAAAAAAAAAATTTTATTTAGAAAAAAAGAAAAGAAAAAAACCTTATCTGAATTTAAAAATAAATATGAAATTTATATATATATATATATATATTTTGTGTGTTTTAAATTTACGTAGTGTTTTTTTTTTTTTTTGAATGTAACATTTAAAATTTCAAAGTAGTATATAAAAGCTTTGTGGATTACATAATAAGAAAGCCAGGCCATTTTACAGACAATTTCTTTCTAAATAAAGAAAAAAAAAATAATACATTTTTTTTTTTAAATTAAAATTTTAAAAATTAGTAAAAGCATTTTGTATTTAACTTTTGGAGTAATTAAAATTATGTAATATTGATTCTTTTATTTTCTGTTCTGTATATATTAAAAAATTATAATGAAATTAAAATATTTGAAATTTTTATTTTGAAAAAAGTGAGTGTTTAAAAAAAAAAATTTTTTTTCAGACTTTTTTTGTATTAGTTTTTTTTTTTTTTTTTTGTTAAAAATAAACTAAATAAAAGAAGCCCCGTTTTGTTATTATTGTGAAGTGTTATAGATATATTGTGTTTATTGTTTTAATTAATTAAAAATAAAAAAAAAAATTAATTAAATTATTTTATGTTGTAAATTAAATTTTTATACCTTTCAAAAAAAAAAGCACTTAAAACAGTTTCTTTTACAGTAGTAAAAATATTAAAAAAAAAAAAAAAAAACAATATAATATTATACTATAATTAATAATTAATATGTCATATACTTTTTTAAAGTTAATTGATTTAAGTATTAATAGTTTATTATTAATTTTGTTTTTTATTATAAATAAATAGTTTTATATAATTTATAAATTTTTTTCTTTTTTTAATGATAAATAAAATTTTATTAATTTATTTTTTTTTTTTAAAAACCTAAATATTATTTTGAAAAATTAATTTAATTTAATTAAAACAAATTTAAATTACTTTGGATTAAAAATTTTGTGAATTAAATTTGTATGAAATTTTATATAAATGTTGAAAATATTCGAAAAAGTTGATTAAAATAAAATAAATTTATAATATTAATTTATTAAATACTCAATCAATATATAAGTATTATCTGAGAAACTTATTGAATATTACCATTATAAAGAAACTGTAGTGCGCGAAGGTGTTATATGTTGTTTTTGTTTTAGCCATTATTTAAATATTATTTAAAAGAAAAAAAAAGAAAATTACTGTAGGACAAATTATGTTTAGATAATAATATTATATGTATGAATTTTGTATATTATATAAATGTGTGCAAAATAAACTTGTTTTTTTAAAAAAAAAAAAAAAACCATTTTTTTTTTTTTGTATAATTTTATCTTGGGGTTAATGTTTTTTAAATTCGCTTATTTTTTTATGAAATAAAGAAAAAAAAACTTATATATTTTAATTTAAAGTAAAATTTAAAGACATTTATTAGAAAATAAATGTGTATTTATGAAAGAAAAAAATAAATGTATACACATATTTTTTTTTTTTTTTTGAGCAATACTTAATTAAATTTAAATGATATAATATAATTTGAATGTATTTCAGTTAAAAGTAACAAAAAAATTAGTTAAATTTATTTATATATAAATATTATTAAAAAAAAAAAGAAAAAAAAAGGTTATTTAAACTTATATAACATAAATAAAATATATAATAATAAATTATAGTATTTTTTTTTTTTTTTTTATATAATTTTAAATAAAACCAAAAACTTTATAAATAAATCACTAGCACTACAATAAATATTTATATATATACGAAAAAAGTTTTCTGTTTGATTTCATCTTTTGTTCAATTTTTTTTTTGTTTTCTTGCTAAAAAGAATGTTTTTTTTTTTTTTTTTTGTTTGTAAAGTGAAAATTTTTGGGATAAGGTCAAAAAATTATGAATTTTTTAATATTTTATTTGTAAATGCAAATTATGAATGAATTTGATGAAATGAAATGAAATGAAATGATGAAAAATGAAATAAAACTTAATTATAATACGAATTAAATAATATTAAAATAATAATTAATACACTATTAATAAGAATAAATTATTGCTTCTTATGGATTTCCTATATCATGGTATCTTTAGAAATAGAAGACGAAAAAAAGAAAAAAAAAAATTAATATTAAAAATAATTGTTACAAGTTTTTCAAAAAATATCATTAATACTTTATATAAATTATTTATTAATTGAATTAAAATAAATACTCGAAATCAATTAATATATTATGTATATATATCACATTTAAATTGAAATCATATTTTCTTTCAATTTCTTTAAAATAAATATACCCCCACCGTTTATTTAATATTTAGCATTTGCAGTATGTATATATAAGAATAAGCTGCTTTTTTGATTATATTGTGAGAATATTTAATTATTGAATTAAGGGGGGATAATTTCTCCATAAAAGAAATAATTTCAGAAAAAAAAAAAAAGAAGACAAGGATATATATATATATATTTATGTATATATAAAAATAATACATATGGAGAAAAACCTTAAAATTTTAAAATAAATAAATAAATAAATATTTTCTTTTAAGCCTTATTCCAACTACCAAAAACAAAAAAAAACCTCATAGTACCCCAATTAACGATATCAAACGTTAATAAAAAACAAGCTAATATATAAAATTATTATCAATATAACCACCGGAGGGCGGGGGGGGGGCGGTAAGTAAGAGCAGTAAATTAAAATTTCTTTTAGCAAAAAAAAAAGAGCAGATGCTTGTCAAAAGCATTGAATTTTGAGGGTTGGTTTGAAAGGATTATTTAAATGGAAAAAGAAAATTAAAAAAAAAAAAAACTTGATACTTAAAAAAAAAACAAATAATAAAAAGCATTTTAACTAAAAATATATAAACAGCATCATTATAAAATTAATAAAATATACATGGAATAATAATAATAATAATATGATATGAAAGAATGATAATATATATTCTATTTAATGTATATATATGTATGTGTATGTGTATGAAAAACTAATAGTAGGAGATATTGATGTTTATATATTTAATATATATATATATATACATATATTATATATATATATATATATATATAAATGTGTTTATTAAAAGAAAAAGCATCGAAAATACATTTTTTAAAATTATATATGTAATTTAATAATTATTTATATATATATAAACATTCATGCAATTTATATTTTTACTTTTTAAATTCACTATTTTTTTTTTTTTTTTTTTTTTTTTTATGTTAAAATATATATTAATATATCTATAAATATATATAATAATATGTAACATTTCGTTTTTATTTATTTATTTTTGATGTTTTTTTTTTTTTTTTTTCTTATAATTTATATCCCAAATTATATATACATATTAGTTATGTAAAATGTTTTTATTTTTTTTTTTTCTCTTTGTTTTTCTTTTGCAATATCATAAACATTAATTTTAATATATTTTAATATTTATTATTTTCTTTATTTGTTTTATGTTTTTTATATTTTTTTTTCTTTGTTTGTTATAAACTTCTAAGAAGTACGTTTTATATAAGTATATAATATATATATTATGTAATAACTAGGTATATGTAAGTATTTAATTTATATATATGTAGTTAAATATGTAATAAAATTTTTTTGAAAAAACTTTTTCATAATTTATACAATATATTAATTAGTATATAGGTATATATACTAAAAATAGAATTAAAAATGGATAGTGAGAGACATTATGTAAAGATTTATATATTTTCCAAATAAATTATTTTTATTTTTTCGTTTTTTATTTTTTTTTTATATCTTAAAGAACATAATAATTAAGTTTTGTTTTTTTTTTTTTGTATTTAAAAGTTACTTGATTTTAATGATTAAATTTCAATATTCAATAAGATTTGTACATTTAAAAACAGAAATTAATTAAAAAAATTGTAAATATTAAAAGTTAAAAAAAAAAAAAAAAAATTAAAAAAATTTGGGTTGAAAATATTCTGCTGTTTAATATTTCTTGAAAAAATTATTTTAGAATTGTATACATATATAAAAAAAAAAATGTTTTTGAAAAATAATTTGAATGTTTTTTTTTTTTTTTGAAGTACAGTAGAAACCTTTTAAAACGACACCCCCCCTCCACTAAAGACGTTATATCGATTTTAAACGAAAAAATTTAATATTTATTGTTTTTTGGTTTTAAGGAGTATTTCCATATAATTATAATGATCAATCTAAAACGACATTATATCGTACGACCGAAATTGTTTTATAAGTCTTAAATTAGTATATTTAATTTCTGATTAAATATCGCTTATTATTATTACAATTTTAACAATATTTCTTTATTTATTTTTGATTTTTTAACTTCCAAGGAAGGGTAGTCTTGAAGACAATTGAAAGGAGTTTGTTTTAATTAATAAAAAACAATATCACACTCATCAATAAAACAATTAGTAAATTATAAGTAATGAGATTTCTATACAGAATACTATTAAAAAGCAACAAATAAGAACATTTGTTTTGGGGAACGTAAGAAATTCTCAAATTTAAATTTAATTTAGAATTTGAAAAATTTATTGCATTAAATGAAAACCACCACCAAAATTGAAATAATAAAAATAAAGTCAAATTACAATAATTTTTTTTTTTATTTATAAATAAAAGAAAAGTATATATTGTTTTTATATAAGAATGTGAACCGGTTAAAACGATCAAATTTTAATGGTTCCTTCAATGACGTTTTAAACTGGTTTTTACTGTATTATATATCGAGAAGAATATAAACTATAAGATTAAAAATTATATATGGACAAATCAAATTTGATTGTTATTAATTTAAAAAGCCATTTATTTTTTTTTAAGTATAGTTTTTTAACTATTGTATTTTTTATTATAATGAACATCTTATAGTTTATAAAAAAATTCTTGAATTCAAATTTATAATACATAATATTATATATATATATATAATTATATAATATATAGGTGAGGCGCGTGTATAAATATAGTGAAAAATTTAAATGGATGTGATTGATCATTTTTAAAGGGAAATTGTTTTTTTTTTTTTTTGTTTTATTATTTCTCTTTTTTATAAGTTTCATATTTTTTTTTTTTTTTTGTTCTTTTTTTTTTCTAATTTCATTATATTTGGACGGATGTTTGATTTTTGTAATTCTGTAAATTTTCTCACATATTAATTTTATACATATATAATATGAGAATTTTATTATTACATATAGTTATTATAAAGAATTAAAATAAATCTTAAAAAGTTTGTACTATACCATATATATATATTATTTATATAGAAGAAAAAAAAAAAAAAAAATTAAAATTAATTAAGTTTTTTATGGAAAAATAATCATTGTACTTTTTTTTTTTTTGTATGTGAAAAGAGATTAAGTTTTTTTAAAAGTTAAATAATAATTGTATATGTATTAATAAATTGGGTTATAACAAATAATGGGTCATAATATTTAAATGCAACGTTTTTTTTTAATTTTTGTTTTTATTCGGAAATTTTCATCTGGATTATGTCCCCCGCGTTTTATTTATTTATTTATTTTTTTTTGTAATATTGTATTTTATTTTACTTATTTTCAATGAATTTTATTCAGAAAAATTTTAAAACACTAACTTTCAGGTACTTATACTTGAAAATACAAAATTTAAGTTGATTCATTTTTCAACTTATTAGTTTTTTTGATTAGAAACACATATAAAAACTATTTTTTTTTTTGTTTTTTTTTTTTTCAACAAAGTTACTAAAAAAAAAAAAAAAAAATAAAAACGAATTTTGTTTATTTTTTTTTTTATTTTTAAAAAGCGCAAATAAATCACATAACTTATATGAATTAAATATTAACATAATATATATATACAATAATAATAATAATAATAATAATATATAATAATAATATATAATAAGCGCAAAAGTACATATCCCACAATAATATATAATATGTATAGATGAAAAATAAAATAAAATAAAAAAAAAAAAATTTTTTTTTAGTTATATAATTGTCCTGAAAGGAAGTGTGCCGTATAATTTCGTTTTTTTTTTCGAATTATTAAAAAGAAATCAACAGAAAAAGCCAAAATTAATTTAATTAATAAAAAATAGCAGAATATTTTCAATTTTTTATTTTTTTTTTTTATTTATGAAATTATTAAAAGATGTATACAGAAAAAAAAAAAAAATTATGAAGAAAATAATGGAATTATAATATAAAAGAAAGAAGCGTAAAGTTTTTTTTATCAAATTTTTTTTTTTTTTTTACGAATAATTTATGAAAAACCAAAAAAAAAAAAATATTGTTACATATACATAGTTAGATTTATGTTTCTAATGAAAAAATTCTATTTAAAAAAAAATAGAAGAAAAATTTCAGTCAAAATAAAAAAAACTAAAAATTTACACAAAAAACATTTTTTTAAATATTTTTTTTTTTTTTTAGATAAGATATCTTTGTCTTTTCATAATTTAGCGCAAAATATTTAGAAAATTTACATAAAAAAAAAAAACGAAAGGAAAAATAAATAAATTTACAACTTTAATATGATTTTTGTTTTTAATATTAAATTTTTTCTAAAAAAAAAAAAAAAAAAAAAAGAAGTTAAAAGTTTCTTTTTAAATAAAAACAATTTTTAACTTTAAACACAATTATTGAAATAAATAAATTAATTCAAATTTAATTATAATGAAAAAAAAAAAAAAAATTGTATTCTTTAAGTATGTATATTTATAGTTAAGTATATATAAGTTAAATTATAATAGAATCACCTACCGATTATAAAAAAATTTTACAATATCCGTTTATTTAATTAATAATTTGAAATATTTTTTTTTTTTTGATTTTTAATAATTATCCTTAATTAGAAAAAAATAAATGTATTTTCTTATTGAAAATTAAATATTAGTAAATTGTTAAAGAATTTTGTTTGTTTTTGGAATTTAATAAAAATTTAAGACCATTACCAAAAGTTAAATTTTATATAATGTGCATTTAAAATTTTTTTTTGAAAAGAAAATTTTTGAAAGTCTTCTCTGTAGGTGATTTTATATCTACAGAAATAATTTTTTTTTTAATTTAATTTTAATATGACATATTTTTAATTAATTTATTTTTATTTAATTTGAATATATTTTCCAATTTCCACATTATTTTTAATTTATAGTTGAGTTGATCTTTTTACAAAAAAAAAAAAAAAAAAAAAAAAAAAATTTTGGTTTGAAAATCAGTAGGCGATTTTTTTTTTTTTTTTTTTGCTGGATTCTAAATTATGAATTACAAACACGAATATTTTTTTTTGTGAAATGTGAATAGTTTTTTTTTTTATTTTAAAATTTTTTTATACATTTTATGCGATTTATGCATTTGTAGTTTTCTTTGTATAGATAAACTCTCTATAAACTTATTTGTAAAACTAAAATTTAGTGGTATTTTTATTTTTGTATTATACAAAGTAAATTGCTATTTTTTGTTTTTTTTTTCAATTGATATTCGTTTGAATGATCGTAATTCGTAACTGAAACCTAATATGTATTTATATATATATAGTAAGTATATTTTGAAAACATTTTTTTTTTATTATTAATTATTATAAATTTTTTTTCAACAATAGAATAAATATATACTTAACTTCTATTATATATTTTCTAATTTTATTTAGAATTTTTACACAAAATATAGTTTTTAGGGTATATTATATGGTATAAATGTAAAGGTAATATGTTTATTTATTAAATTTAAGGTTTTTTCTACCCAAAAAAAAAAAAAAAAAAAAATATAAAAAAAAAAATAAATAAATTATTGAAGATGAAAGTGTTATTTTTTAGTGGTATGTAAAATAATTTGTGAATAATATTTATATAAATAGTATCTACTTATATATATATGTATATATATTAATTTTTTTTTTAAATTATTAATTAAGTATATATATATATATATATATATAAAGTTTTTAATTTGTATTATATTATTATAGATTAGTTTAGTTTAGTTTAGTTTTAGTCAACAATTTTAATTAGTATTTTTGTTAATTAATTATTAAATAAGAAATTAAAAATAGATATTATATTTTCTTTGTTGTTGTCATCGTTTTTATATTAAAAATTTATAAAAAAGGAAAAAAAGCCAATTGCAGCAATTTAAAAGATAAAAGAAGAGGAGGATATATTAAAGATGCATTATGAATTAATGTATGAAGATTAGCGTTTCTATGTATATATATATATACATATATTGTATGCTATAATAAGGAAATATGTAACTATATAATATATATGTTTATGTTATGTCATATGCCATTTTTTTTTTTATTTATATAAATGCATTTTAACTTCTTGTTGGGAGATTTTTTCTTTTATTTTGTTTTTTTGAATATAAGGAAAAACTATTTTACTATAGAGTTTTATTTATTTTTAAACTAGATATTCATTTAGATTAATTAAAAATAAATTAAACTTTTTTTACGCATTATATATATATATAAAATAAATTTAATAATGATAAGCAGATGTATTATTTATTTGTATATATATATATATACACACATATATATATAAATAAACGATTTTTAAATATAAAGGAAAAACATATAAATGATCAATTTATTAAAAATAAAAATTATCATTTAAAACACAGAATTCTTTTTCTTTTTTTTTACATTTTCTTTTTTAAAAAAAAAACAAAAAAAAAAAATTTTTTTTAAGTACTTTTCTTTTCAAATATTTTTCTTTTTTTTTAAATATCTTAATTTTATTTTTCTTTAATTTTAATTAATTAAACATTTAAATTCTAAAAACAATTTGATTTTTAATAATTTTTTTTTTTAAAATAAAAAGGAAAATGTTTTAAAACTATTTTAAAAGTTTTTTTTTTTTTTTATATACTTCGTATTGGTTTTTTTTTCTTTTTATTTAAAAAAAAAAAAAAAGTAATAATAATAATATAGTAATAAAATTATTTTATTTTTTTCTTTTTTTTATTAAATATTAAAAACAAAAAACATATTAAAATAAAAACGAAATTGCATTTATCACAATAAAAAATATATATAAATATATATATATATATATATATATATTTTGTAATTTATAATTACATTTTGACTAAAAAGTTTTAAATTTAATTTTAAATTGTATAGAATTTATAGGATATTAAATATCAAGCTTTTGTGTACCATTTATTTTAAAATAAATATATGTTTTGATAAATTTAAATAATTTCAAAAAAAAATAAATAAAAAAATTAAATTATTCTTTAAGCTTGTAACACACTTTATATGGTGCGCGCATATATTTTTAAAATGTAAACATAAAAAACTAAAATATTAAAATAATAAATTTATATTATAAATTTTTATTTAATTAATAAAAATTTTTAATTATTATAATCAGTAATAAATGAGGGCGCGGGCGCACACATATTTGTTTTTAACAATTTTTTTTTTTTTTTTAAAAGCGATATAATTTATATTAATACAGTTTTTGCACATCATTTTAATTGCACGTTGTTTGTGTTGCACAAAAAATATGAAAAGAAAATAAATTTTGAAAATGGTTTTTTTGTTTTAATAATTGGCAATAAGAATATTTTATATATCCCCCCCCCCCCGCACATCAACATCCTAAACATAATTACACATATTTAATAAAATATACGATTAAAGCTAGCATTTATTTTAACGATTAATGCCTTTTTTCTGTTTTATTTAAAATAGCTATTAATATTTTAATTTTCCAATTTAATCAAAAAGAATTGTATTTCATTTCAAAAAAAAAAAAAAAAATTATAATATGATAAAAAACAATTTAATTACAAATTATTTAAAACAACAATTTTTTGTTTTTTTTTTTTTTCTTTAATTTATTTATATATAACAAATGGTACACAAAATAAAACATAAAAGAAATAATTTATTTATTATTTAGCCAAAAAAAAATTTACAAAAAAAAAAAAAAAAAAAAAAAACAAAGCTAAAAAAACAAAGATTTTTTTTTATAAAACAAATTATATTTAATATAAAATTATTAATAATAATAAAAAAAAATTACTTATTTGTTACTTTTACTTACTAAAACAGAATTTTTTTTTTTCATTTAATTTAAATTTAAATAAAAACAAAAAAAAAAAATAATAAACATTCTTTTTTTTAATTAACTTAAAATAAAACACTAGCAAATTTCATACAGGTAAAAAATATTAAAAACTTCATTTTTTTTTTTTTTTTGTTTTTTTTAATTAATATTACATTAATAATTAAAATTAAAAGTAAAAATATTATAAACAAAAAATAAAAATTAAACTATTTAATTACAATAAATCGCACGAGATCTAATTTTCAAATAGTAATAACATAATAATAATTAATAGTAAAAAAAAAAAAATTATAACAGTAATTAAATTAAATTATAATAAAAAAAAATAAGAAAAAATTAATTTAATAAAAACTAAAATTAGTCTGTTAGGAAATTTTTTTTTTTAATTTTGCAACTAATTATAAATTTTAATTTTAATACAAAAAAAAAAAAAAAAAATTTAATACTTAAATTAAATAATAATCAATTAACAAATATTCAATAAAATAATATATATATATATATATATATATAGTATTGTTAATTATATTAAATAAAACAGAGGTATATAATGTATGTATGCATTTATGTATATTAGATTTTAAATTACGCAAAAAAAAAAAAAAAAACTAATAGTTAAAAAATTTCACGAATAAAAAATCAACGAACAAAAATTACTTCACAATTATTTTATTATATACTAAAAATATGTTGTTAAACACAAAAAAAGGTAGCGATTGTTTTTACAATAATGTCATATATATCTATATATATATATATATTTTAAATAAATTTCAAAAAATGATTTTAAGAATAAATATTTGTTGCATTCAAATTTATAATATAAAATAAATTTGTTTTACATTAACAAAATATTTAGATTTTATCTAAGTACCTATGTTTTTAAATTACAAATAACTGTAATAGCAAATTAAAACTTTTGGATACAAAAAAAAAAAAAAAATAGGTGCAAATTACTACAATAAAATTTTACTTTAAAAGAAAAAAACATCAAATATAATAGAAGATATTAATTAATGTGAAGAAAGAGAGTCAATTAAAACAAAATAGAGAGACTAAACACTGAGAGAGAATTATTTTAATTCTTGCCCCGAAATATAAAAGAGAGTGATCATAATTCATGTATCATAATTCGTGATTCATAAATCATGCATGGAATGGATGATTCAATCATGTTTATTCGTCTCTCGTCGTATTCGACTATCGGGATCGATATATATACTTATTATTTTATCACATATGCATGAAAATCATTGGAACATGAAAATGTTCCATTTATCAATTTAACAATTAATTAATTAAATTAAAATAATTTTTAGTATTGTATTTTGTTTATGTATAGCAAACAAGTTGTATAGTTTATGTCGTAGAATAGTAAGTATGTCGTCTGATACACTTTTATTTTAGATGCAAGAATTAAATGTCATACATAATAAATATGTCAACAAATTGAGAACGTAAAACCTTTTTTTTTTTGAAATTTATCTAAGTTACTTTTTGTTAGTCATACATATATATATTTTACTTTATATTCCTAATTAATTATTTATTTTTTAATTTACTTTTTTTTTTTTTTTTTTAATTTTACGTTTATAGTATAATTTTTTTTAGAGATTACCTATTTATAATGTTTTTCCTTTTCATATTATATGTATATATTCAATTCTAAATTAATTTTGTATTGTTGTTTTTTTTTTTTTTTTTTTTAAGAAAAATAAAAAAAAAAACTTTCTAATCAAACTATAACCTAAGCAAAATTTTATGTGTATTTACATCCATTATATAGGTAATATATATATTTAAGAATGTTTATTATTTAATTAAAAGTATATATATATATATATATATATATGTATATATGTATTTTAATAATAATATATTTTAAGTAAAGAGGGGGTTGTGTTTTATATTTTTTAAATTTTTTAGTTTAAGTTTTTTTTTTTCTTCTGGATTTTAAAAATATTTGTATTTTTTTTTTATAGTTTTTAAATATTTTTGAATTTTTGTATTTGTATTTGTATTTTTTTTTTTGTTTTTTTGTTAATTGATAGTTTAATTTAAAGAAATATAAGTATGGCATTTTAGGAACGTAAATATTATTTATTATTAAATTTTTTTTTTATTTAATTAGTTTATATTTCAATTTATTTATTTTTTTTTTATTTTTAATGTATTTTAAAAACATTATTATTTTGTTGTAGAATTTGTAGATTTTACGGTAATCTGAAACTATCACAGTACCTTATTTCCCAAATGTAATAAATTTCATTATAATTTTTTTTAAAAATTAATAATATTATTTATATTTTTTTTTTTTTTTTGTTTTTATTAAATTTTTATATATTGTATTTTTTTAATATTCGTACAATATACATTAATATATAATTAGCATTTATAAGCCTTTATAAATTTTGTTTTTCTTTTTTTTTTTATTCAATATAGGTGTGTAAATGTTGTATGTATTTATTTAAAATTAATATATTGTATTTGTATATTATATAATATTTATTATTTATATAATAATTTTTGCATAAGTTTTAGTTATATTTTATAATCAAGACGGTTTTTTTTTTTTTTTTATTTAAATATTTTGATTTAAACTCTTCGATTATCGTTTGGTGTTTGTTATTTATATGTCTTAAAAGTACAATTATTTGTTTTTTTTTTTTTTTTTTTTTCATGGGATAAAAATTGAAAATGAAATCAATTAAAGAAGAATTTGAATTTTGAAAGTACATACACATATGTAATATTTCAAAAATATTACAAAAAAAAAAAACACAAATTTTTGAGAATTAATAAAATTGTATAAAAGTTTGAATTTGTCACCAAAAAAATATATATATGTATATATATAGGTTTATTATTATATAATAATATTATACCAATAATTAAATTAATTAGATGTTAACCTATACTATATAGAGATAAATGTGTATTAATAGCGAAGATTTGGTAAGTTGATGGCAGAAAATTACAAAACAAATATTGGTTTGTGTATTTTTGTTTTCACGAAAAGTGAAAAAATTGTTACATTATTTCATCTTGAATTAAAATACATTTTATTTCAAAAAATTCTAAAAATTTTTTTATTGTATTTTCCATATGCTTGTTATTTAAATTTAAGAGATAAATTTAAAAATTTAATTAAATATTATTTAAAAAAAAAAAAAATATATAATATTATAAACACAAATATAACAACGAACAAATTTTTTAAAACTTTGCTGTATAAAAATAGTATGCAAAGTTTTTTTTTTAGGCACGTATAAATTATATATACAACAATTAATATATGTATATATATATAATTTTTATTTTAAGTATTGTATTAATTATTATTAATATAAATATTATTATAACGTAATAATGTATTTATTGTATCCATTATATTTTATAATGTAAATATGTATGTTTAAATGTATAAATGTTGTTAAATATTTAATTTTTAAATGAAACATACATTAAAAATTATTTGCAGTCAAAATTTAAATTTTTTATTTTAATTTATTTTTTTCGTCAGTATTAAAATTCCATCATTTTTCATTCTTAAGATGTTTTCATTTTTTTATAAGGATTCATAACAACAGCGCTTCCTGAAGCAGCTGCTGTATTTTGCTGTGGTAATGCAGATGTTAGTGCTGTCGCTTGTAATTGTGGATGACCAGTTAATTGTGAATTATTGACTGCAGCAGCAGCTACAGCTGCAGCTTGCATAGCATATGGATAACCAGCAGGAACTAAACCACCGGATGTAGGATAAAAATACTGAGCTTGTGGATGACCAATAAACATTTGTTGCGCAGCAGCAACATAAGGATTATGTTGACCAGCGGCAGCATGGGATGTTGCTGCAACAGCATTTGCCATAGGATTTTGGTGACGGTAATGTGATGCTTGCATATATGTTGCTCCCGGATTTCGTGTTATATAATTTGAAACAGATTGTGGTACAGCAGATGCTGTTGCACCTGAAGGGACACCAGCAGTACCATGATTCTGATTCATTTGTTGTTGTTGACTAGCCATAACAGATTGTTGTTGTTGAGCTTGACCGTAAGAATTCATTCTTGCATATAAAGCAGCATGTTGTTGATTGGCTAATACAGCAGCTTGAGCTGCAGCTGCAGCTGCTGCTGCTTGTTGTGGCATCAAATGTTTATTTAAAGAAACTGTAACTGGTGATTGTTGATAAGCCAATGCAGTTAATGGTTTTCCAGCTAATGCATTTGTAGCAGCAGCTGCTCTTAAAGTATAATGATTTTGTGCAACTTCTTTTGCCATTGCAGCAGCATCTTTAAAATACTGATTTGTTTGGGCATTAACTGATTGTGATCCATATGAATGTTGTTGCATTGCTGCTAAATGATAATTGGTATATGCAGCGGCAGCTGCTGATGCTGTTGATGATGATGATACTGAAGATGTTGGTGTACTTGGAATTGTTGATGTTAAACCTGATGTTGTGCCGGTATTAGACGCAGAAGAATAACCGGAAGAATAAGGTACTGTGATAGAAGGGGATTTCTGTATGTATATATTT
Organism: Poecilobothrus nobilitatus; assembly: GCA_947095535.1. Lineage (NCBI taxonomy): Eukaryota > Metazoa > Arthropoda > Insecta > Diptera > Dolichopodidae > Poecilobothrus > Poecilobothrus nobilitatus. The sequence goes on along the minus strand of OX352773.1, from coordinate 31,353,443 downwards.
GATGTATAATTGGGATAATGACTTGTACCTGTAGCTGAAGCTAATGATACTGCTGTAGGATTATTATTTAAACTATAAATTGAATGATGATTCTGATTTATTTTAGAGTATGAATAGGGATTATTTATGCTATTAAGTAAATTTGAGTTAGAATTTAAGTAAGTTGAACCTGCTAATGTATTACTATGAGAATTTTGTGTTTTGTATATATTCCCATCAGATGTAACATTATTATGTTCTTTTATATTATTATTTATACTATGATTAACAGCCATTTCATTCTTATTAATAATTAAAGTTTTATTATTATTTATATTATTGTTGTTATTGCTGAGTTGTATTTGTTCATTGGATGTCGTTGTGGCTGTTGTGGCTGTACTAGTAGCAATGCATGCAGATGTATCAACTGCTAATTTATTATTATTATTTTTATTATTTTCATGATCTCCATTGGCGGTTGTAGAGGCTAGTGAGTTTATTGAATTTTCATCATTTGAAATTGATGTATTTGTGTTAATAATTGGGGTTGAAGAAATGGATGTGGTAGTAGTAGTAATTGGGGTAGTATTAATGACGGTAGTAGTTGTAATAATTGTAGGTGAAATAGAAGAAGTTTCAGCATTTAAACCTAAATTTGGCTCTATAGCATTAGCGTTAGTAATAGCAATAGCATTATTATTATTATTATTATTATCGTTGTTTAAATTTTTTACATTATCAGTTTCATCTGTATTTAATTTATTACTGTTATTATTATTTTTAATATTAGCAGTAGAGTTTTGTGTATTTGCAAAAACAAGTGGTTGTGATTGAAGAGAAGATGCAACAGATACAGAAATAGAATTATTTATAATGCTACTATTATTATTACTATTATTATTACTATTGTTATTTATATTACTAATAGTATTACTGATATTATTATTTAAATTACTATTAAAACTACTAGTAGTTCCAATCTGTTTAGTATTTGGGTTAGTATAAAGTAAAGTATTACTTAATATAGCAATACCATTATTAGTAGCATTAATATTTGTATTATTATTATGATTATTATTATTACTATTATTAGCATTATTAATAATACTATGATTTACTGTATTTGAAGTAGCATTATTATTAATATTACTAATAATATTATTATAATTAATATGACTAAATTTATTATTGTTGTGAATATTATTATTATTTAATTGATTTATATTTAAATTAGCAATAATTGGATTTGCTGTAGTAGTTGTATTGGATGATAATAATTGTGGTTGAGGTTGTGGTTGTTGTGGAAATGCTGTTGTAACTGAAGGGCTTGGACTAGGGTACTCACATGATACTGGAACAAATGGTTGTTGTAACTGCATCAGCTGCTGATACGTTGTTGCATTAGCTTGATAAACAGGAATACCAGATTTTTCTGCAGCCGGTCTCTTATAGGGTACCATGCCAGAGAATGCCTAAATTAAAAATTGAAAAAAAAACAAAAAAAAAAAAAAATTCAATAAAATATAATTTATATAGTTGTATAAAGAAATATTGAAAATATTTTTAATAATCAAATTATTTTAATTATAATATTTTATATTAATTTCTTTTTCATTAAAATAATTTACATTCACAAAAAGCATGACTTTAAAATTATCTTTAATTAATTATTCAAATTCTAAATTAGTTTTAAATATTTCTTTTTTTTATACACTAACATTTCAAAAAAAAAAAATATTAAATTTACTTATTAAGAAGATTAATATCTTATGCTAGCCTAATGTTAATGTTAATGTTAATGTTTTTTTTTTCATATATTATATATTTAAAAATTAATTAATATAAGAATTAATAATTTGGTGAGCGATATAAATAAATAAAAAAAATTAATTAGACAGACACCAATGATATAAAATAAGTATACGAAATATATTTAAATAATTAAATAAAGCATAAATAATAAACAAATACAAAATTTTGTGAAACATACAATATATGTAATAAAAAAGAATAAAATTGAAAAAAATATTAAATCATAAATCTAAAAATATAATAATAAAAATATGGAAACAAAGAAAAGAAAAAAAAAAATAAAATAATGAATAAATTTTTCTTTTTTTTTTTGCTAAAAATTAAAAAAAAAATAAATAATTTTCGTTTTTAAATATATTTTGTGACTCTCTAAAGTTTGCATTTTTGATATTGTATCAGACCGACTATATAATATAATATGTAATCGAAAAAAAATACTTTTAATTAATAATTTTCTTAAATACACCAAAATCTTTTATATAAATAACTTTTATCCCCCTCATTTTCCTTCCTTTCTTCTCAATGGAAAGAAATTGAATAGTAATATTTTAAACATAATAATTTTATATTAAATAATCTTTGAATTTAATATAAAAATCTAGAGCAAAACCTACCTTATAATTAAACCCTATCACCTCCTATTATCATGACTATATACTGCTATATATTCATAGCTGGGCACCCTTTATATTAATATTAATTGAGATATTAAATATTAATTGAAAATTAAATATTAAGATTTATGAATATTAAAAATAGAAATATACAAAATTTTGCCTCCAGTTTCACTTCAGTATTTTCAAATTTTTTTTTTTTTGTCTATTCCAAGTACATATGTATGTATATGCAATTTAAAATTTTGGTATGTATTTAAGATATATTATATATTAGACTAACTTAATTTCTAAATATTTTATTTATTTATTTGTTTTTTTTTTTTTTAATTTGGGAAGTATTAAAATTTTATTTGAATTTTTAATTTAATTAAAGTTTAATTTTGCCCTAGTTTTATTGAAATACTATTTCATTCTTTTTTTTTACTGAATTTTACTGCAATTTTACTGTAATTTTTTTTTTTAAACTATATGTAATTTTTTTTAATATTGTAAATAAACATATTTTTATATATAATTTTTTTTTTTTTTTTTAGGTATGAGATAGCAGTAATACTTACAAAATTTTCATAGTAAAATGAACCAACCGTTTTCATGTCCATCTTTTGGGATTGTTCAAAATAAATATTCAACATTTAAAAATAAATATGAACGACGTTTCAAAAAAAAAAAAAACGTTTTAAACGGACAGTTCCAAGTGTTTGTTATTATTGATCAAATACATATATGTAAATTTCATTAGTTTTCATTATGTTACCAACAGGAATTTGTTTCAATTTGCGTGAACACACACATACACACACATAATTCATATTTTGTTTTTTATTTATTTTTTTTTGTATTTTGAATGTAGATTTTTTAATTGATTTTGTATGTTTTATTGATTGGTATTTTGGTACAGTTGTTGTTTCGAAACAATATTCATTCAATTGATATACATATACATACAATATATGGAGGAAATAAATATGTGTGGTAATTGTGCAATTTTATTACATATTTTTCGATAATTGTTTTTTATTTGATTTTTATTAAATGGTTAATTTGTGGACGCAAAGAAAAGAAAAATATATAAAAGAAAAAAAAAAGAAAAAAAAAAAAATTTAATTAGTATACAATATTGTATTTATTTAATTTTTTTTGTTTTATTTTTAATAATTGAAAAAAATTAAAAACTAAAGGTAATATTATTTATATTGAAAAATACTCTCTATATTATAATAATATTATATTAATAAAAAAAAAAAAAAAAAAAAATCAAATGTATATATATAGATACATATATAATTAAAAAAATAAATATTCAAATCAATTGTAAAATTTATATAATAATATTATATGAATATACAATATATTAAAATAATTATTTATTTTAATAATAATAAAAAAAAAAAAAAAAAAAAAGGAAAAATAGGTATAATTATTTAAAGAGCGTTGTTTTTAAAAATTATTATATAAATAAATACATATTAAATAATTTATATATATATTTTTTCTTTTTTTACATTATTTACATAATACTTTCGAGTTATTTTTTTTTTTTTTTATAATTTTTAAATAATAAATTTTTAAAAATGTATTAAAAATTATAACTACATATATATATAAAAAACTATATATGATTCGTGCTTGATATGATTGCATCAATTAATATTATTAATTTTCTAATTTATCTATATATATATTTCTAATCCCCCATTTTTATTAGTTTTTTTTTTTTGTCAGAATAAAATTTCTATTTACTAAAATCTAATTTTTATATATGTAATTGAATATAGTAAAAAAAAAAAAAAAAAATATTTAAATTATACGTTTTTTAAAACTCGAAATCGAAAAAAATTCGAAAAATGTTAAACTGAAAACTATAACAAGATGTGTGTAAGGATATTGTAATTTGAATGTACCTATATATAGTATGTATGAACGCTATATAATTGAACGATTTGACTGAAAAAATTGTCAACACAATACTGTTTACAAAAAAAAAAAAAAAAAAAAAAAAAAAAAACAAAAAATAGCTTTTTCTTTCGATGGATTTTTATAGAAAATAAAATATTAGCGAAAAAAGCGCTAAATAAAATTAAATAAAAAGCCACAAAAAAAATTTAAAATATATTATTTTGTTAAATTAAATTATTCTAAAAAAAAAAACAAAAAAAAAAACCAAAGCAATAAAAGATTATAGCAACTGAATTTGTCTAACTATTTCTTACCAGATTAAGATGTAAGGGGTCATAATTATGAATATTTTTTATTTTTTTCAAGATAAATTCTGTTTGTTTTATATAGTGTTTAAAAAAACATTTTTTTTTATTGTAAATACATATTTGAAGATTATTAAAAATAAATTGTAAGTAAAAATTTAGATTTTCATCATAACCTATACATTATTCAAAACCATCTTAACACTTAACTATTTAAATGAATTTAGTTCAAATTGAAATTTGTGAATTTGTTGTTAAATTTTAAAATGAAATGTCTTGGACAGAAAAAATGACATTTTTAAAAAATTATAGCTTTCATCTCGAAACTTTAAATATTGTATGTAGGTACTTTCCTTTTTGTTCAGCATTTCGTTAATTTCATATTATCTCATTTATTTTTAATACTCTTAAAAAATGTTGACAAAAAAAGTTCTTAACAATCTTTTTTTTTTAGTTGAAAAGTAGGTGAAAAGACATTTTTTCAAATGCATATTTATGAATGAAAAAATTGAAATTTTAAATAGGCTTATACCACCACTTTCACACTACAAACTAAAACCAGGTTCTTCGAAGAAACCAGATTTATGAGTGGTTTGTAGCTAGGTTTTTCATATTTAAAATTGCTGTCAAAATGAACTAGGATTTTAACAGTCCTAGTTAATTTTAAGGGTTATAACTAGGTTTTTGATTAAAATTTTTTAATATTTTTGATTATTATTTGAATTTTTTTACATCCCTACGTGATTTTTTGTTATAAAAATGTCATTGTTTTTTATTTTTGAAAATAAAAAAATTGCCGTTTTGTGTTTTTCATTTGAATTTTTAAATGAAAAATTTTTTTTATTTGTTATTTAATAAAATATCGTTCTTGGTTACCCCTACAATTGCCCCACCCAAATTTCTCAAATAATGTTAGATTCATGTATAGCAATAGCCTGAACGGTTGATTTTGAAATTAGGCTATTTAGTAGGTTTTTTGCGTAGTGTGAACATGGTGTCTTACTATATCTTTCTATTATAAGACTAAGTATAATTTTCTTGAAAAGAAGATCTACTATTTAAAGCTGCTTACAACTACACTGTCACTACTTTTTTAAAATATTCAATGTTATCATTAGTCCAATGGAAAATAAAGCTTTCTTCGATAAGAAAAATTAACAAGAGAGAAAATAAAGGCTGATGTCTGTTTTAATCAAAATCAGCCAATACAATTTGAAAACCTATACAATAAAATTGGTTATATTATAACCAATGGTTTTCAAAATCGTTTACAACCAATTTGAAATACCTATACTGAAAAAGTTAAGAAAATTAAAAAAGTTTTTATTTATTTCTTGCAGGATTCATGATAGCAAATTATGGAATTTTTTTTTGGAAATATTTTCATGCGAAGAGTTATAATAAGGATGTGTTTATTATTTATTAAATGGTAAAAGCCCTGCTTCCTTATTATTATTATAGACTATACAGTACTTTTAACCTATTATATTTGTCTTAATTCACCAAATATATGTACATACATAGTTTATTTAAGATTATCCATGTTTCTTTATTATTATAGATTATTATGATCAGAGCACAAAGGTGTAAACAAATATTATTTACTTATAAGTTATTAATTTAACTCAAATTGTATAACTCAAAGGGTACAAAAACTTTCGCACTTATATTTTTAACAGTACAAAAATCACATATTATTGTTTATGAACATTTAAATATAATTTAATAATCTTCAATTCGTGTAACGTTTGAGCAAGAGATCAAAAGAAAAAAGTCGAGATGGATAGGAGACACACTTACAAAGCCGCAAGAATGCATAGCAAGGGAAGCACTAGATTGGAACCCCCAAGGAACCCGAGGACGAGGTCGCCCCAATAACACATGGAGGCGAACGATATTAGAGCAACTAACCTGAAGTGGAAAAACATGGGAGGGAGCAAAAAATAACTGCTCCGAATTGAGCAAGATGAAGATACCTTGTAGATATCCTATGCTCCCTGCCCCTCTTGAGGGGGAAAAAAAATTCGTGTAACGTAGAATATTTTTGTCAATTCAATATTAAAATTGCTTACCATTAAAATCATTAAAAATACGTTTAATTATGTCAAGGCTGAAAGGCTCTCTACAGCGCAAGCAGACTGTTTAAATAACTTATATTTGAATATTTGATTAAATTTGATATTATATTTGATTACTTGAAAGAAATCAAAACGAATGGTCGGTCGAAAGATTTAAAAGAATATATACATATTTATATACATATAAAACTACTATATTAACTTTCAATAAAAGAAATAAAATGTACTTATTGAGTCATTGATTCGTCTATTTGAATTTGTCCTATTGTAAAATATAATTAAAAATTGATATACATATGTACTTAATTTCATCTAACGTAAACAAATTATAAAAAAAATATTATTTACATGATTTAAAAAAGTATAAAAAAAAAAAAAAATCTAATATAAAAATTTCGCATGCATTTTTCTTTCTTTTCTTTGTTCTAAATTTGACACTCTAAATTCTAAAACTACGTTGAAACCAATTATATGAAAAGGATTTGGGATGATTTCACAATTACAATTATACATTTAATTACTTTTACATAAGTATGTAAGTAGTGTGTTGTTTGTATAAAAAATAAAATTTATTTAATTTCATTTATTTAATGTAAAATCCAAAAAAAAAAAAAAATAATTAAATAAAAAACAAAGTTCTAAAAAAATAAAACTTTAGTACATAAAATACATATTCAGTCTCTTACACAATTGCAAAATATTTGACAATTTCTGACTGAATTTTTCTAATTTACTAAAAACAAAACGCAATGTACATACATACATACATACATATACATATATAGAGATTTATATACTAACAAATTATATTTTACTCTAATAAAAACAATTGAATATATAGAAAACACAAAAAAAAAAAAAAGCATATACTGCAAAATTAAAATTATATAAAAAAAAAAAAAAAAACAATATATTTTCTTCATTATGGCAAATACCAGTTGAAACATGTCATTTTCAGCTGCACGTTTTTTGCCAGCTTCCATTGTACTATGATTATATGAAACAGCATTATTTGATGATGTTGATGATAATACAGTAGGAGATCCAGATGATAATTGTTGTATAGGTAAAATAGTAGAAGTACTAGTAGTATTAGATTGTGGGTGATGTGTCATATTTGCAGCAGCAGCAGCGGCGGCGGCGGCGGTAGCAGCAGCAACCGCTTGTATTGCAGAATTAGCAGTTGCGGCGGCGTTAACTGGTGCAGTCTTTTAATTGTTTTATTTTATATTTTAAGTTTTTTTTTTTTTGGTTATTCCCCCCGTGAAAATTTTTTATGTTTATTATTGGTGCCAATTTGTAAAAAAAAAAGTTTTTTCAATTTTGTTTTTAGCAAATTATTTTTGTTTTTTTTGATTAAATTTTAAATTTCCGAATTGTGTAATTTTAAAATTGTGAATTTTAATTAAAATATTGATAGGTAGGGTAGATATGTTTGAAAAAAAAAAAATTATTTTTGGTTTTTGTGATTTTTATAAATTAAAAAAAATGCACAAATTTAAGCCAAAAGCATTTAAAAAAAAAAAAAAAAATTGGTTTCAAATTGATTTTTTTTTTTTTTTTAATAAATATTTTCATTTTGTATTTATTTGGTTGACCATCCATCCAAGCACATACATATTTATAAATACATATAATATATATATTTTTTTATTTTGTAATAAATGGCAGGTATATGCGAACATAAATAAAATTTGCAATAAATAAAAAAAAAAAAAAAGAGAGAAAATAAAAAAAAAAGTTTTGATTAGAAATAATTATATATATTTGTTTTTTTTTTTTTTTTTTTTTTTGTAAGGTATAAGGAGTAATTAAAGTGATTTGAATTATGTTTGACTTTAGAATCTTATGTGTTTTATTTTAAATTTTTGTTTTTTTTTTTTTTTTGAAAACGTTATATATATGTATGTATTTTTTTCTTATGAACATGGATTTTTCTTTTATTTATGGCAATTAAATAAATTTATTTTATAAATGGAAATTGTTTATTACATTTTCTATAATTAGATATTTTAATTATGACACATTGAAGTTATTTGTAACTATAGGGGCAAATAGAATCCATATATTATATATTATAATAAAAATTAATAATAAAGGAGCAAAAAAAAAGGATATATAAAAAAAAGAAAATTATCTAAAATAATTTTGTTTTTTATTTTGTATATAATAAAAAATAAGACCTATTTTTTTCTCTTTTAAGTAAAAATACCAAAGCCATGTCTTTTTTAAGGCTTTAAAGCTTTGTAATTTATTTATTTGGCTAATTATTTTAGATATAAAATGAAATGCGAATAAATAATATAAAAGAGATGCGCGATATGTAACAATATTATTAGTCGTTAACGTTTATGAAAGTTGCTCTTTGTATTTATCTTTTTCTTAAAAAATTAATGATATTAAACAAAAAGAAACCTCAAAAATTATAATATAAGTATATTATAATAACAATTGTATTAACCTAATTTTATAAAATTTTTTAGTTAATCAGTAATTGAATGGATTCATAGTATTCTATTTTTCATTTCAACAAGTGTTTTTAGTCGTATTTTGTAAAAATGTGTTATACCGTCTATTATAAAATTTTGAACAATTATTGACTGTGTTTAAATATATACGATAACTAGGACACATTGAATAGTAATAGAAAAGACAGGAAAATGACAGGAAATATTTATTAAAGCTTGACCACCTCTTATATAAACATTAATATAAACATTCAAACAGTTTTTCTGTTTACAGTCTATAATTATATAGTTAAAAATGTCTTCATTCTCAAAAGAAAATAATATGATATTTTTAAATTTTCATATTGAAAAATCTTATTTAGATTTTCAGACATTTGAGGAAATATTTTATAAATTTTCAACTAATACATTATAATATTATTAAGTTTACTGTTTATATTTTACATATGCATAGATGTCAATTCATATTTTAAAAATGATTTTTGGTTCAAATGGTATTGCTTAAATATTTTAATAAAAGTATAGGTACTATAGGTAAAATTGATAGGTATAATAGCTAAATCAATATGTTTTTTTTTTTTAATATAATGTGGATTTTACTGAATAAAATTAGATTTAAAATCAAATCAAATACACTCCAGGCACAATAAAAATTAAAAAGAAAGCAAACATGCTCCTATAATTTTATACCCTATATATATGTAGATAGTATATATATAATATATATACATATATATTGTATAATATACAATTTACACAATATTTTTTTTATTTATTTATATAAATATTATATATAAAAAGTTTAATTAAATATAAATTTGTATATATATCGTAGATCTGATTTAATCACAGAAAAAAAAAAAAAAACGTCTATTTATTTTATCGAAAAGTGTAATAAAAATTGGTTTATGTCCTAAATAATTTATTGAATTAATAAAGAGTTGTGAAAATGTAATGAAATGATCATTATTCATTATACGTATTGTATTAATTAATATATATAAATTTATTGTAATTAATATTTTTTTTTTTGTTTTTTCTTTTGAGTCTCTGTATATAGATTTAATTTTATTCAATTAATATATTAATTTTATTTTGTATAGAGATTGATTGATTTTTAAATTTTTTTTTTTTTTATTAAAATAAATTTTATATATAAATTGGTTTGCCGAATATACATATATAAATTTTATTTTATTTTTTTTTTTGTTCTAATTTTTAATTAATTTTTTATATTTTGTTGCTATACAATTCGAGTATATTAATAAAAAATTGTTTTAATACTTTTAATAGAATATAAGATATATTTTTTGTGTGTTCAATTTGCATCGAATTTTATAATTTCATATCCCTTTTATAGCATGAGGCTAAAGCAATCCCCTAAAATAATAATTTTAAAAAATCCTAAGCCATATTAAAGTATATATATGTATATATAATAATAACTTATAAAAATTAAAAATTTTTGTAAAGATTTATTTTTTTTTTTTTTTCAAAATTTTTATATTTAACTTTTGTTAATTTATGTTTTTATTTAGGCTTAAATAAAAAACATTAAAAATGTCTTCAAACAATGCTGATTGTTTTTCTTAAAAAAATAAAATAAAAATGACATATATATATATACAAAAAATAAAATATCATAGAATTGCATTTATAAAGTTGCTGTTTTTGACTTGTGTTAGAGCAAAATTTTTATATGCATTTTATATTTAAATTTATATATATATATATAAATATATGTTTATACATATACAAACATAAGATATATAATTATATAAATTTTTTTTAATATAAAAATTTTTTTAAATAAAACAATTTTCTTATTTTATTAGTAAAAACAAAAAAACAAAAGAAAAAAAACACAAAACAAACAAAAAACAAATCAAATAAAATTATTATTTCCATCTAGTATTTTTAGTTAAAATTTTCTTTATTTTTTTTTTTTTTTTTAGATTTTTTGTTTTTAATTTAACAAAAAAAAAAAAAAAATTAAATAAAGCCATACCGCGGAAGCGCGTGATTGCGCTGCTTTGATTTGTGCCTGTAGGTGTAAGGGAGGATGAAAATATCGGCATGGATCACGTGTGCATCTACCTTTAACAGCATCCATGCATACAGTAACAGTACCATCTTCATGTGTTGTTACACTCTCTTGGGGATGAGCAAAACGGCATTCGGGTTCAGCTCGCTTGCAAGCACCGCGCATAAATTCGCGACACACCTAAATATTGAAACATCACACAAAATATTGATATTTTTTTTTTTTGATTTCATTTTATAGTATTTTTTTTTTTTTGTTTTTTTAATTTTTGTGTTTTTTTAATATTTTTTTAAATTTTTAACAAAATTTTTAATTTGTGTTTTAATAAAAAAAAAAAAAAAATTATATATATATATATTTATACTAAGTATATATAGTTGTTATATTTTATGTATTAATAGCATTCATGTTTAAATATTTTGATTATAAGTATATATATATATATATATATATATATATGTATATATATATATTAATTTATTATTTGATTAATATTGTTTGTTTTAAATTAAAAATATTTAAACAAATATTAAGTTTAATTTATAGATATATAGAGATCAAATTTTTATTTTTTTTTGTTTTTAAATTTATACAAGTTTTAGAATAAAAAAAAATCAAAACATTTATTTATTATTGTTAAATATATTATTATCTATATAATGTAATATTAATATTAATATAAAAATATTTTGTATTTTGAATAATATTAATAAAAACTTAATAGGTTTGCTTTTGTGTAAAAATAAAAAAAAATATATTTTGTTCTTTTCATTTTTCAAGAAATATTTATAATATATTTAAGGTAAAAAAATGTAAAAAACAAAATATTAAAATTAATAAAATAAATTGTAAGCATCAAAATATGAATGTAATTCTGAATATAATTGAAATTTTAAAGAAACTGTTTTTTTTTTTTATATTTTTTGCATTAAATATTAAACATTATAAAATGTATTTTCTGTATTATTAATATATTATTAATAGTATTAATGTTTCTTCTAAGAACATTTTTTGTTTGAAAGCCATTAACCTTAAATATTCAATTGTTTATAAAATATATTTTTTTTTGTTTTTCAAATTACATGATGCAGAAATTGAATGTGCACTTTTTTTTTTTAATTATACTTTCAATGTTTCGAAAAGTTAAGAAATTGGTAATTTAGTGCTATACATGCTAGTTATTTTCATGTAGGAACAAAATTATTTGTAATATAGGCATTAAAATGTTAAGTTATTTTTTTTTTCTGAAATAATGATAAATAAATATATTGTATTATTTTTGTGTTATATTTATAAATATTTTTTATTAATATTTATGTATAAAAATTTAGATATTAATATAAATAGAAGAAAATATTAATTCAGTTAATAAATATCATGTATAAAAAAATATATATAAATATGTATAAAAAACATTATAGTTATTTTGTTATTTAACACATCTAATATTAGATTAAATTAATTAATAAATAAATTATAATTTAAATATTATTTTTCAATTTTTGATTTATCATTTTGTAAATGGAAAGAAAATTTTAAAATCTCTAGTACAGGCTGCCTTTTATTATAAGCTGATTTATATAACTGTGCAAATATAGTTCTCCTACTTCAAATATTAATTTAATTTATTTATTTGTATTAATATTTATTTTGAAATTAGAGAACTTTAAGAACTGCCGTTTAAGTTTATATAAATTTTAAACACGATTTTATTATTTTCAAATATAATTTCTTCTTTTTTTGTCACTCATTTAATATTAAAAGTCAATATAAAAAAGACATACTTTTTGGATTTATCGTTATGAACTGTCAAAAATAACAGTATTAATATTCTTTTATTTTTATTAACATCTATATATACTTTTTTACATATTAATATATTAATTTTTTTGTTATTAAAATGTTGTTTTTGTTATTAAATCAAATATTTTTTAATCAAATTGTTGTGATTTTTTTAATTTTTTTTTGGGTTAAAATGAAATCAAAAATTAAAATTTGCTACATATATTTTTTTTGCTAATTATTTTGTTGTAGCGAATTTATTAATTATTTTTAATTATAACATTTATAAAATTATAATAAACAATTTTAAATTTTAATATTTAATTCAATTAGGAAAAAAAAAAAAAAAGTTAAAATCTTGTTTTTGCTCACGAATTATATTTTGTTGTTTTTGTTTTCTTTTTTAATAATAAACTAATAAAAAAAAAGCCAATTAAAAGTTTTTCATAGGTATTCAATATTTAAATTTAGTTTTTTTTTTCTGAAAAATTTTCTATATTAATTTTACAAAATAAATATAATTAAATATTTGTTTTTTTTTTTTTTTTATATAAATAAAATAATAAAAATAAAATATAGAAAAAATTTTATATTAATTTAAAATTTTTATTTATATAATAAAGCAATTAATAGGATTTCAAAGAAAATTTCAATAATTGTTTTGCTAAAAAATCTAAAGTGGTTGTGTGTGTATTATTAAGAATATAGTGTATATTTTGTTTATTTATTTATTTTTTTTAAATTGAAATGGCATAATGCAGAGCAGTGATCAAAACATATATTTAATAAAATCAAAACTATAATATATATTATAATATATAATATATAAGCATAACAGAAAAAAAAAAATATTTTTGCTAAAATAAAAAAATTGCTAGATTTTTTAAGAAAAATAACAGAAAAAAAAAATTTAATTAAAAACATTAAAATACACTACAACTCCTCAATAAAAGGTTAAATCAGATTCGCTTTTCTTATCAATTTTAGTATGGAAATTCCAAATATAAAAACGTCAACTCAAACGTCAACGTCATGGGATATATGTACATCACAAATATTATATTACATTCAAGTAAATAAAGAAAGGTTATAATATGGTTAGGCTGAAGTCCCCGTGAAAAAACTGTTCGAATGAAAAATTTTCGTTCTGCATTTGAAAATGCTGAAGTTCATTCGGCTGCAAACACTTTTTGCAGTTGTCAAAGTCATATGTTTTGTAAAAGATTTTTTGTATCTAGTATTTCTTGGTAGATTTTCTTTTTTGTGTTGGTTCAGTGTAAAGCAAAAATTCAAAAGTAAAATACATTTAAAATAATTTTTATAAATCAATATTGTAAAGCCAATATAGTGGCTTTACAATAATTGCAAAATGAAAAACCGTAGTTTCCAAGGATTTGCGTTTGGAAAGAAAATTACTCAAAATATTATTTTTTACGCTGAGCAATACACCGATTATAAAAAAAAAATATTTTTAAACTTATAATTTTGAAAAAAAAAACTTATCAAAACAAAAATTATCTTTACTTTCCTTCTTTTAAAAAATAAAAATCATTTTGCACTAAATAAAACTTCCTTGTTAACTTCTTGCTTTCGAATGATTAATTAATCTATTTCATTCATTTGCCATTTCGACGGGCCAACAGCATTCACAAAAAAACAAAAATTCCGAAATAAATATGACAAATTGCTGCCGTGAATAAAATTCTGATTTCAGAATATGGAATATTTGTTCATCGAAACATTTCGATATACTTCAGCATAACCATATAAAAAGCTTTCTTAATTAACGCCATAGATTTTAATATAACAGAAGCTTCTGCTATGAAAATTCAGTTTTTAATATTTAATATGTATATTTCAGTTTTTAATATGTATATATATATTTCAGTTTTTAATATGTATATTTAAGCATAAATATATATATACAAAGTTCAAAATTACTTTTGAAATTAAAAAAAAAAAATCAATTTTCTCAAAATACAAATATTGAAATTAAATAAATGCCAAAAATTACAATTAATATTTACATTTTACATACATATAACAGGTCTGTTCGTTCGTCCTATACATAAAATTTTATTCACTGATAATTCTTGACAATTAAAAATTTGATAAGAATATCAAAAAAAAAATCTCTCAATACAATGAAGAGAAAATTGTATAAAAATTCCGATGACAGTTGAAATTTAAAATTAATTTTTAGTTGTTACTATTTTTAATGAAAAAACTTCATGTCTTATTTTTTTTTTATAAAATTTTATTAAGAACGAACAGATCTAAGAATGTACATACATATATATAGCCATATATGTTTTGAAAACATGTTCAATATTTAAATATATATGTAGGTATATAATAAATATAGTACATGATTTATTTATTGAAAAATTTTTCAAAATGATATTGATGGATGAAAAATTATTGGGGTAGTGACATTTTCAAAGAAAAGTCTTATTATCTGTTTTTACCTAAAAAAAAAAAAAATTAAGTTGTTATGTACAAATGGAATAAAATTTTAATACCTTTTTTTTTTATGCACTTAAAAAAAAAAACAAACAATGCATATTTTTTAGGAATTCTTTGTAAGAAAAATAAATTTTATATGAAAACTAAAATTTATATGGGTAAAAATTAACATCACAGTTCATATCATATAAAATGTAATTAAACAAAATAAGATTTTTTTTTTTTTTTAAATTCTTGAAAGCCAAAATTTTTGTTTTTCTTTTAAAATAATATGCAAACTTTTTAAAACATTTTGAATTTAACAATAATTTTTGTTATTTTTATATTCTATTTCTTTTGTTTTTTAAATTTAAAAATTATTTAGTGATGTTTTCAGTTAAAATACAAAAAAAAAAAATTAATAAATAAATAATAAATAATTACAGTTTGAAGAGAAAAGTTTTGCTTATAAAAAAAACAAAAAATTAATATAAGTGTTAGTTATTTATGCAGTATACCCATAAATAAAAGCGTTATGATTTTTATACTTATATTTAGTTCATTTTATTCTGTGCCGTTATTAAGTAACGGTAAGTTAAGTTTTGTTGTTTTTATTATTTTTATATAGTTTCATGCATCATACGCTTTTATTTAAAGATATACTTTTGAAAAATATTGCAAGTATAACTAAAAAAAAATATTCTGATTAAATATAAGTGTAAGCGTAGAGGTGTAAGCTTAAATAAAAATAAAACAAAAAAAAAATCTCAAAAAGGATATTAAATTAAATAATGAAAAAAAAGGATATTAAATAAATAAAGAAAGAAAGAAACGAAAAAAATTAATATATATATAATACAAATCAAAAAAATATATTATTACGTTCGAAAGTTACATTTTTTTTTTTTTTTAAATTTTTTATTATATATTTTATAAAATATAAATTTTGTTTTAAATAATGAAATTTTGCCTTATTTTTAAAGTGTATTGTTTGTTGGGCATAGATAGAATTACATGTTACAAATTAAGTTTCATGTAGTTTTTATGTATGTATGTATATGTTGTGGATTGATGTTTAAAACTTCAATTTTTCATTGATTTTTTGTGTATATAAATATAAATAAATTATAAAAATTGGTGGGTGTAAATTTTTTTTTTTTTGTTGATATTTGTGGGGGTGGGTGTGTGGTAGGTAAATAAACAAAAAAAAAAAAAATAAAAAAATATATATATAAAAAAATAAAAGCCAAAGTAACGTAAAACAATTTACCTTAATACAGGTTTATAGTCGATAAAATAAATATACAACAAAAAAAAAATAAAAAAAAGAAGAAGAGGTTTCCAAAGTGGGTTCAAAGAAAAACGAATAAAAAAAAAACCAATAATATAAAATAAATGTGAAAATTTTTCTTTATATAATATATATATATAGCAGAGCATATAGCATTTTCTTGTCTTGTTTACTTATCGAGGGGAAAGAAGGCATTTAAAGGAGGGTAGAAAAAAAAAAAACAATAAGAAGATTATATTATTTAAAGCATATATGGAATATTTTTTTTTTTTGTTTCTGTAATATTTAAAAAAACTGGAACAGATTTTTAAAAATTTTAACTTTTTTTTTTTTATTTTTGTAATATAATTTTAATTTATTTTTGAAATATCTATATTCTCTTTAAAATTTTCTTTTTTTGTTTTTTACATACACAAATAAATATCATATAATATAATTAAATTATTTACAAATTTTGATTATTTTCCTTTTTTTTTGCATTTCAAAGAAAATAACTTTTCGTCTTCATTTCACATAATATTTTCTTTTAATTAAATTATTAATAACTTAGCGATGATGTTTCAATATATCAGCTTTTTACAAAATATAGTGTACCGATGAATGTAACTTTCGTAATATATGACGGTCTAATAATTGTTAAGTGTTAATTTTTTTTTTTTTTTTTAATATGTATATATAATTATTTAATGTTTAGAAAAAAAGAAAAAAAAAATGTTTTAATTGCACATTTTTTTTTTCACAATATTAAAAATAAAAAAAAAATTAAAAAAATTAATAAATGCTTTTTTGATTAAAGTCCAAAAAGAAAAAAAAATAATTAAATAATTAAAAATAATTAAATTAATATAAAAACTATAAAAATAATAAAATTTGAATAAAAAAAAATTTTTTTTTATTATTATTATTAATGTTGTGATTTATTTTTTAAATTAATTTTTAATAAAAAAAAAAAAAAAAAATTAAATATTTTTACAATTTAAATAGAAATTTATATATATTTACACATTATAAATAAATTAATAAAAGCAATTAATATTAATTTTTTTTTTTTATATAAATTTATATTTTTTTCTGTTTATAAAAATCAAATTTTTTTTTTTTTAATCTTAATATTTTGTGGAAATTTTTTATTATTACTTATTACTTTAATTTTTTTTTTTCAAGTTTCATTAATTGTTTGATAAATTATTTTGTAAAAATGATTTTTATAAACAAAAACAGAAAAAAATTATTGTTTTTGACAAGCTGTTTTTTTTTTTTTTTTAAATTTTATTAATTTTATTAATTAACAATAATAAATTATCAAACAATAAAAATTAACAGTAAAAACAATGATAATATAATGTATTCATTAAAAAGGCAATTTTTTTTTTTCAAAATATATATGTACATATATTTAGTATATAGGTACAACACATGATCCTTTCTTATTCATAAAATAATTATTTAAATAAAAAAAAAAATTATCATATACATACATGGTGATCAA
Source organism: Poecilobothrus nobilitatus (assembly GCA_947095535.1). Taxonomy (NCBI): domain Eukaryota; kingdom Metazoa; phylum Arthropoda; class Insecta; order Diptera; family Dolichopodidae; genus Poecilobothrus; species Poecilobothrus nobilitatus. Next base: position 31,335,237 of record OX352773.1, on the reverse strand, counting down.
TGATCATACACATATAACTTGGTGATCTTTAATATTATTTATTAAATTATTTTCAATATTAAAATAAATTATTCTTAACATTTAAGGTATAGGTATGTATAAAGGAGTAATCGAAATTTATAGTACCTTTTTATTTTCGATATATTATTATATATATATTTTTATTAATTTCGAATATACGAGAAATTAAATTTGAACTTTATTTAAAATAAAGGGTTTTAATTATAAAATATTATTTCTAGATAATTTTCAAATTATCAGTTTTTTATTAGATTTCATATATAAGAAAAGAACATTTTTTATATTTTATATAATAAATAATATATCAAGAGTTATTAAAAAATCAATTTTTTATCATAAATATGTTTTTTTTTTTTTTTTAATTGTAGAATTAATCACTAATATTAATTCATAATTTAATAAAAAAAAAAAAAATTTCTTTGGTCTTAATTATTAAAAAAAATTAACTTTCTTAATTTCGTAACCCAAAAAAAAATCAGATAATAAAAAAAATTGATTTTAATTTAAAAACTCACGATATATTTTGAAATAAAAAAAAAAAATTTTTTTTTTTTTTTAATTAAAAAAACAAATATCTATGAAAAAGCGTTAAAATATTTATTTGTTAAAATTTAAAACATTAAATTCCTTTCGTTTTTGTCACATTGAAAATATTTAATAAGATTTTGTCGGGATGATTGATTTTGAGATTTTCCGTGGCCGTTTTATATTATGATTTTTTTTTTTTTTTTTTTTGAATTTGATCATTTCTTAACCATTTACTCATATTATTAATTATTTTTATAATATAAATAGTTAAATTATATATCTATTGAATGGAAAATACAAAAAAAAAATTATTCGATAATTAAATATTTTCAATGTGAAATTTTTTTTTTTTCTTTTTTTTTTTTAAAGGCAAGTGTAAGCAGTTGTAATAATTTCTAGATTTTGAACAGTGCTTAAATAATTATATTTATAATATATAATTTTTATTTAATTTGTTTTTATTTAACTTTTATAATTCAAAATTAGATGTCTGTATGAGAGTCATGAGTCCATGACATATTCAAATCCAACATATATCTTTCATATTTTTAATTTTTTCCATATATTTAAAATATGATGATTATAATTCTAAAATATATTCCAATATGGTGAATTTTAATGAAGAGTAAAATGATTAGAATAAAATCTTCGAATATTAAAAAGGTTCCATCACTTATTAATATTAAAATTCGCAATTAACACTATGCCACTTCACAAATCGCATTAATTTTAATTACACAATTTTGCAGGATGTGAATGATATGGATGTAAAAGAAAAGAATCTTTGCAGAGATTATGGAATACAGACAACTCTCCCAAAATAAACATTAAAAAAAAACTCTTGAATTATAAAAGTTTTTGCTTTCTATATTTTTTGCTAGTTTTTTTTTTTTTTTTTTTTAATCGAAGCAAACCAATTTATATTTTTTTTTTATTATTTTTCGATATTAATCTTATAGTTTTGTTATTATAAATAAAAAAAAAAAAAAAAATGCTTTAAGTTGCTTTTAAAACGAGCAATCGTTTGAACTTGTTTTTTTTTTTTTTAATAAATTTAAAATGGTTATAATTAAGTGTGAATTAATTAAAAAAAAAAACTAAAGCTGCAAAAATACATAATTAAATTTTAGTACTAAAGATAAAAAAAAAAAAAAAATCAAAATCTCTGTAAAATATTTAGCTTAGAAGAAGGATCATTTCATTTTTGTTTTCTTTATCTTTTTTGGATTTTTAAATTTAAGTCTAATATTTCTTTTGAAAATTTATTTTCTGTTTTTGGTTTCCAATTATTTTTTTTTTAATTAAATTTCTATATAAATTCATAAATAGTCTTATTCTTTTTTTAGAAAATAGCCGATCTATTTTTTTTTTTTTTTTCGTTTTGAAAATGTCCTTCCCAAATTATTTTTGCGGTTTGATGCAATATCCTATATTTTTATTTTAATTTTTAATATATGTATATATATAATATAAATAGAGTGATAATTTTAATTAAAAAACAACATACACGATTCAAAAATATTCAAACAGAAAAAAAAAAAAAAAAAAAATTAAATAACAACACATTTTTGGACTGTTGTTAAAAATATTAATAATTTTTAAAATAGTATAAAAAATCAAATAAAAAATATAATACAAAAGAAAAAAAAAAACTTATATATAAATAAATAAAAATGTTAATATATATAATTAAGAACAAATAAAACGTACACTTGTTTGTAAGTCATACTTGTATATTATTATTTTATATATATTGAAAAAAAAAAAAAACGAGAAAAACAATAAAACTTAAAAGTTAATAAAAAAAAAAAAAAGATAAAATTTCAACATTTTTTTATTTCTTGAAATTATTTTTACTTACCTCTAATCTATCAGATCTAGGTATTTTTTGTTGCGCAACAGGAACTGCTTGTTGAACAACTGGAGTTAATTGAGATGCAACTGCTGATGGATCTGGTCCTAATAATGCAGGCACTAAATGTCCAGGTCCAAAATAGGGACTGTATGTGCTAGCTGGTATACCAGTTAAATAAGGGTTTGTTGCCTTTATTTTTAATGAAATTAAAATAAAAAAAAAAATAAAAAAATAAAGTTAAAAAAAAAAGAAGAGAGAGAAAAAGAATGAGAAAATGATATTAATTATATAAGTACATATATACATAATATAATTATATATAAAATGATTAAATATATAATGAATAAATATACAATGACTACAATGATTAAATATATAATAATTAAATGGAAATATTAATATTAATTTCGCCATGTATAATTAAAAAAAAATCATCTGTCTATAAATAAAAGATGTATAGTCAGACCAGACTCAAGAATATCGAATCTTTGAATTTAAATTCAAATTTAAATATGTAATAAAACATCTTTCTATTTTCACTTGCATTTCGAAAAACAGCAAATAAAGTGTCAGTTGTATTTAAAAATTTTTCTCCATTTTAATGCATTGCGAAGGCAGGTTCACTTTACAAAGACAATTTGATTTGATATTACCTAAATGATGAAACATCGATTGATCATCCACACTGATTTAAAATTTCGTTTCCATTTTACGTATAGTTAGGTTCTTAATGCATTAGATGAAAGGTGATGAAACTGCCCGTATATATATATATATATAGATTCATTTGAATTTTTAACTGATTTTAACTTTTTTTACCGACGTTTTTAATAGTATGGTAACCGATGGTAATGAAAAAGATATTTCTGTAATAGAACTACTATTCGCAACTTGTTAGAAATTTTAAGATTCAATTGAAAAAATCATGATAATACTGAGCCACTCTATATATATATTATTATTTATTTGAATTTATTAGAAAATATCGTGAATGTGATCACAAATTTATGATCGTAACTGTTGCTTTACCAATATTTTTATGTCTTTCCATTTATTTTACAAAAAATATGGTGAAAGATTATTTTCAAAATTAAAAATAATTAAAAATTACTTGATATCACAAGTACTTCAGAAGATAAATTCGTATAGGGCAATGATATAGCAATTAAAAAATATAAGTTTATACAAAACAATAGAAATAATGCAAAAATAAGAAAGTTCTTTTATCTGTTGTATCTTAAATTGATTAGATTATCGATGTAATTGATTTAATTCGTAAAATTAAACTTTTTTTCGATTTTTTTCATTATTTATTCTTTCAATTCACAGACCATATTTTTATAATTTTTAATATAAAGATTTGTGAGTTTTGGAATATAATTTAAAAGTTGCTTAAGTAAAGTTCAGATAGGCATTAACTACACCAAATCTAATAGACTAAACTAGGACGAAAGAACATCTTTTTCTGTTTTATAAACAAGAAAGAAAAATCTCAAGAGAAAAATTCAAAATTTTAGATTTTTTTTTTTGAAAAATATATTGAATTTTTAAAATGGCACTTAAACAAAAATTCGCATAGTGTGCACAGAAATGGAGTATATTAATTTTAAAGAGAATTTTTTAGACTAAACTCTATTTGAAAATTTTCAAAGGATCATTTCTATAAAATTTTCATATATACATACATCGTTTCTATATAATATAGTATATATTAATTATATACTAATAAGTTTAATTTACACAATTATTGATTCAATTTTATTTTAATGTAAAATAAATAAATATATAAAATCTGTTCTGAAACCTAATAATTTGCATTACATTTGAAACGTGATGTAGAATTATTTTACATATGAAATAATATAAAAATAAATTATAGGAATTATATTTTATACATGTTTATATATATACAAAGTGTACAATTGGAAATTGATAGAGTCATCATCAATTTAAATTAAATAAATATATCAAATTTCTATTATAATTTATTTAACTTTTGTTTCGTTCTGTGGTAAAATGTTCATTAGTTCATTGTTCTATAAAATTGTTTAGACAAAAAAAAAAAAACATTTTAATATTATATATGTAGGTTGGTAGTTCCTACATTTTTTTTATGAAAATAATTTTATACTTACAACTGCTGGAACTTGTCCAGGCATGACTTGTTGTCCTGGTGCAATACCCATTTGTTGCATAATAGCATTTTTCAAGGCAAGATGGTTTCTTCCATTTATTAATAACTGATCTTTTAAATGTTGGGGCGGATGAAAATATTTGCATGGTGGTTTATCACGATTGCAACGGCCCTATAAAAAAAAAAATAATAAATTTAAAAAATATATTAGATTTATTTTTATATAATTAAAAAAAAAAAACAATAAAATATTAAAATATGAATTTGATTATTTAATAATCGTTAAAAAAAAAAAAAACGATTCAAATAGAATTCTGAAGTCTAAAATTATTAACCTGTAAAATTGTAATATTCTTCCGATTTACCCTTTCTTTTTTGATTTTTTCCGAAAGTATATAGCTGCTGGATATTACAATTTAATTTTAAAACTAATGTTTAAATTGAGATTTAGTGAATAAGGTAAGTATATATATATAATAATTAAATCTGAAGTTGTTTCAAAAGAAAATAAAAAAGAAAGCCTGCAAAACCTGGAAAGACATTGTGTGAACATATTTGGAAAAAGGCGTTACGTCATAAGCTCGAATGTCATAGGTACAAAATGAAAAATGATTTTTTAATTTTGGAATAAGGGGCCTTGGTGGCCTAGTGGGTAAGAGCGTATAAAATACGTTGTAAACACCGAGGGAGTGTGGTTTCGAATCCCACATACATCGTAAGAGTTATTCCCCCTTACGACATTTACAGCCACCCCTGAATAGGAAAGGCTGTGTAATTTCCTATCCACATTTATGTGGCAGAGAAATGCAATAAAAAAAAAAAACAAAAAATAATTTTGGAATTTGTTTCATTATTGATTTTCGTGAATCTTTCAGATAGTGTTGGACTTTAATCAACCAAAACCATTCCCTTTTAAAACAAAACTTTAGGTTGGGAACTGATTCAAATGTACTGTTTGGTTAAAAAAAAAAATTGAGAATTATGAAGGATGGGTAAGAAAATTTAAAAGAACATTTTGAAGAAAGATGTTAATGTTCTTTTTAAATTTTACTAACTCATACACATATATGAGTTACCAACTTTAGGGAACACATGTGATGACATGTGATTCCAAAAACGTCACGAATGAATTTCCATAAGCTATGTTACGACATCTTAAAAGTTCTTACAGTGTAAGGCTGGATATCTGTCGTACTCTTTGTTTCTCGTAGAAAAGCTTTGAGTGGAGGCATTAACTATTTAATTTCTTTAGAACAGTGTAATACTTACGTAAATTTTACATTTTGGTACATTGGTCATATGAATGTCATAAGTACGAAATAAATTTTATAACATAGGTACAAAAAAAAGAAAACAACATTTTTTCCATACATATGTCGTTTATATTTTTCGGGCCAAAAAAGTAAAGGTATATATACATATAGGTATGCAAAACTTAATAAAACATATTCATTCAGATCAAAGTCAATATCGGGACAGAAATTGTGTAACAGATTTAAATAAATTTAATAGATCTTAACACAGAGAATAGAAGTGAAAATGAATTTATATTTGCAGAACTGTTATAAATAATTTTAAATGATGATGGATATTAATCTAACACGAAAACTTGATATTAATTTCATACATACATTAAAAAACTTCTACTTTTAATGAACTTAAATAAAAAAAAAAACACAAAAAAAATATATATAAATGTTTAATGCATGAATAAAAAACAAAAAAACTAGTTTTGCAAAAAAAAAAAAATATGCTAATCCAGGACAGGAAAAACTGAACGATATATTTATATTCCTTTAAAAAAACATATATGGACAATAAAAAAAAAAATAAATTTTTTAAATATTTTAATAGCATAATTTTTTTTTTTTAAAAGAGAAGTAGCAGTATGTTATACATTATAAACTTACAGCCTTATATATTTTCATATAACATAATATATACATATATAACAAAATATAATTTAAGATGAAATTTCAATTTAATAAGAAGAGACCATATGAGGTATACAAGAATTGTATATATATATGTATATCTGTATATATATATAAATTTAAAATCGAATAGAATTTAAATATCCACTAAAAGGGGTCAAAAAAAAAAAACAAGTTAAAACACCTGGGAAATATATATATATACGATAGCCTCTTTACTTGACTGTGTTTTGTTATTAATTTTTTTTTCTTTTGAAAACCAAAAAAAAAAGAAAAAAATAATATGTATATACTTATTTATCGTTAATACAGGATGTTCAGTCAACAACAATGAAAATATTATTACCAGCATTTTTGGACCAAAAAAAAAAAAAAAAACGAAAGATGTAAATCTTGTGAAATATAAGCATATAATATTTAAAATAAATTTGTACACAAAGAAAATATACGGGGTGTTTATTTAAAAGATGTCAGTATAAATAAGAAGTTTTTGTCCAGGTGGTAAAAATTATATATTTTCAAATAGAATATTTTATTAAATATATAACTGACCCCTGGTCTGTTTCTTATTAAATATGAATAAAATATAATGAACTAATTCATATTAAAAAAAAAAGCATTGAAAACATAAGCCCTATAAACCCTTACGTATATTTTTTTTTTCTTTTCTAAACTTTTAAAATTTAATCGTATATATACCACTTATATGTAGTTATAATTTTAATTAATTAATTAAGTGCTTATTTTTATATAAGAAGGTTTAGTTTTAAATGATTATTTAAAAGCTTTAACAATTGAAATTCATATATTTTTCGTATTACCCAACCTGTACTTTTTATATATAATATTAATCTACTTAAGTATATAATACATATATATAATAGATATGTATGTTTATATATATGCAAAAATTTATATATAAATTTGAATTTGCATAAAAATTAAATCAACTCTAAAGAGAAGAAAGATAAAAATTTTACTTTCATATACAACACATTTCTTTTTAGAAGAGTCATATCTTAAGAAAGACATACATAGAGTAGAGCAGTCTTAGACATTGGAATATGGTTGCACGTGCGATTAAAGTATTTTAAACGATATGAGTATAAATTATGTACAAAATTTTTTTTTTGCTATTTTTGTTTGCTTGCTTAGTATACAAATAAAATTATGGACACATGTTGACTTACTATACTAAGTATATATATAATATATAGTACAAGTATATAAAAACTAAACAATAGTATTATTTCATCAGAAATTCATTTTTATGATTTTTTTAAAAAAACAAAAAGAACAAAAAAAAAATTCTTATATTAAGTATATACTTAATGTCCTTTGAGTAAAACATAAAACACAACAAAACAACACAAAAAAAAAATTGTATTTCAAAGTTAAAAATTATTCATCTACGTGTGCATAACTCTCCAACATATAAAATATTTGATATTATGAATGCTCAGTAAAATGCTGATGCTGATTTTACTATTGAATGTTTCGTTTTTTTTTTTTTTTTGTTTTGTTTTAAAATATTTTATATATGTATGAGAGCCTCTCCTTCTTTCATTCTTTCGACATTCAGTCTTAACATAAGTTTAATATTTTTAAAATAAATTAAAAAAAAAAATATATTAAAAAATAAGAAATTCTTTAATTTAATTAAATAAAAGAAAAAAATGTACACAGTAAAGAACAAAAAAATTAAATACAACTGAATGTGTTTTATAAAATACAAAACTTGTTAATTGAGATCGATAGCTATGAATAATTTAATTTAAAGAAAAAAAATATTGAATATAGTCACAATCAAAAAAAAAATTAAATAATTTGAAGTCTCCATTTTTTGACCTATAATCAAAACATAAAAAAAAAAATTAAACCAAAGGGGTAAAAACCTATTGCCATAACCTATTAAAATTTATTAATATTAAAAGAATTTGATAGAAAGTAGCGTTAGAGTTGGTTCGAACAAACTAAACATATTTAATTTGAAGCTCGTATGCATCATATCATTGCATCGTAAGTATTACATATGTTTTGCAAATCTTTTATAATTATTAGGTAATACATATTTTTTAAAGTACCTATAATTTGTTGTTGTTTTCACACATTTAAAATGACAAATATCTGAAATAGAGAAATCTGAAATGCAAAGCTTTATTCTAACTGTATATCAAACTTATTAATTAGTTACGTATAGTTGAGATATTAAGTAAAATAAATTAAAACTAAACAATAGCTTTTCGCGCCCGGGCCCTTCCTTAGAGAATAATTTTTTTTTTCGTTTTGTTCTCCTGAATAGATACACCTTATAAATATTCAACATTGAATACACCCCTGTATAAATTATTATGTAATAAATATAAATTATTTGATATATCATAATATATCATTATTAAGTTACTCTGCTTTTAGTTATTTCAAATATAAGTCATAAATGTTGGATAAAAATTCTTTGTAATGCCGGATTCGTCTATAATATACACTAATTTTGTTTTAAATTTATATCATAAATGTAAGTTTATGTTTCCAGTCTTAATTGTCTTAATATCATATATGAAATTAATTTACTTTACTTCCATAATTAATAAAATACAATATAATCCAGCTCATAGTTTAGTGGTTAAAATTCAAGTTCAAACCCCGATTGGATATACAGTGGAACTTCCATAACTCGAACTTCTCCTGAACTCGAACTATTTTAATGCATTTAAAATTTTGTTTCAACTGTTTATATAAATTAGTTTCTCTCTCATTTCTGTTTTAGTTTTCATCATTATTTGTGAACATGGATGTGCATGTAGGTATATACTTGTACATGTTTACATATTTGACAGTTATAAATATTCAGTTCAGTTATAAATATTTTTTTTGTTCGTTGTAAATTTAAAAATTAAAATGCCTGTTAGAAAATTAAAATATTTACTTATCTTTAAAAGAAAAAAATTAATTTAATAATGCTTTGTGCAATTTGTTTTATATCTCTATTACTCGAATTCTCTTTAACTCGAACTAATTTCCGAACATTTAGAAAGTTCGAGTTATAGAAGTTTCACTGTATAAGATAATAGATGGCGCACAAATACAGATATATTTGTATTTCATATAGTCTTGTACAATAATATAGCTATACAGCTCCGACTAATTAACAGCTTAGTGAAACTAATGATTTAAGAAGCTAAAGGTTAGTCAAAATTAAATATTGGTTGACGTAGGGAATATCTGATGAAGCTTATAGGAGTGAAAAAGAGAAAAACTTATGTATCTATAAAACAGTTAGCAGGTATAACAGAAATTATTTGAAGTTAAAATGGTTCACCATTTATTTATTTCATTTTTACTTTTAATCTTCTATTTACCATTATTTTTTTAATTAGCATAAGAATTAAAAAATATATATATAATATTTAATGTGCTTAAATAAAACAATTTTTTTTATAAAAAAAAAAAAAAATTAATTAATTTTTTTTATTCTTTAAAGTAATGAACCAAATAAATAATAACTTCGTAATTGTCCTTTATTTATAATAATAATAATAATAGGTTATTTATTTTATTATTATATTACAAAAAAAATAATTATTTTATAATAAGTATTGTATAAGTATGAAGTACATAATAAACGTAAACAAACGAACCAAACATAATTATAGTCGATATTATAATATTCTCATAAAATTTAATGCTGATCAATCTGCAGAAAATTGCTATTTTTTTTTTTTTTTTTTTTTGTTTACTTTTACTAAAAATAGAGAATTCTATAAATTCATTAAAAAAATTTTTTTTTTAATTTGCATCAGTGTAGGAGGGAATTGTTTAAAAAAAAATAAATAAATAGAATTATTTATTAAACATTTTCTGAAAATATGCAATTTTCTCACTACTTCATAAAGTATTTATCGATAATTTAAAAAAAAAAAAAAATTATTATCACAATAATTATAATGAAGTTGAAGCTTATTTTTGCGTAAAATTATTAATAATTTCAAATCTCTAGAGGATTAAATTTAATTAGATTTTTTTTTTGTTTTTTTTATAAAACAAAAACAAAAGCAAAAAAAATAGGAAATGTACACTAATAAATATTATTATTATACTTATAAGGTAAAAGTGGGTATATTGGAGAGGTGCTGTTATAGTGGAAAATTTGCAGTTTTTTTAGTAAAACAAAATAATATTAAATGTTTTATGCTTTTAATTTTTTTTTTAAATGAAAGGTTCAATATTAAAAGCAGATACACAAAAAATATCTAAGTTCTGTCATAATTTTATTAATATAAAAATAGTCTTTATTTGTTCCCTGGTTTCAAATTTTATCATTTAGCAATTGTTTTCTTATAAAAATCATCAAGAAAAACTCATCAATGTTTTTGTTAATTTTATTCGTTTGAAATTAAATAATTTTATAATAAATGAATAATTTATTATTAAAAAGGTGTATTTTAAATTAATTTAATTAAAAAAATTTATTTCTTGTAATTTTATATATATTTAATTTGTATCTCCACTATACCAATACATAAATTACTTAAAGTGAGTTTTTAGTGGATACAATCGCTTCTAAACATGAAATTTGGAGTTTCAGTTTTTATTAAATAATTAAATAAATAATTTAACAATTTAGATTAAAATTAAAAAAAAATGATAGAAAATTAATTAATTTAGCTAAAATTATTGAATGGACATACAATATTTTTTACAAGAAGGCTTCCAATATGCAATCAAATTATGAATAATGAAGCAATGGCCACAATTCATACTTATATTATTTCCACAATGTATGCATAGAATTAAAGAAGAATACCATAGTATTTAGGTTCTAATTTTTTTCAATAATATTTTTAATTTAATTTTTACTTTATAAGTAAGTAAATGTTTATTTTTTCATTTACATATTTTTTTTTTTGTTTTCTTAAAATATAAGTATTTATGAATTGTTGTTTTTTATTAAACTGAAATATATTAATATTTCTTATTTTATAAAAATAATTATTTAAAATATTATTTTTTATTTTTCTAATATTTCATGGAAAATTATTACATTTGCTTTAAACGCTTGTTTTATGTATGCATTATTACTATTTAATGAATATTATAATGTCTCCACTAAACGATCATTTTGTATAGCCACTAAATAAACAAAAATATTTTTCCTATATCCACTAAACACCAGCATCGGATAGTGATGTTTAAAATTTAATTAAAAACTAAATATAAATTAAAAAATAAAAAAATAAAACAAAAATGTATTTAAAATAGTTAAATCTATTATTAAAAAAAAATAAAAACTTGAAAAAAATAACTACTTTATGTTTGAGAAATTATCAAAGGCTAGTTAAAAAATTATATCGCCACTATACCCACTTCTACCTTATATACTCGTATACGTACATTTGGAAAAATTCATTTATTCTTTAATTTAATTGTTTTTGTTTTTTTCTTTTTTTTCTATAACTATTCTTCAAATTTAAATTGGAATATTATTAACATTAAATTTTAATTATTTATATTAAAAATAATTTTTTTTTTTACATAAATTTAAATTTAATTATTTTATTATTAGATATGTTAGAAAAATAAAAAAAAAAAAAGAAAAGGTTTACGTCTAGGATAATTTATTTCTTCATTTATTTTTTTTTTTTTGACAGTTTTATTTATTTTTAAAAATTCAATAATTTTATTAATTAAATTGTATAATATACAGAATTTAGTTATTTTAAATAATTTTTTTTTTTTATTTATTTATTTATAAAATAATAAAAATATTATTTTAAATTCAAATATCAAAAATAAGAATAAATTATTTATTATCATAAAATATTTAAAAAAAAAAAAGTTACAAGTTAACAGACGACTATTCAACTGTCTATAATATTCTTTTAGTTATTGTAACATTCATTGCCGTTAAGTCAACGAGTTTTTCGTTAAAGAAAAAAAAAAATAGAAAAAAAAAACGAAAAAAATTGAAAAATGTTCGTCTTGTTCTTATCATGATTATAATAGTTAAATTATACAGCTAAGAAATAATATAACAATTGAAAAATAAAAAGAAAATAAATTATGTAAATAAAATATCGGTTCTTTTTTATTTTTTGAAAACTTTTTCAAATAGATAATAAAAATATATAAAAATAAAGTACATAATATAACTAAAATATAAAATCATTTCCATCTTTTTCCAAGAATAAAATTTCTTGTGTTTGATATTTTGTGTCTTCTTCAAAAAAAAAAAAAAACAAAAAACAAAAAACAAAAATAAAAAACAGACAAAGAGAGCAGATGCTTATTTTCACGTAAAAAATTTAAATAAAAAATTTTTCTAAAAGAAAAAAAAAAAATACTTTTATTTTTTTTATCTGTATACAATAAAAACTAAAAATCAGTGCTTTTTAAACTTTATATATGTAAAGTATTTAAATAAAATATCCTTTTTTTTGTAAAATTTATAATTTCTAAACTCAGGTTTTTTTGATAAAAATAATAAAGGAATGAAGATGATGACTTGAAACCGGCGTCGCCTCATGTGTCGCTTTCATATTTAAATATAATACATTAATTCAAATACGACTTGACCAAATGCAAGAATGACCCGCATCGAAATGACTTTCTATTTTAAGTTGAGTTGTCAATCAATTTTGTTTATTTTTTTTTTTTATGCATTTTCTCTGCCACATAAACAGGACAGGAAATTACACATCTTTTTCTGTTCAGACGTGGCTGTAAATGTCGTAAGGGAGAATAACTCTTATGACGTGTGTGGGATTCGAACTCACACCCCCCCCCCCCCCTCGGTGTTTACAGCGTATTATACGCTTTTACCCACTAGGCCACCAAAGCCTCTGTCAATAATAATTTAATTTCACTAATTTTTACATACAAAATTAAAATTTGTTTTGTAAAGCGACACACTTTTACATTTAGTCATTATGTTATTTAAAAAGTGACGCGTAAGGCGAAGCGAAGCGACTATTGGGTCATTATGTTCAAAATGTCTATTTTTAAATAAATTTAAACAAATAGTGTACATTATCCCAGCAGTGAGTCAATTAAAGCAGGATCACTGAAAGAATCACTCAAGGAGAGTTAGGAATACTTTCAGAAGCTGTGAATTACATGAAAATTTATTTTATTTGTCACAATTCTTTAAAAGAATATCATTTCTTTTTTATGTATTTAGTTGTTCTTTAACTTTAAGATATTTCTTCAATCAGATTTTCTATTTTCTTTTGATTTTTCTTTGTTTTTTTTTGCTATCTCATTTTTTTTCTATTTCGAACTTTTATTGTAATGATTTGTTTATATTTTAAAATTCGTTTAGAAAATAATTTTCCAAAATCAAAAAAAAAAAAAAATCAAAGAATTATCACAATTTGATAAAATATCTCTGTGGTGAAATTTTTGATTTCTGTATATATCCTTTTTTAATGTGTGCGGTTTTAGAAAAAGTTACTTTAATATTATCCTCTTTTTTAAACTTAAAAATATAATTGCAATTGTTAAAGCGAGTTATTTGAAATAAATTTTAAAATACAAAAAAATTCTAGTTGATAAAAAAATAAAAAAAAAAAAAATAATTGAAGTTTATTTTGTTTTATAATTGGTGCTAGGCAGGCAGTAAATGAAAATTGTGAATTATGATTTTCATAATAAATTGATGAAAGGTTTTACATTTTTTAAATAAAAAATTTAATATCTGGGTATTATGTGTCTAAGAACTGTGTAAAAATAAAACAAACTATGAACAAAAAACAGAAAATAGATGAGAAAATTGTTATTTGGTATTTCTTTAAATAATTTAAGTAGAATCATTTCAGTTTCAAAAACTTTTTGGTTTCATTTGTACATATATATGTATATATATTGTAGATCCATCATATATACATATATGTATATATATATTGTAGAACCTTTTTGAATCCGAATCAAATATATAGGAGCAAATATATACAAACACTTAATATATATATAATATATGTATGTATATACAAAACACTTAATTTTGGAACACATTATGGCTAATACAAATACAGACTCTCATAGACGAGAACAATTGCATTCTTTTAATTTGAAATTTAGCTCTTACTAAGTTTTGTACCATATTATACTGCTGCGTAAGCAGTTCCGAGTTTTCATTTTATTAATTTCGTTTTTAGATAAATGTATAGTAATAACTTTGTTAGTAATAATTTCATACCATATAGGTACCGTATTTCATACAGTCTAGGATTATCTTTTGATGTTTTATTTTAAGATCAACATCTCATTTAGAACAAAAAATTTGAACTTGAAAATAAATTGATAAAAGAAGATATGTACAATGATTTAATGTTCATTATATTTCCCTTCCCTATATATATTAAAATATTTTCTAATGTCATTAAACCAATAAAAATTACTCCTATTTTACAAATTTACTTGACAATTTTTGCATAATTTATAAAATGTTTTATATTTTATTCTATTCCAGCTATTGTTTGTGAGAATTTATAAATGTCTCATTTTTTTGTTTGAAAAAAACATTTTTTTTTTTTCTCAAAGAAATTTTGTTTTATGTTTTAAGTATATAAAATAAATTTATTAAAATTTAAATAAATTGAAAATCAGTTTCAGAAATCAGGATTTTTTTTTTTTATTTTTTCTTCTTCAGTTTAAAAAGAAACCGTGAGAATTTTATATTTTTAGAAAACCTGTTTTCTTTCCCTATAAACAAAAAAAAAAACTTCTAACGAAATAAAAATAAAAATCTGTTTTTAAAAATCTAGAAAACTTGTTTTTTTCTTTTCTAAATTCTAACCATTTAATAAACTGGTAAAATTTTATTTAATTGAAAAAAAAAAACAAAAAAGAACATATACACATAATATATTTTAATTATTGTCCTTTGGCATTTCAATATTCAAGAACACAGCCGAAGTCAGATTTTAAAAATATCACAATATCTTTCAAAATTCTCAAAACACAAAAAAAAAAACAAAATGAAAACCTAGTACTTTATATTAGAGAAAAGAAAGTTCAAGGTGCAACTATATTTAAAATATATACAACTAGTACAAACTAGTTTGATTAACCAAAGGTCAAAATACTGGATTTTAATTCAGAGAGTTTTTGTTTTTTTTGAATACTTTCAAACTCTCTTTCACCCCAAAAAAAAAACTTGAGGTGCATTATTAAAATACAAATATTTTCAACATATCCTTAAAAATTCCAGTTTTTCCCTACTCGGATATTTAACATTTTATGTAAAGAAAAGTATTGTCACATCAAATTAAAAAAAAAAAAAACTTATTTTGACTAAAAACGAAGGGTCCAAAATCGTTATTAGTTTAATAATTTTGGACCCTGAATTATTAAAAAAAAAAAAAAAAATCAACGTTAAGTCCAAATTAAAACCTTATTATTAATTTCTTCTATCAGAGAAAAACTTATGTTTTTTTAGTCACGTGTCCCATTTCGGAATATTAAATTTCTCTTTTTAAAATAGAGATCAAAAAGATCAATATGGCAGACGAAAGATAATTATTTTTAATGTTGTATATATAGCAGGATCATTTGTAAAAAATTATGAAAGGATCCCATTTTAGAATTTTTATTTTTTTCCTTTTTTTTTTTCGTATTTATTGAAAGAATTTTTATAATAGGGCGACGAAGACAACAACAACGACGCTCACTTACAGGTAAAAAATACAATTGTACAAATGATAATAGGATAATTATAAGAATAAAATGGTATTAACTGTTCTTTCATTGGTGATGGTAAAGTACATTAATATTTATTTTTATTTTTAACGGTTTTTTTTTTTTTTCTTATAGTTACGCACAACTTAAATAACGGAAAAAAAACATCATAAAAGGCGTTTTTTTTTTATATAATTACATTAAAGGTAATGAATAAATATAGATAAAAGGGTTTAATTGTAAAATAAATTAAAATTATGACTTTTTTGTTGCGTAATTATTAACCGAAAAATTCTGATATGGGATGTTTGTTGTTTTGATGATTTAATTTTTATATTTATATTCTCTGCCCGGACATAATTAAAAGGTAACGATGGCCGATCGGTTGGTCGGTAGGTTGATTGTCAAGTTTTTTTTTTTTTTTTTTGTTTTTTGAAGATTTGTTATCTTGTTTATTTGTTGTACTTTTAATTTTTACATATGGGACAGTAAAAGAAGGGAAAGTATTAACTTTAAGGATTCTTTATTTGCTAAATAAATGGAATTATGAGCACACTTTTGACTATCATTCATACTCTATACATACATATATATATAATTTTATAAAATATTTTTCAAATAAAAAGGATGTGAAAAGAATTGGTAAAATTTTGAAACGTGTCAAAAGTTAAAATGTGTTTGGAATAATAATTTAAAAGAAATAAAGATTGTAAGAATTAAAATTTCATACATAATTATTCTTGTTCAGGACATTTTGTAACGTGCATTTTGAAGAAAAAATTTTTTTTTTATATATATATATACATAAGTAGATATGTACATTAAAATATTTTATTTAAGGTTTGTGTATTTTTTATAATACAATTAAAAACTTGTTATATAAAAATTATTATAAAATATGAATATCTGATTGTGGGTATTGGTCAATTGTCTTTTGAATGTAAGGGGTTAAGTATTTATAAAATAACCAAAAGGAAACATTAATTTTGGTAATAAATCATATTTTAAATTTTATGGTTTTTGTTTTATATATGAAATTACCAATTAATTTTCGTTAAATATGAATAGGTCATAATAATTAGAAATTTGAGATTTGTAAAATTAAGTTTTAATAATTATATTTTAGTTTACTTGAGGTAAGTCTACCTTAAGATGATTGTATGCTTCAATTGAATAATTTTGTAAAATAATATGCGGTACTGAAATGAGATTTACTTGAAATTTAATAAAGAAAAATCAAAGCTTTGACATTTTTTTAAAAATTTGACGAAAAAAATTTTTACATTTCATATTCTCATAGGTGTTTTAAACAAATTTTTGTGAAATCTTTTGTATTTCAGGAGGAATGGATCCATTATGAGAAAAATTTCTAATGAATATGATATTATTTGGTTAAGGCACTATGCAGATATATGTATATATGTATGTATCTACATATATAAATTTTTTTTTTTTTCTTTTTTTAGAAAAACTTAAAAAGTTTAGATTTTTTGAAACCTATTTAAATATGATATAAATAGTAAATCCTTGTCAGTTTCTTTTTAAAATCTGGTATATCAACAACGAAAAAACCGTTGGTTAATTTTTTTTTTTTTTTTAATTTGAAAAAAGATAGAAAAAATCATAAACAAACAAATGTTTCTTCACTTTTTTTTTTTGTACATAACATGTACAATTTTTTTCCAGATTTTCCAGGATTATCAAGGTAAACGTTTCTGTTTTTTTTTGTTCTATATGAACAGATCTTGTATTGAATTTTAAGTGTTTTACAATTAAAATACATAACTATATATATGTACTTACATGTATGTAGATGATTATAAGGGTATTATATATTTTTTACAAAAAAAAATTTCTAGAAATAAAAAAAAGTATTAGGGTGTCGTCATAGTCAAAATGAGAAAAGGATATGAACAAAAGAAAATAAATTAAAGAAATGTGGTCGATTGTCGATCGTTCATTCACATATTATGTAAATTAAAATTAACGGTTTTATTTTATATAAGTATATTTTAAACATCTGTATGGATGTTAATACATGTATATTCTATTAAATTCCGACATACTTAAGTACTATAAATAAAATATATAGATATATATGTGTATAAAAAAGAGGTGTTATTAAAAAAGCAGAAACATTTATTTTTAGATGATATTGGAATATTATATTATTTACTAATAGTAAACAATATTATATTGTTTACTAGATTATGTACATAAGCGGCTTGATATAGGACTCGCCAATCTAATTGGAATTTAAAAAAAAATATAATTTACAAGATAGTTCTCTTAAGAAAATAATCTTTTGATTTTTGATTGGTGAATTGAAATATATATTTTTGTTTAACGAAAGTAAATTTTTTTTTTTTTGTTATATAAAGTGAGATTGTATTTGTATAAAATATTTTTAACGTTTTTTTTACTTATATAGACATAAAATGCGTTTGTTAATTATTATTAATATGTATATGTATATATTTTTACATATGTATATATATTTTACATAAGTACATATGTATATATTTTTTTAAATAAATCTTTTATAGATTAGGTACATATATTTTAAACTGAAAATTACAAAATTTATTCAAAAATATTTCATTGCGATAGGATATTAATGAAAAAGAAAATAAGTAGGTTAAGAAGTAGTTGAGGACTGATCGACTAGAGTAATTTTGATTTTAAGACTAAAGTAGTCATTAGAGTAGTCTTAACTAAAATAGTCATTAACTATCATATAATATAATATAGTTTTATACGTTTGCCTCACATTTCATATAACTAATTAATAATAGTCATAACAATCATTTAAAAACCATTCGTCCATGTCATATGGAAAACTTATCGAATATGATAGCTAATAGCTATAATTACTTATTATATAATTTAGTTAACTGCTATTATAGTTATAGTATAACTCAAAATATTATAATTAAAACACATTATACACAAAATAAATTAAATTGAGTTCTTTCTTAATGTGACTAATGATATATAAGTAAAAAATTTATTTTAAATCTTTCGTTAAGTCAATGAGTACATATAATATATATATTATATGTACTCATTGGTTAAGTATTAAATAAATTACAGTTATCACCTTTGATTCGTTAACTTTTCTAAAATAAAGAAATTTTTTTGTAATTTATTTGAGATTTTTTTAAAAATAAAAAAAAATGTTAACAGAGTTAAGTAGAATATTCAAAAAAAAAAAAAAAAATTTCAAAATGTTATATCGTAAATATTTCAAGACAACAGGTAAATATTTTAAGCCAAATGAATAACTGTATAAAAAATGACAAAATGAAATTTCTTGATTTATATAAAAAAATATATATAAAAGATAAAAAAGTGTTGAAATTGTGCACTTAAATTATTCTTAAAATTATTTTCCTTTCAAAATTGTATTTCCAAAATATGTAACTTTAATGCAATGTAACTCTAACTTATAGTTTTTTTTAAATAACTTAAAAATATCTTTATTTTTAATCTATAGGTAAGTACATAAGTATATAAACGTATCTACACTACCTACACTAATTTTTTTAATTCAAAAGTTAATTAACCTGCAGGTATGCCAAAACATATTCATATTTAGTTAATTAACGAACATATGATTTAATATTTATAAAAAAAACATTATTTTATAAATTTTGAACAAAAAAAAAAAAAATAAAAAAAATTAAAATTATTTTTAAAATTTTTAAGTTTAATCAAATAAAAAATAAATTGATTTACAATAAAATTTTCTATATATACCTATATAATCAAATTAATTTATATGTATGTATGTATATGTTTGTATATTTGTTTAAAAGTAGAATATAACACTACTTACCGCCATTTTTATTGATTTGTCATAATATTTTTACTTGACTTTTTTTTTTATTTTTTTTTTTCCTTTTTACTGTTATTTTTGTCTTTTTTTTTTACTTTATTTTTTCATATTATACATACATATTATAATATATGTAAATATATGTATGTATGTTTTGTTTTTATTTATTTGATATATTTTGTATTTTCATTTAAATCCAATTAGGAAAAACTTTTTTTTTTTTTCTTTTTTGTTTGTTTGCTCTGTGTTCATTTACAAAATAAATTATTTTAATTATCATTTGTTAAGGTCATTTAATCATTAATCAACTTCTCTACAAAATTTCGTTTTTTATTTAAAAACAAAAAAAAAAAAAAAAAACAGCTATTTTAAATGTTTTTTAATTGAAACAACAATTATCACCACACACAGAAATAAAAGAAAATTCAATTGTCACTTTTTATTATAGAAAATGTAATTAAATAAAAAAAAAAGAAAATTAAAAAAAATACAATATTTTTTTTTTTTTATTTTTTAATTTACAGAAAAGATCATTAAATTCAT
Source organism: Poecilobothrus nobilitatus (assembly GCA_947095535.1). Taxonomy (NCBI): domain Eukaryota; kingdom Metazoa; phylum Arthropoda; class Insecta; order Diptera; family Dolichopodidae; genus Poecilobothrus; species Poecilobothrus nobilitatus. Next base: position 31,314,709 of record OX352773.1, on the reverse strand, counting down.
TAAAAACAAAAACAAAAACCAAAACATAGAGACACTATTGTTAATTGTTTTTTTTTTGTTTTTTTGTCTTTTTACACTTATTTGATTAAAGAAAAATTATTTAAAGTTATTTAAGGAATTTTAATTTTAGTTCAATAAAAAGTTCATGTCGAGTATTTGGTGTTGCACACAATAAACAAAAAAAATATTTCCGAAACAAAAAATACAAATAACAGAATTTTACAATTAACAGTCACAAAATAATATGTGCAATAAAATAAAAAAAATATTTTAAAATAAAACAAATGAGCGCAAAAAAAAAAAAAAAAAAAAAACTCACTATGAAAAATCAAAAAGAAGAATATAAAAACAAAAAAAAATAATGTTCTAAAACGTCATTAGAGCAACGCGTCTGTTTTTAAGTTTTTTTTAAATAGAACTGAAACAAATATAATTTAAAAAAAAAAAAAAGAACACATGCTTCCTTTTCTTTTCCTCGTTTCTCTTTCTTTTATTTGACAATTAAAAATTTCAATATTACTTTTGTGGTGTGGTAATTTTGTTGCTTTGGTTAATTGGTGATATCCTATACAATTGCGAAAATATATATTCAAATATTTTTATTTTATTTTTTTTTTTTTGTTTTTAATATAAAAGTAATTAAGTTCATTTGAAAATAAAATTTAATATTTTGCGTCTTGTGGCTGCAGTTTGTTGCTAAGAAAAAAACTTAAAAGAAAAAACATAAAAGTAGAGAAAAAGGACAAAAAGATATACCAGAAATAAAAAAAAAAAAATTTTGTGTATAGTTTCTTAATTTAAGTAAAAAAAAAAAAAGTTAAACTAAAGAAAATTGCGAGAATTAGAGAAAAAAAAAAATCAAATTATATGATATATATATATAGATAGTATCAATGTATATATATAGATAGAGAGATATCTAAACTCGGGGTACAATCAGAATTTAAGATTCGATTTGTGCTGAAAGTTCATGTTTTTTTTTTTTTTGTTTTTTAAGATACTCAAATTTTTTTCTTATATAGTAGGTAGAGGTATGTAGGTATCTAAATACATACTTACTAGATAGAATTTTATAATTAGTTGTAGTTTATACCAATAATACCAAAATTAATCTATACTAAGTTTAGTTTTATTGCTCTTAATGAAAATGTGACTTACTTATACGAACTTATGAAAAGAAAGTAAAAAAAAAAATTTGTAAAGAAGTCACTATATAAAATCAAAGGTTTTTAAATGCGCAAACAATTTAGAATTTATTGTGGCTTGCACTAAAATTTGTATGTAATCTTTCTTAGAATTTTACATATGGGAAAAAATTGTGAAAAAGCAAAAGACATTAAGGAATGTTATATTGTTTATGTTAGCGTTTTAATTTTCCCGTTTTTAAAATTCTATCTTAAAAGCGTTTCGAACGCAATTTTTGTTTCATAACATTAAATAACGGTATGTTTAAATACTAAATTGAAAAAAATTGTATTTTTGTCCTGTCATTTTGACGTTTTTAGATTGAAAATATCTTAGGCATACATATGTAATATTTTTCCCAACTTTCAGTGACTGTAATGGGTGGGGGACTATATATATAAAAAGGTCTAACTCCAATATTAAAATTTCATTGTTCTATCTTAAAATCGTGTAAAAATTTTGTAGATGAGCGAATAAATGGGATGGCTGCATTTCAAAATTTTTTTTTTTTAAATGATGTTCTCAAAACGAAAACTAAGGTATATAATGGAGTTTCTATTTTTAGAAATAAAATGAGGAGCATAATTTTTCTTTCTATTAATGTGCACTGTTGTTCATAAAAGGTAAAAAGAAAAGTAGGGAAAATTTAAAACTAAAATCGATAAGAAGCCGTTATTTTACACTGAGTTTTTTTTTCTTAATTTTGCGCAATAACTACATTCTTTTTATAGTTTTATTTTTTTTTTTTTTTAGAACTTTTAAAACGCAAGAATAGCAACCGAAAAATACAAACGCAAATACAATAAACTCTTGGAAACCTTAAAAATTATTACGGTAGTTTAATGTTTGTTAGTAGTTTTCTAATATTACACATATACATACATATATATGTATATATATACAATATGTGATTTGATATTATTGATTTAATTTTTCGGTTTTTTTTTTGTTTTTTGTATTTTAATTCACATTTTCTTTTGTTCTATAGACGACTATAAGTTTCCTTATGAATTTAATGAATTCTAATTTAATATTAAAATACATAAATTCAAAAATATATTGATTTTTTTTTTTTTTACTTAATTTATTTAATTTAATATTATTTTAGTTTGCAGTATTATATGATATGACGTATTACTTTTAGGTATTTTTTAATTTGATTATGAGGTATTGAACTTTTTGAAATGAAATCTTATAAAAATGAGTACCTGCCCCATCTATAATTTTTTTTTTTCCGGATAAACTAACTAACTGTACGAATATTTAATAATTATTTCTGTAGAATTTATTTTTAAATTATTTTATTTTTCTTTTTCATCCTTAGATAAACAAACAATCTTGTATTTGTTGTTCCGTAAAAACGTTATCTTACTATATCTATAACATCTAGACTCTGCGACCCCCGTTGTGTCAACATATTGCATTTTAATGGTATATTTGTGCAAACGTTAAATTGTAACTGAATGTTACATTTGAATGGACAGCTTTTAATTTCTAGTGGCCAACAGAAAAATGAATAAATTAAAATTAAAAGAGTTTAAATCAACTACTTGTAGAATGCGGTGAAGCCAAGATGAGATATAAAATATTCATAAATTATTAAAATTTCCCAATGATATCTAACAAAACTTTCTTCAATCTATATATACCTTTTTTTAATTTTAGTTAAATTTTTTAAATATTATAAATTTAAATAAATTTATACATTAACTTTGCCATTTTAAAATTTAATCAAAAATTTTTTATGTCAAATTTTCTAAATTAAGCATGCAATTTTGGGCATGAATATTTTCTGTTTTCGTATACTTAATTAAAATATTTTAAATATATTGTTTTTAATAATTTTTATGAATACCTATAAGTAGGTGCGATATATGTATAATGCATTTAAATGAATTAATATTTAAAAAGAGGTCATTTTAAATATTATAGAGAAAAAAATATTTTTAGAAATTTTCAGACCACAAAAATTTATTAAATGTGTATATAATTCTTTTTAATATTTCTTAAGCAAAAATTTTTGTTTTTTTTTTTTTTTCTTAAATCTAATTTATGAATTATTAATAATTAAAAAAAAAAAAAACGAAAAACAACAAATAATTCATAAATGTAGAAAAACCAAGGTAAATTATTTCTAAAATTGAAAAAGTATACAAACAAGGTAGAATGTAAACCAACGGTTTTTAAAAGCGCACATTTCCAAAACTCAATACAAACTGTTTAGAAGTGTGACATACACAAAAATTTGAAAATTTCATGTAATAAGAAAAAATGTGAAAATAGGACATTTTTGAAATTTTGAGGGGCTATAAGTCCGGAATCCTATATAACTAAGAAAAGCCGTTAACACACGTAAAAATATATTATTAAACCTTTAATTTTCATGTCTTGCCGAAGAAAAATTTGTACAGGTGCCTAAGTTACAGGTGTCTAAAAATAGCAAATTTTCAATTTTTGAGGCGTAATAACTCTTAAAGAGGGGGTGTTGTCAATTGTCTGAGGAAACTTATACTAATTCTAAAAGTTCTTTCTTGTCTCAAAATTTCAGGTTCCTATCTAAAGGGGTGCCGGAGTTATGAAAAAAGAAATTTCATGCAAAATGTGGTTTTCACATAACGGTAAATTTAAATAGTAAATTACAAAATATTACATAATTTTGATATTGTTTTATATAGATAATAAAATTTTCGATCTTCTGGCGGTTTTAGATTGCAAAATTATTACTCAGAGCCCGAGATATATACATCTGAAAATGGGGCTTTTTCGCAATTTTGAAGAGCTGCAACTTTGGAACCTTTTACAATTAAAATAAACCTTCAACACACGTAAAAATATATTATTGTAGCTTTAATTTTTATATCTTGCAGAAGTAAAATGTGTACAGGTTCCTAAGTTACAGGTGTTTAAAAATAGCAAATTTTCAATTTTTAAGCCCTAATAGCTCATAAACAGGGGGTGGTCCGAAAAAATTTTCTGAGCAAACTTATACTAATTCTAAAAGTTCTTTCTTGCCTCAAAATTTCAAGCTTCTATCTAGAAGCGTGCCGGAGTTATGAAAGTAGAAAAATCATGCAAAATTTGGTTTTCACATAACGGTAAATTTAAATACTAAATTTTAAAAAAATGTATAATTTTGATATTAATTTACAAAGATAAAAGAAATACCTGTCGAATGACGTTTTCAGATTGAAAAAATCTTAAGCAGAACATAAGATATATGCATTTAAAAATAGGGCTTTTTCAAAGTTTGAGGGGCTGTAGCTCCGTAATGGGGGGGCTACATGAAAAAGTTGTTCCACAAAATTATTTTTTTTATGAGACCTACCTATGGTTAAAATTTTTTTTCTCTATCTTTAACGGTGTAGAAGTTTTGTAAACAGACGGACGGACGGACGGACAGAGTAAAACTAATAAGCACATTTTTTCAAAATTTTTTTGGAAATGTGCTAAAAAGAAAAACGAAAGAATAAATTCATAGGTTTTTTTTTTTCTTTTAAATTATATTAATTATATTATGCAATAAATTCCATTTTTCTGTAGTTTCTTTTTTTCAAAATAAATTTCTATAAATTTATTTTTATTTTTATGCATGAGAATATTGATTGTTCGTATTTAATTATTATTATTTTATTACATTTTTTTTTTATTTAATTTATTTTGAATTATTCGCCTAGAAATATGCAATTCTATAATAAAAAATATATAATCTTTAAATTTTTTTTCGGGGGGAGTAACTACATGACGTATTAATAGTGACGGCGTGAGTTCAAATCCATAAATTGAAATTAAAAGTATATTTTTTTTATAGTTAGTGTTTTTAAACGTTATGGTGAAATTATTCTTCATTATTTCTGATTAGCGAAAAAAATGTAATGATATTTTTTTTTTAAAATAAATTACTTTAAATATATGGGGACTCGCTTGTCTACTGTGTTTAAGCACGTGGCTTATAAACCTAAGGATTAGTAATATTGCATTATTTTATGTATGCTTGTAATACTTACTAATATGAATATAAATAAATACTTTAACTCTAAAAGATCTAAAAACAATTTATTTTTGAATTGTTTTAAACTGTAAGTGTAACTACAGCAAACTTAACAGTGTAGATGAAATTCATGTTTACAGTTGGTGAAAAATACAATTTATCTTTTTAACTTGGCTTGGCTCAAAAATAAATTAAATGCACATAATTTAACTTCTTTTTAAAGAAACAAGCTTCACAACAGTAATCTAACATTAAACAACATGTCCATATTTCCTCACACTTTTAAATATTAAATAACATGTTCACATTTCTCACGTTCAGACAATTAAATTTGTCTATAATTATCCCTTACAATTAGTTTAAAGATTTTATTATATAATCGCCAATAATATAATATTCTTTAATATTCAAACAATGTTGTTTTTAAATGAATGTGTGTAGTTGGTTGATCCGTTTTTGAAAGCTACAGCGATAACTATCATTCAAAAATAAAATTCCAAAATTACAATTTTTCTTTACATCTTAAGTTAGTTGTTAACAGAATAGGCTGACGTATCATTTATAATATAAGGTACCATTTATATTTTATGGTTATAAAAACCTAAAATAAATTGAAAATCATAAATTTTTTAATTAAAAATTAAAAAAAAAAACTAAATTAAAATGGTCTACAGATTTTTTTATTACTCAATAGTAATTTTTAACTTCTTTCTGTTTTTTAATTATTTTATTAGAAACATAAAAAATTATCCTTTAATAAAAAAGAATATTATCTGATGGATAAAGGTATTTTCAAGTAGAAATAAATTTTTTAACACATATAATATGTACCTATATGTAAATTTAACTAAAAGGTAGATACATTTTATACATTAACAAGATTTTCAACATAATCTTAATTAAAACATTTCTGTTTAGGTATTAATTATAAAATACATATAAGTAGGTACATGTTTAAATTAATCTTAAAATCACAAAGGCAAACATTACGAATGGAAAAAAAGAAATATTCAAGTTCACAACAAAAATTTGTAATTCACCAAGTTTTTATGGATTGCATACAACATAAGATATAGAATAAAAAACTAAATAAGAAAAAAGATACCATTAAGGCTACTAGTATAGTAAAATTCAAAAGCATCACTTTATAAATTATAAAAATGCATCCGGAACATCATCCGAAAGAAATACAATTCAATGCATTTGTATATACAATCGATAACATATGATTTGATTTTGATTTAATTTTATTTCCCTATTGCTTTATAATTTTCGGCCTCTTTTGCTTTTGAAATGTTAGTCATATGTTGACAATTGGTTTCAACAGCTATTATACATGTGAAAGACACCAAATTTGAAATTACCTAATTAAATTATTGGGCTTATTTAAAAAATATATATATATATATTTATTTCCAAATAGAGTAACGACAACAATTTTTAAAATAATTATAACATACTTTTCATTCTTGATGCAAATTTACAGAATTCTGCTTTCATATGACTCTACCATATTCATTTAATGGCTTAATTCATGAATTCAATTTTTGTTGATTCTCATTTAAAGGACATATAATTTTATGTAAATACCTATAGCTTTTTCTTAATTTTCCGAAAAAAAAATTCGAATTTTTCAGTGCCATTTTATACTAAAAAGTACTCTTTATTTAAAGAATGCATACGCACCTGAAATTGCATTTAAAACATAGAGCTTTTCTATATTTAAAAAAAAACTAAAAAAAAACCAAAACAAACAAAACACAATAAAATTTTTTTTTCTTTTTTAGAAACTTTTTAACAAGAGAAAAAACAAGAAAAAAATAATAATAAATGATATATCTAGAGAAAGAATTAAAGAATTCCTGTAATATTAAGTTTCTCTTTAAAAAAAAAAAAAATCTCATAAAAATAGAAAAAACCGAAAAAAAACGAAAAACATAAAAATAAAAAATGCACAACAAGAATAACGATATAAGATGAAGCTTATAATAGCTAAATATTAAGGTAATTAAAAGGATACTTTATGAAAGTATTTATCCTTCCAATCCAATTCAACTCAACTAACTAACTAACCATTTAAAAAATATATCTATCTATATACTTATATAGTTTGTGTGTATATAGGTAACATGTAACTACATAATTATTAAAAAAACAAAAAAAAAAAAAATTTCAAAAGGATATTAAAAAATTGTAGAATTATTAAAACAAGAAAAATTAAAAGATAAAATGAATTTTTTTTTTTTTGCTTTTGTTTTTTTTTTTTTTTTTTTTTTTTTTTATATCAAAAGAAACAGTTAGTGACTGCAAGGATAGAAAAAAATTAAGTGGAAAGAGTTGAAGTATATGATAAAAATAATAAAAAAAAAAATATTAAAATGAATGTGGTTATGGTACAAGTGCACGTATATGTGTGAATAATGTAATTATGTTATAAGTATGTACATAAAAATTGTATGATGATCAGAATAGAAAAAAAAAAAAAAAAAAAAGATGAACATTATAGAATTCTATTGTTTCTATTTTATTTTTTTAATTTTCAGTTCTAGTTAAGACTACCTTCTTTTAAACAAAACAAAAAAAAATTAAAAAATAAAAAAACTGCTTTTTTTTTTTTATTATAATAATTTTGATTGAAAAAGATAGTTAAGGATTAATTTTAATTTTTTATTTTATTTTACATATTTAAATTAAAGAAAAGAGATAAGACGATAATTGGATTAAAACAAAAAAAAAAAAAAAAAATAGTTTCTTTTCATTTCATTTTAATTAATTAAATTAATCCAGATTTAATGGATTGGTATAAGTTGTTCTTTCTTCAAAGTAATATTTCTTTTTTTTTTTTTTTATGTATAAAACGATTTTAAATTTTTTTTTGTTTTTTTATTTTTAATTCGTTTATTTTATTCCTTAATTTTTAATCACATGAGAGAGAGATGAATGTAATACTAGAGAAGCTTTTAATAATAATAATAATATATCCTTTTTCAAAACTAAATGATTAAAGAGATTTGTTAGATGAGAGATGAGAAATTTTAAATTATCCTTAACTGTTAGCTTCGAATTATAAGGACTAATTTCGTTTATTGACATTCTCGAAAGGATGATTTTTTAAATTTTGTTTATAGGTTTCTCAGTTTTCATATGGATATAATTGGTAACAAAAATAATAATCTGACACAGGATTCGTTTAATTTAGAGCTTTTAATTGGCACATATATTTAATTTTTGATTTTACTTGTGTTATTAATTTTGTACATCAAAAAATTCAATTGTTCGAAATTTTTATTTAATTGACCAAAAAATTAAAGCAATTTAAATTCGGTATATCCTTTTTATTTTTTAGGTAAAAATAAATAATTGTATTGTATTTTTTTAAGAGACGAAAAAAATGTATAGAAGGAACTATGGAAAGACAGAAGAAAACCAAAACAATTAAACCTTAATTTAAAAGGTCTTGCTCTTGCAGTCCTTAAGCTAATTTAATTGTGGGAATAAATCTGTTTGTTTTTTTCTTTTTTTTTTTTTTTTTTATCTTAAATGTTCTTGAGAAAACATCGCAGCAAAAAGAAAAAAATTAAATATTTTGACAAAAACTTGGGGTGGTTTTTTTTTTATTTTGTTGGAAAACACAAAAAAAAAAAAAAAGCAAACAACATGAATTTAATCAAAATTTAAACCATTAACAATTGAATAATTTCTATAAAATTATTTATTCATATTTGTTTGTATATCACCTTTTTGTTTGATGATCTATTAATATATATGTTTAGATATAAAAAAAAGTTTTTTACAATATTCATATAGATATATATATATGTATAGTATTATGATCTTTTTTTTTCTATATATATACAGGACTTTTATCTTTTTGACCCCAACAGAGTTTCTTCTTTTCAAAGGTCCTTTCTGGCGTACAAAAAACTTTGTTTTTTTTTTTTTTTTGTGATGTCTCTTTTTTTTTTTAATTTTCTGCTTGATAATGTTCACTTAGAAATAAATAAATAAACAAAGATATTATTATATGGATTTAGATAAAAAGAGGGAGGAAGAGAAAACAAAAAGATATAGAGAAGAATAAAAATAAGTATAAAAAACCAAAATAAAAACATTTTATTTTGTTTGTTGTTCATTTTATGTTTTGTTCTCCTCTCAGTTTTTTTTTTTTTTTTTCATCATTATACATTTAACATATTGTTTGATTAAAAAATGAATAAAAATATATTATATGAGTACATAATATTATATTATACATTTATACCTATATATATAAATAAAAAAAAAATTAATAAAAAATAAAAAAAAAAAAAACAAAATTATATTGTATGAGAAAATATTTGAATATAATATTTCTTCATTGTTCGTTCTATTATCACTTGTACACATATTTGCATACAATGGTGGAAAAGATATTGCAGTAGTTTTTTTTTTATCATTTCTTCACTTCAATAAGGAACAAAATGTAATTGACAAGACCACATATTATTCATATAAGACAAAAAATCAATTTCATAAATAATTATTTTCGTTAAGTCATTCAATTCATAGCTGTAGCCATTGTATAACATTATAAAACCCAAATACTATGCCATCTAATATCTTATACAAGAATTATTTTCTTTATTTTATATTACGATATAAACTATTACGATATTATGATATACTTAAACTATTACTATTTGAATATGACTTAATTGAAGCCTTACCGATTGAGAAACCTGCGACTTTAGGACCTTAGGAAGGTGATGTAAAAATATACCACGCCAAACCACGTTTTTCTTATCCTTTTTTTGAAATTTTCTTTATTATTAATCATTAATGTTTCAATATTTTGATCGAAAATTAATAAATTTTCTTATTATGTTTCATTAATGAATTAAGAATTATTTATTTGTGATTTAACAGTTAAATCGGTTAAATCATTCGTCTTTTTATACAAGAATCTTGGATTCAAACCGAATAGATTATAAATTAAAAATAAATAGTCGGAAAATAATAATAATAGTAATAATAATAGTTTTTACATTGTAACTGTTTTCGGTTATTACCTAATGCAGAAAGTAGTTATATACTATTACATGTTGTAACCGATATAGCCTTGTCATACTGTTACTTAGAAAATACTTTGTTCCTTTACAGTTCTATTTTCTTATTCAAGGTTTTCTGCATCTCTGTTCAAAACTTTCTTATACGTACTCGTTAAGAGTTTCGCATCACATTATGTTGGTTAAAAAGAGAAATAACTGTAATCAGCAAGAATCTGAGGCTACTGAGAAGCTAATCTTTCGTGTCTTTGAAAGATTCCCATCGTCCTTAAGAATTGTAACATTTAGTTATCTAAAATTTCTACTTACATAATTATTTCAAATTATAAAGTAGATAATCGGTTTTTTTTTTTTTCCACTACTGTATCTTTAAAGAATGGATAAAACTATCAGATGGTATAAGAAACTCTTTGTTCTTAATTTTTTTTTTTTTTTTGTATGTTTGGTTTAGTTTAGTTTAGTTTTAGTATAGTTTTTTGATTATTTAATTTTTGTTTCTCATGAAATTTTTTTTTTTTTTTGTTTTTACTTCTAAATTAAAATATGGTCTTGTCAATGTCTACTATTTAAATAGAACATATATAGTTTTCTTTAAATGTGAATTTAGTTTCATTTGTTTTATACTTATTCTTTTTTTTTTTTTTTTTTTTTTGGTATATCTCAATTTAAAAGACAGTATTTAGCAAGAAAAACAAAATTGGTTTAATTAATTAAACCTTGAAAGAAACATTAAATTAATGTCATAAATTAATGTATATATAATTAATAAATGAATAAAAAAAAAAAAGAAACAAAACAAAAAAAAAAAATGAAAAAGAAGCGTGAAATCTAAATTTAATATAGTTTTTTTTTGTATTATATAGTAGTTCTTGTAGTGCGCCTTTAATAAATCTACATGGTGTTTTAAAAAAATTATGACGATATTGAAAAAAAATCCGAAATTGATTTAATTTGTTTAAATCAAAAAAAAAAAAAAAAACAGAAAACTTAATAAAATACCATAAAATCATTTTATAATAGCATGAGATTTTATATTGTATGGGAGGATTTTTCAATACGATTATCAGAATTTGGGTTAATAGAGTTAAGTAAATTTGTATAAAAAAAAGAGTTCGTGATGTACAAGGAAATGAAAAGTTTATCTAGAATGTTTTCTGTTCAACAAAAGAATTATAAAATGTATCTTCGAAATTTTTTAATTCAAAACTACCTACTTCTTTAATATATTGTTGAAATAGAAACCTTAGTAGTTATTTTATTACTTATAAAATTCAAATTTATTTTATTTATATTCAATCCTTTTTGTTTTATATATACGTATATACATATATATATACACATTAAATATATAGAGAATAAAAGAGATATTTTATTGTCCAGGTTTATTTTAAAATTTTATAATTGGTAAAGAATTGCTATTGAAATAACCTTTTATATCCTGGTTTTTATTATATTTTATATTGAGATCAAATTATATATATATACGTACATATATACATATGTTTTTTTTTTTTTTTTTTTGCAATAATAACTATCATTATAACAACTATTTTGTATATATATATATAAATTATATATGTAAGTAAAAAAGAAAGGATGACCGGATATTAAAATCTTTCCTGTTATTATTGGTGACCTAGGTTAAAGTTTCTTTTGTTTAACTTTTCTTTAATATTTCCTTAATTCTTTATATATATATACATATATATATGTAAGAAATTGTTAAAAAATAAAAAAGGATAGTATTCTAAGAATTTAATATAAAATTCTTTTTTCCTTGAAGTTGACTGAGATGTTGAGTTTTTATATTTGTTTTGAATCAAAAGGACACTAATTAAGTAGCTTCAAATATTTTTTTTATAGAAATTCTTTTTCAATGGTTAATTTTATTATTATCTATAGATTTAAAATAAAAAAAAAATAAATTTAAATACATTTTAAAAAATTATTTTTGCAGACCGAAAAAGCAATTAACAATCCAAAACTGAAAATTATTAAAAATAATTTATAAATATATTGATTATAGATTAATTTTAAAACATATAAGTTTAAATTTGGAAAACATTTTCTTTAGATTAATTGAACTCGAATCTAAATATTGCAAATGCAATTAAGCAACCAAAGGTTCAATTATTCTGGATTAAGTATTACAAAAAAAAAAACAAGGTTGAATGTAAAAAACCAAAAAGTTTTTAAAGGCCAAAAAGGCAAAAAAAAAAAAAAAAACATTTTAGAATTGTGACTCTGTGACTTGCAACAAAATTTGTAAATATTCTTAGAATTTTATATCCTTATGTATATATACATATAGATAAAATGTCAAAAAATAAAGAGAATCTTTCTACAATTTTAAGGAAACTCTATATACTTAAATAAGGAAAAGTTTTTACCGGATGTACAAAAATATAATGTTGAAGTTGATACGTTTCAAATCTAAACAAATTTGTACTTGTGCCTAAGTTGCAGGTGTCTAAAATATGCAAATTGTTTTTACGCTTAATAGCTTTTAAATAGGCGGAGGCATAAGAAATTTTTTGAGAAGATGCAATATTTTGTTTTAAAGTTTTAACTTAAAAGCGTACCGAAGTTATAGAGGAAGGAAAATTTTTCAAAATCCTGTCGTTTGATATTTTTAGATTGAAACAATTTTAGCAGAACCTCATTGGAAAATAGAACTTTTTTCAATTTTGAGAGGATGCAGTTCCGTAATGCATGGGGACTACATAAAAAAAATTATTCCACAATATTAATTTTCTTTACGAGACATTTCCATGATTAAAATTTCATTGCTCATATAACTTTAACATTATAGAAGTTTTGTAAACAGACAGAGCGAAACTTTAATAATTAAATTAAAATATTTTTAAAAACAATAAAGTGAAAAAATTTTTATATTCATTAAATTAAATAAAATACAATTAAAAGATACTTTTATTTTTACTGTATACCATTTATTTATTATTGACCGTTCATTTATGTGGCTTATTAAATCAAAATGTTGTAACATTTTCTTGTTCGTAATTTCAAAAATTATATATACATATATATATATATATATATATAACTATATACATACATATATATATATATATATACTACCAAAAATACATATGGAATTAATATTAATATTCAAATCTTTCCCATTAATTTTCTAAAAATTTATAATTAATATACTATTTATATATATACGTATATATATGTAAAATACTAAAAATATGTACATATATGTATATATGTATTTCAAAAGAAAATAATTATAAATTGCATTGATTTTAATATAATTGTATTTAATAAATTAAAAGTTGACAGGAAACAGAAATTTCCTCTTGAATACAAAAAATTTAAGGCATAAAACCGAATACAAATGAATATAGAAAATAATATAGAAAAAAATTGAAAAAAGGGGGGGGGATAAAATGAAAGAAAGAGACAGAGAAAAGGAAAGAGTGAGAGAAAAAAAAAGGATATTGTTTTGTCCTTAATTAACTCAAGCTTATTGTTCGAATTGATCATACAAACAAACAAACAAAATAAACCAATAAATATAAAAACAAAAACAAGAAAACAAAAAAAAAAATCTAACATAATACAACACAATTCTTAGTTTTATATCTATAGATATATCTATAATTTATTTTTTATTTTATTTTATTCTCTTTAAACTTTATTTTAAATATATAATATTTAAATATGTATGTACAGCTATGAAAATATATTTAAAAACAATTGATTTTAATTTTAAATTAATTCAATTGATCAAAATACATATTTGTTTGTAAAAAGGATAATAGAGAGGAGACAAAAAAAAGAAAAGAAAAAAAGCATAATAGAGGGATTGCAACAAACTGATCAAATAAATACCATATATAACCAGTTTATAACATTTTAATGAAACGAATAATCGAATATTTTGAATAAGGCAAATTTCAGCAGTTTTGCGTAAAAAATAAATGTAATTTGATTAAATAAATTGCGAGGCAACACTGATTATCTGTCAGTTTAAAATGTGCAAGTTCTTTATATGATTTGAAACAGTTTTTATTTTTCCAAAAAAAAAAAAAAACATTTAAAGAAAAATTTTTATAAGTTGCTCTTAAAAGGAACAGAAACCACAAGAATTGATTTTTAAAACCCATACTGTACACTTAAGGATAATGGAATTTTTAATTTACACAAATAAAATATCTAATAATTTTTCCGTTAAAAAAGCATTCAAAATAAAATATATGTATATATTTAATAAAGCGTCTTGTAATTTTTATCATGATATGTATATTATATTATATGTAATGAATGATATAAAATGTATATGCACATATAAATATATACGTATACGTATGTATTCATTATTTTTTATTGTTCTAAAAGTGAAAACAAAAAGTAGCAATAATTTTTTATGCGCTTATTCCTTTTAATTCTTGTGTTGTACATTACACCATATACAATAAATGTAACATATGCAGAGGAAAATAATGATAATATGCATGCATATCATTATGTGTGGTAAACAATATGTATATATGTAAGTATATGTATATATATTTGTTTCAAAATATATCCTGCATTTATTATTATAGGAAACATATATAGAATAATTTATCCCTTTTATTATTATTATTATTATTATTATTGTTAACCACATTGTTGAATTGTTTGTCTGTTGAATTTTTTTTGTTTTTATTGTTGAAAATTTTTAACTTTTCTTTGTCTATTTATATCCTTTTTTTTTTTTATTGTTTATTTCTTTTTCTTTGTATTTTTATTTGTTTTATTTTTCAATCATTTTAATTTAATTTAATTGACTTTAATATTATTTTTATTATTCGAATATAATTTATTTCTATGTGTATTTATATGTGTATATAATATACATGTATGAAGAATCCCGAGTATAAATATTGTTTTAAAAGGATTATTAAAATAAAAATAATTTAATAAGAGTTAATGTTAAAATTTACAGTTTTTAATTTTATGTACAATTAACTATGTGCTATTTATTAACTATATTATTTGCTAAGAATGATAAAAGAAAAAAATTTGTAGTTTTTGAAAAATTTAATAAAAATGATTAAAGGCTACTTTCACACTATGTGTATTCATTGTCATATCCACTTGTGCGTATATGCGTATTGTATTAAATTCCATAATATAAAAGATGTCGTTTAGTATAGTGTCGGTGTCGTTTATTATATATAGTTATGTTACATATAAGCAGTATATGGGGTCCTAAAATTTTTTTAAAAACATGTTCATATACTTTTTTAGCTGTTCACCACACACTAATAAACTTTTGCTTAAACAAGTTTAGAAACTTTAGAATTTTTCTACTTATAATCAGAACCATATAAAATGATGGATAAAATTACAATATAGATGGATAAATGATGTATAAAATGATGTTAATAAATAAATATTCAAACTCATAAAGAAAATTAGTCGAAAAGAACCAAATGACTAGTTAACTATATAGGAATTATTTGAGAATGGAAGAAGAAAGTTTTGAAGATTTTTTTAAAAAAGTGAAACTTTTAATACAAAAGCAAAATACTTTGATGTGCGGTGTAATTTCTGTTAACAATAATAATAATAAAAGGGATAAATTATTCTATATATATATGTTTCCCTGACTTGTCGTAAAACTTTTTTTAATTCTTGTCTATACCAAATTCTAATATTTGTAATTTTCCTTTTTTAATTTGTAAATTCTGACAATCCTTTTTAATTATTTGATACTACAATTCTATCAAATAAATGGAATGGTTTTTCACGATTCACCATGTAATCGTTTATTTTTATATAAATTTGTACAAGGTAAGTAGTTTCAATAATCAAGATAGTTTTCGAAATATTTCAAAAAAATTTAATTAATCTTCATTTTTAAGGACATTGTTGTTAAATAAAAATTATTCCAAAGGAAAAAAGAAAATGTTTAGATGTTAACACAAGAATTTATTGCTAACTGATTTTATTTATGTTTTGGTTAAACATACTCAAACTCTCCGCCGCCCTTTCAAAATTAAAAAACTTTTAATTTTGTTAAACAATTTAATAAACTATTTCGAAACCACTTCACACACCACTACTAAACATAACAAATTTAGAAACATATTTTTAAACAAATTTTCTGGTGTATGGATCCCCATCAATCAAATGACAAATTTATTTTAGCTATAGTTTCGAAAATCATTTTTAGTACTTTATATGTCGAATATTACATTGTCATATGTAAAAAAAAAATATATATAAATATTCAATTTAATTATTTAATGACAATCTAATTCTTTATTTAACTTAAATGAAGTGACCTTTATAGTTTATACTAATAAATTGAAAAATTGTTACTTCTTCAGGAAGCCACGAATTATAACTGGATTCAAAAAAAATTAGCAAATATTATATAAGATATCAAATAAATAACCATTTGGATAAGAGGGCGGGGTTGAATTACCGAAATATATATTTCAGGCAATAAAATAGTATTTGAAACAGGATAAAAATTCAAAAATTCCTTATTCGTTTGTTGGGACTTTATATTCTGTTTCGATTCTATATTAATTAAAATAAAACGTTTTTACAATTTTACAATATTTTTTTGAAAAAATAAAAATCAATTTCATATTTACCCATTTTATTTTTCATAATAGAAAGTATTAAAGTTAAGATATGTTTTCTGGAGCTTACCTGTAATAAAAAAGAAAATAAAATATTAGTTAAATTTTTTTTTTTTTTTTAATGTTTATATCGTAAACATTAAAAACATCATTAAATTATCGTATCGTTTTATATCGATTTTATAAACATCATTAAATCTTAAATATGTTTATTAAGTACCTATATTGTGTTTTTTGCAAGTTTAAAGCAACAAATACTTTTTAAGACAAACTTATAAAAAACGTTTCAAAAAAAATTTGTTTTTGGAAAAAGAATTAGAAAATAGCAAAACACTATGAATACAAAATGAAGGAACTTTTTCTTTTTTTTTTAAATCACTTTAACAAATACTTTATATCTCCGCCGTATCGTCAATTTAAAATAAGGTAATACTAAAAAAATAAAAAGGAGAACGATTGAATTTTCTTTTTACCCTCACCTCAAATAAGTAATTAATCCTTAAGAAAAAAAAAAACAAAAGCACAAAATAAATTAGAGAAAAAAAAAACATGAGCTAAAAACAAAATTAATTTAATCGATTAAAATACTAATCGTACAGAATAACTATTAGAATTAAAAACTATTATTTTAAGACTTAAACTTTATATACGAACAATACGAAAATCTATTACTGTTGGCTATACATTTAAATATAATATAATATGTTTATACACTTATCACAATTCTCGGTCATTTCATAGAAAATTCGAAAATGATAAAAAAACAAAAACAAATCATTTTATCCTTTCAATCGAAATTTACTCAAAAACAAGAACTATAAATAAGGAAAACTGTAAGATACAATTATAATAAAGGAAAAAGAGAGAATAAAAAAATACAACAAAAAAAAAAAAAAAGAAAAAGAAATAAAGAAACAAAAAGAAAAGGGAAACACAAAATCTATAAAATAAATTAAGTTTTCCTGTTTTTCCTTACTTAGCTAATTTTAAGTAAATTTATCAAGGGAAAACTACAATATATAAAAAGAAATATAGTAAAATGTGAAAAGCAACAAACAAGCAACAATAAAAAAAAAAAAACAAAAAAAAATACAATATAAAGAGATATGGTATAGTAACTCTAGCTATATAATCTAGAGAAGAACTAGTAGACATTACAAAAAAAAAAAAAAAAATTTCCAGAAATGAAAAAAATCAAAAAAAAATTAAAAAGAAAATATTCTTACATACAAGAATAAGAAATGAAAACGAAAAAAAAATGATGTTTCTTTAAGTGCAAACAAGAGAAAAAAAAACATAAAAAAAAAATAAACCATGAAAATAAATGCAAAAAGTAAATAATAACAAGAAAACAACACAAATATGTATGTGTATATATACATATATATAATACATAACATATAATAATTGTAATAACATAAAAAAAAAACACTATGAACAAACATACATACGAGCCTTTGGTGAATGAATTTAAAAAAAAAAATAAAAATAAACAAAAAAATAAATATATCCAACAAATAACAAATATTGCACAAACATCTCTCATAAATTTTTTTTTTTTTTTTTTTACTCCATTGGGCTTATAAAAATTTTTTCTTTTCTTTTTTTGTTTTTATTTTAATCTTTTTTTTCATTTTTTTTTATTTCTTTCTTTATTTCTGTACTTGACGGACTTATAGTAGGAGTCTAGCTAAAAAAAAAAAAAAAGGAAAAATACAAGAAAAATGAATCCTTGGACAACAACAACAATAACAACACCATAATAAAAAAAAAAGGAAAAAACGAACATAATATTAAAAAAAAAAATTAAAAAGTAAAGAAATAAATTTAAAAAAAAATATATATAACATATACCTTACAAATTTATACATAATACAACACATTTGTATAAACTTAATAATAAATATAACCAAATAAAAATTATATTTTCATTTTTCATTTTTTATATGCCAGACATGTAAAGCTGCTTTATACTTTTTTACCTAGTAGGAAATATTTTCAATTGTCAGTTACAATTAGATACATATAATAAAAAAAAAAAAAAACATAATTTAAAAAATTTTTTTTTTTATTTTCCTTTCCTTCAAAAATTTGTTTTTTTTCTTTTTTATGGAAATTTTTTTTTTTTTTTTTGATTATAAATGGTACGGTAAGATACAAAACTTTAAAAGTTTTTCTTTTTTTTTTTTTTTTAACTACATTGTTTATGTTATTAATTCTTAAAGAAAAAAAATTCATATGATATGAATTCATAAAACTTAAAAATAGAAAATACAAAAACAAAAACAAAATAAAAATATAAATTAATAACAATAATTGATAACAATTATTTATCTGTTTCGTTGGTTAATTTAATATTTTATTTTAAAGGCAAAATGTCGCTATAAAGTTAGCAATCATTTAAAAGAAAGCTAAATTTGTCCTTTGGAATAATTTCAATTATCATGTACAGCTAATACTATCCATTTAGTTTATATACAGGGTGTTTTGGAAGTTGAAGGTAAAAAAGAAAAGGAATGTTGATATAGGTCGAAACAAGCATAAAATTGTGCTGAAGATGTGGTATATTTTTAAGGATTTCCGAAATAACGGTATTAAAATTGTTTTCGTTAAGTTTTTAAAAATATAATAATATCTTTGCTTCTGTATAACAACTTTACAAAATTCGTTTAAGTTTTAATATACAACTGTTACTGTGAGTTTTTATACTAATATCTTAAATTTCATCGTATCTTTTACCATTTCTAAATGAAATTTTGTTAAAGAAATGTTTTCTCATATATGGAAAGTAAATTACAATAGACGGAAAACTTTCAACACCATTAAAAAAAAAAAACCGTCTCTGAAACCGAAACCGTTAAAATAGTTAAGACCATCTCTGCGGAACAATTTTTTTCTTGTTTCGACGTCTCCTATCACTTTCTTTCTGGTGATCTATGGACTTTCGAACACATTATTTTATTTTATTAATGTCAAATTTCTATTTGCCCTCACCAAATTTTATGATAAAATTTATGAGGGCGGGGAAGGAGGATTGATTGTCATAATTTAAAATGGTCAAAATTAGCTTAATATATTGATTAAGTTGAAGAAGTTGAAGTAATTATTGTTCCAAAAAAAAAATAGAAATTCATTGGAGAAAAAGTATTTTAAAAAGAAAATTATGAAATTTTAATAACAAAAAAAAATTTTTTTTTTTCGATTTAGTTAATATATGAATTAGCAAAGGAATATTTACATTATGAAAAGCTTGGAGTATGTACTTTCTCTGCACTTGTTCCAATCTGTTAAGAAAAAGGTGGAAATATCTGGTTCGGGTTCGAAAATTCGAGTCTCAAAATCTTGTATCTTATAATTTCTCATCTTAACATATCACTTATCAAAATCTCGTTTTTTAAAATCTTATCGCGAAAACAAAAATTTTTAAAAGAGGAGAACCCTTTATTTCAGTTTTAAATTTAAAATTTTCGGAAATATATTTTATAATAATCAGTGGCTGATAAAAATTCTTTTTCTTTTTAACTTAACATATTATATATCTACGCAAACAAATGCGTTTTACTTTGGAGTTCTTGCGTAATAATCAGTCTGACATAGAAAAATATGTAGTTTAGGCTACTCATGATTACCGTAAAATAACAATAATAATAAAATGATCCGATCTATCGTCATTTATTTTTAATATTTAACCACAGTTCCAATTACAGTATACGAAATACATTTATATGATGTATTTTCGTAGTCGAACGATTAGCCGCACAGTTCGAATTACAGTATACAAAATACACATACATATATAACGTACATAATTATTATTAAAAAATGATTAAAACCATTTAAGCTTTTATAATATTTAATATTCTATTTAATATTCTATTTAATACTAAAAAGTTATATTCAAAACTTAATATTAAAATAAAATAGATGCAATTTTTAAGGACTTATATTAATATCCATCTGTTAAGAGTGAATTAAATATTTTACAAATAAAATGAATAACGGGGTTTTCTTTTTCTTGAATAATTGTTGTCAAAGGTTATTTTGTATTTACATACTTATATATATATATATATACCAAATATAAATTATTGGTTTTCTTTTTTTCATTTTCTATCTTTTTAAACCCCAATAAAATCAATAAATTTTTTAACTTTCTTCAAGTACTGTATAAAACTATTTTTTGTCTGACTATAAAAGCAAAAAATAGCGAAAGATAAATTTACATGTTTTTTATTTTTACATTTTTTATTTTGTACTTTTTTTATTTTTATTTTTTTTTATAAAAAAGAAAAATAGTAAAAAAAATATGATAAAATATTAAACACGAGTTTCAACGATATTTCCTTTTTCTGATATTATTTAAGGAATCAAAAAAAAAAAAAAAAAATTAATTTCAAGTAAAAAAGTCATATGTTTGTTTATATATTTAATACAACATATAAATACAATGTTTATACATATATATATATATATATATATATATATAGTACATACATATACAAATAATATTATTTGTATTATTAAAATATCTACTAAAGGAAAATAAATGTCTGACTTTTGGTATTGCAAAAAAGAAAAAAAGAAATGAAAAGAGCACAGTATTACTATTATAGTTCCTTTTATATACATATGTATATATATATATATATATATATATACATATACATATATATTTTTAGTTCTATTGTAAAGTAAATATAAAATAGTGTTACCAAATCTTTGAAACAAATAAATAAAAAATATATATATAAGTATATAAATATGTATGCATATGTATATATGTACTACAGAGAAAAAGAAATAAAAATAAAAGATACATATATGTAACGGAACAACAATAAACCGATAAAAAAAAGGCAAAAGAGAGAAAAAAAAAAATGTAATTTCAAAAAATTACATATTTTCTTTTTTTTTTGTTTTATTATTTTGTTTTTTTTTATTTTTGATTGGATGATCTAAAAAGGACTAACCCAATCCAAAATAATAGGCAAACAAAACATCATAATATAATAATAAAAAAAAAAAAAAAATAGAATTGAAAAAAAAAAAGAAATAAACCGTTATTTTCCTTAAAATAACTGTTTGTTTTCAATTTTTCTTTTATTGTTGTTGCCTCAAATAGGATTAGAAACCGGATATAACAGTACCAAAAATATTTCTTATTTTTTTTGCCGTTTTTAGTCAAGTATAAATAAACAGATGTACCATATTCATAAATGTTTGTAAGAAATGTTTTTTTTTTTTCTTGGAATCACAATAAAAAAAAAAAAAAAAAAATCGAGAAAAAGAAAGAGACGGAAATAAATAATCGAAGAAAAATTGCTGAATCATAAATTTCAACAATAACAACAATAACAAATCTTCAAGGTCCCCCCGTTGATTTCAAAAGGATATTCGGTTATTTATCTCTTTTTATTCTATGGATTTATAATCGGTAAACCAAATAAAGTAAAAAAAGAAAAAAAAAAAAACAAAATAAATAAGTGAATTGATGTCTACAATTTTGATTTATATAGATGTCGTTTTATATCATTAAAATAAATTTAATGTTACAATTTCTTATTTTATCAATATAATTTTTTTTTTTTATAAATTTTTATTACAATATTAACAGTAAAAAAATACGTTTTTTAACTGTTAAAGAAATTATTAGTATAAATACTTACTAAATAAATTATTTTAATACAAATTTATTAATATTAGTTATAGTTTTAATATTAGTTAGTTTTAAGATTATAGAGTTTTAGGAATGGGACAAACTTTGAAATCTCTAACAAGTATGCGCAATTAAATAATAAAATATTTAATTTAATAATAAAGGATTAATAACATTTAGTTTATTATAGCAATAAATTTAAAATACCGTAATTTTCTTGTATTAAATTTAGTTGTAATTTGAACTCTATAGGACCTAATTAGGATCCATTATTAACTAACATTAAATTCCAATCAAATGAAATTTGTTTTAGTCTAATTCTAAAGAATGTTTTTCTTATATACTTAGATATGTATATATTAGTATATATTTTCGGGTTTTAGGTAAAAATAATTGAAGAAATAATGCAATTTAATATATAAAATTAAAAAAAAAACAAGGTAGTACTTATATGTAACACTAAAAAGTTTTAAAAGCGAATATTTTCAAAGAGGCAACTACTAAACGCATTTTAGAGTTTTGATTATTTTTCCCGTAAATTTTTTAATTCCTTTTAGAATTTTTTTTGTTTAAAAAAAATTTGGAAAATCAGGGCTCTTCCTTCGGTTTTAACGAATTTCTATATAAATAAGAAAAACACTCAACACGTATGTATTTTTACGTATGTAAAAATATAATAGTGGAACTTAAATTTTTAAGTCTTACTTACGACAAATTTACACAAGTGTTTAAAAATAACGAATTTTCAATTTTTGATCCATAATAGGTTTGATACAAAACAGGGACAATAACAAAAAAAAATTTCTGACGAAATTTATACTAATTTTGAAAGATCTTTAATTTCAAAAATCTGATTAATAATGGAAGAAGAAAAATCGTACCAGAATTTTATTTTCACATAATGGTAAATTTAATAATACCAAATTCCAAAAAAAATTATACAATTTTTATATTAACTTAAGTATAAAGTAAAGCTTTTACGAACTTTACGAACTCTGTAATAAAAAAAGACGCTTAAAAGTAAATATATAGGTACCCCAAAATTCAGAAAAACTAAACTAATATATTAAGAAGTTAATTTGATATGAAACAGAAATTTAATTATGAGTTTATCTCATATGAAATTTTTTTTTTTCAGTGCATTTCCATGTTACATAAATGTAACACAGCCTTTCCTTTTCACGCGCTGCTGTACATGTCGTAAAGGGAAATTACTCTTAGGACCTGTGTGGGATTCGATCCCAAACTCCTTCTGTGTTTACATCATATTTTATACGCTCTTATCGACTAAGCCACCAAGGTAAGGTAAGGTTCCTTATAAAAAAAATCTTTATAAAAATGTAAAAAAAAATTCTTTGAAATTATTTTTAAGTACTTAATTTGGTACCATTCTCTTTTTTTTTTGTGTGATTATGTAAATTATGATTTTAAATTTTAAAAACTGAGAACAAATATAATTAAATTTAAAATTAGTTACTTTAAATATCTTATAAATATTAAATGATGGTAAATTTAAAAAAAAATTTTATTTTTTATTGAATTTCGTGTTCATTATTTTAAAGGATGTATTCACAAAAAAAAAAAAAAAATAATGCTAATGATCAGAATTTTTTATGTACCTCTACGTTTCATTTTATTTTTTTTTCTTTCTTCATATTTTTGTTAACTAAAGTACCAAAAATATTTTGGTATAACTGGTAAATACATTTTTATTCATTTTAAAATTTTGCTATAAATTTTTTATTTTTTTATATGGTTATTTGTGATAAGTTGATTTCATTTTATTTTCTATTTTTTAAAATAAAATTTTACTTTTTAGTGTAATAATGACGATTTTTGCGATATTTAATAACAATAACAACGCGAATTTTTTTTTTTTTTTTTTTTTGAAGGAAGGAAGTATGTTCTTCCTGTAACTATAAAAAAAAAAAAAAAAATTATATAAAAATGTTGAATTCTTTTCGTTTTGAATTTTGATTATTAATTCTTTAAAAATTTCTACGGAAAAAAAAAAAAACAACCAAAGAAACAATTTTAAAAGTTGCATTAAAAAAATGCAATCGATTAGGGGTTGGTATGTATTTTAGTGGTTTTTTTTTTTTTTTTTTTTTGTATTCTTTTTACTTTGGTTGACCTCATTAAATTTTTACGCCATTTTGATTTCATCATGATTTTTGTGCTCTAGTAATAAGGGTTCTTTTTTTTACTTATTCTTATTATATATGTTTTTCTTCTTTTTGATTGTTTTTCTTTTCTTAAGTTGTTTTTAAAGTATAATTTGTTTAAAAAAAAAAAAAATTATTTAAAAAGAAAAAGTTTTGCATATTCGTTTAGTTAATTTAATATTAAAAGTGAAGTAGTTTATATATTTTTCTCTATTGAAAAAAATCGTTTCTTATATTGTTGTATTTATTAAATTTAAAAGCAAAGTAGTTATATTCTTAAAATATTCCATTGTGTTTCTAAATATTTTTTAAAGCTAAAAATTTTGTATCTGAAAGGAGTTAACGAAAACAAAAGAGAATATATATATTATTTTTAAAATACTAAACGTATATATAATATATATTTGAAAGTTCTGATGAAAACAAAAAAAACAATAAAACATTATATTAAATTAACAACACAGCAGCTTGTAATGCACGTGTAGAAAGCCACTGATTTGACACTGATTGGAAATGTACTATCTAGGACATCTTTTATTCAATTAATGTATTTATCAAGGAAAGATAAAAATTTACATAACAAAATTTCTTTAGTATAATTTAGTTAATTTTATTTCGAAAAGAAAATCAATAAAATGGTGTGATAAAATAAATTAAAAAAAAAAAAAAAATAATAATTTACCGAACTAATTATTGGTTTAAATTGTTTTTTTTTTTTTAAAAAAATTTTTAAAGAAAAGTGAATAATTTTCAAATATCACCATTATATGGAATAATAAATAATGAATTAAAACAAGAAAAAGAATATAATTTTTTTTAAAACTAAATAAAAAAAAAAAATAAAATTAAAAATGCAATTCGTGTTCTTTTTCAATTTTTTTTTTTTTTTTAACATAACTAACTTTTATGTATTGTTCTTGTGTACTTTGTAATTACTTTCTCCTGCAAGACTAATTAAAAGTTTTTTTTTTTTTGTTTTTCCCCTTTATTATTTTTATTCAATTGCAAATCAATGCACAATTTATAAAATTTGTAGAGAATTTCCTCCGGAAAAAGAAGTACTGATATTCAACAATGAAACAAAGAAAAAAAAATGATTTAAGAAAATTCGAAAAAGAATGGAAAAAATAAAAAAGAAAATAAATAAATAAAAATATTTTCAGGGAAATTTGTATAACAATATTTTCTAGAATAATTAAGAAATTTTCAATGTTTGCCAGTTTGTCAGTTTTAAATTGTTTGATTTCAATGAATTTATTTATTTATTTTATTTATTTATATAAATATTACATACATAAATGTAATGCAATATTATTGAACCATCGGCTACTAAAGGCCATTATAGGTTTTTATACTATTATTAAATTATATACTAATATTATTTATTTTGTTTATATTATATACTATATATTTACATTATATTTGGTCGTAATGGGGGTATGTAAAGAAAAAAAACACTTACGACCTGTGCAGAGATCGAACCCGCACTCCTTCGGTTACGCGCCACACGCCTACCCACCTAGGCTACCGAAGCCCCTAATATTATTTATTTTGTTTATATTATATACTATATATTTACATTATATTTGGTCGTAAGGGGGGTATGTAAAGAAAAAAACACTTACGACCTGTGCAGGGAGCGAACCCACACTCCTTCGGTTAATACGCCACACGCCTACCCACTAGGCTACCGAAGCCCCCTCAATGAATTTCAAAAGTAAATGAAATATACATTTTCCTATATATTTTTTTTGCATATTTTTAGGGGTATGACAAAAAAATATTTTTACTAGATGATTTTTTTATTCTGCTGAATGAATAAAACAGAAGTATTGAAGTTACTGAAATCGATAATTCCTTCAAATATAGTTAATTTATGGATTTCCATAAAGCATTTTTACTAGTTATTATATTTACCAAAACGATGCGAACGATTTAAAAAGAAAGGAAAAATGATAGCAAATGAGTTTTGTTCAAGAAATTTAAATTTTTATTTTTTAATAATGAAATTTTCTTTTAAATTTTTTTTTTTTTTTTTCGATAAAAAACCATAAAAATTGAAAATAAGTTTTATGATAATGATAAAAAATCAAAATTCAAAAGAAAAAAAAAGAATACAGAATCAATATTTAAAAGAAATGAACAATGAAATAAATATTTTCATTGTTATTTTCGGTAAATAGCTAAAATAGTTAGTTACAATGTATAGAGTACTACACTCTTATACTTTATTTCATTTAAAAATTTAAATAATCGGCAAAAAATTACTTTTTTTTTTATTATTACTTATTCCATTTTTAATTTCGCTATTTTTTGTTTCACTAAGAAATTTTTAAACTAGATTGGTTAAAATTTTAAGTACAAGATGTGTCTTGTCTTGCCAAAAAATCATATGTAAGCTGTCGATAATTTATTTTGTTTTAGTAAATTTCAAACAGATATAAAATCTGTAATGCTATAACTATATATGGTCAAAGACTGTTGAATATTTAAAGAATCTACACAAAATCGTAGTAAAATGGCTAATAAAAATTCAAATAGTTCTTAACTAAGAAAGAAGATCATAGAAAGAAGGTCTGATCATGGAAGGAGGGATTATAGAAAGAAGGATCATATTTTTGAAAATTATCTATACGATATTATAAGATAAAAATGTTCTAAGAATTTTTTATTTGAACTTTATGACACTACATATCACAAATTTTTTTTTGAACCGTATGAAATAATTGGATGGCACATTAACGGGCTGAATTTTCTATACTCTTTAGTACACCAACTTCAAAACTTCTAAACTTTTATTTATGAAAAGTCACTATGTACATAATATCTAATATGCATTTGATTTTGTTGTATATAAATATACATAAGTATATATTATTTATGTATACATATATATTATATATACATATATAATTAATATTGCAGTAATTCTTATTCTATATCTCAATTGATTTTGATTGTTATTTTTGATTTAAAATCATCTTCAATTTTCCATTGTTCCCCCCGTCCTGAAATTTTTTATCCATCGATTTTGGTATCGCTTTTTAGATATTAACTTAATGATGTGTTTTGCTTTTTTTTTGTATAATATTTATATATAATATATTGTTGCTATCAGGATTATTGCCAGGAAATTAATTTGAAGAAGTAGAGGAAAACAAAGGAAGTTTACAAACAGAGAAAACATTGTTTGGGTTAAGAAAATATCAATTAAAAATAATTTTCTACTCATTTTATTCTGATTTGGTTTCTTTTTTTTTTTTTGATAATATGTAAATGATAATAATAAGTTAAAAAGAAAAAATTAAGATCTATTTTGAAAAATTAATCTTTTGTATAAATTTATTTTAAATTTTTTTTTTCTTATTATTATAATTAACAGAAAAATCGTTTATTGATTTGCAAAGCTATTATTGAATGATTGATTTTGATATTGATTGACTTACATACTTATACTTACATCGATTAAATCACTTTTTTTTTTGAGATAAAATTTGAAAATAAACGAGTTGTTGTAAGTGTTTTTCTTTAAATTGTTAGATTCATGTTAAGTTCTTTAAGGATTACTATTCGTATTTCATCGGTGTCTAATAAATAAAAATTACTTTAAAAGAATTATTCAAACGATATATGTATCTATAAATATTTGCGATTTTCAACAAAATCTGCAGTAAAAAAAAATTGTAAAAAATCAAGAGATATTTTCTTTATTTACAATCAAACCAAGGAACCCTATTTAATCAGGATTATTATAATTTCAACTTTCTACAAGGAACCCTTATATTATTAGCAAAAAGTGTTAAAATAACCCATTTAATCACTAATTAATCAATTTTTATTAAAGTAACTTATTACTAATTCTGAAACATCTTTTTTTTTTTTTTTTTCTAAAAATTCTTTTAGGTTTAATGGTGTAGAAGTTTTGTAAACAGTCGAAAAGACGAACCGGACCAAAGTGCAATTAATAAGGAAATATTTCAAATTCGTTTTAAAAATATTAAAATTTAACGAAAAATAAACAGATAAATATTACAATATAAAAAAAAATTCAATTAAAAGTTATAATTCACTATGCAAAAATACAAAACAGAAAATGAAAATCTTTTTTTTAATAAAAATTTATTAAATTAGGCATTTCATTAGGATTACAAAGACAAGAGAAAAAAGATATTCTACATATTATGGATAAAAATTAGTATACATATAATGGATAAAAATTATAAAACTTATATGAGTAAAAAAAAAGAAAATATTCTTAAGGTGATGACCCAGTGAGACCCGCTTCTAACATCACTCCTAGCACCTCTTTTTGAATAAAATGATGACCAAATGTTAGTTAGACGCTTTATGAAATAAATTTATAATCTGTATGTAAAAAATATGAAAATTAAATTGTCAATGATTGTCATGACAACCAATATGAAAATTGAGAAAAAAAAAATAAAGAAATTTGTTGTCACCGCAACTAAAAGTAGAAAGTACACTAGCGTCGTTTCGTTGCGACGCGTTGCATTTCATCAAGTCGTATTTAAATTAATGTAATTCTATTTAAAAGTCAAAGCGACGCGAGAAGTGACGCAACCATTAATTTTACAATAACAAAAAAATTTTAATTTTACGCAACAAATATGGCTAAAAAAAAAAAAAAAACATATTAGAAGTCTGCTATTAAAACAAATTATTAAAATTAATTCTACTTATTCGAAAAACAAAAAAAAAAAAAATGAATTCTTTTAAAATTTTTGTATGACATTTTGTTGTGATCGTTTTTAAAACAAATTTAATACATAGTCCCCTTTTAAGCTAAAAAATAATATACCTATGTAGCTATATCTTGATTTTAAAATAATTATTAAAAATAATACCACCTATTGCCAATTTCTAAAATTTTTACATTTTAAAAGAAAAACGAAATGGAAAAAAAAAATTAAAAAATCTAAGTATCTTTGGTGACAATTTTTTTTTTTATTACAGTTAAATTTACATACAAAATTTTCATACAACAATCTTTTAAATTTCATAATTAATTCTTAATATATATACGTATGTACTATACATATATGCAATATACTTACTATAGGTAAATATATATACTGGTATATTAAAATCATTTATTTATTTATAAAAATATTTTCATAATATTTTTAGGTATATATATTAATTGTATATAATACATAGAATATAATAATTATTATGTTTGTAATAAATATCCTTTTATATATGTACATATATACATTTATAAAAGGCTATATTACATATATATAAATTATATTGAAAATTATATTTAGTCGAATGGATGGCATAAATTTTGTGTATAA
This sequence comes from Poecilobothrus nobilitatus, assembly GCA_947095535.1. Taxonomy (NCBI): domain Eukaryota; kingdom Metazoa; phylum Arthropoda; class Insecta; order Diptera; family Dolichopodidae; genus Poecilobothrus; species Poecilobothrus nobilitatus. The sequence continues at coordinate 31,284,741 of OX352773.1, read as the reverse complement.
TAATCGAAAAAATTTTTTTAATAGGATTAATTGAAATATATATGTATGATTGGATAATATATATATAGTATAGCAGTACAGAGGAGTTTAAATATCGGACTACATAGTTATTATCCTATTTTTTTTTTTTCTTTCTCTTTTTTTTTTTTATCTTTTTATTTTTTTTTTTTAAATATAAGTAAGTACTTTAATTGAAATCGATTTTAAATTTATTGAATCAGCATTCAATTACTGCATTTTAATATACTATAAAACTAAAAGATACTTTTGGCTGATTTTGGTAAATATTATTTAATATATATATATATATACATATATATAGTGTTTGGTAAAATAAATGAACACTATATTATTATTGAAAATTTATTATTATTACAAATATATAAAATAAATATATATACACATAAGAATATATCTATATAATTTAATACATTTATACCTACATAATATATATATAGAAAATAATATGTATAGTATGTATGTATGTTTTATGAAAAAATATTTTTGAAAATGAAAATGAAAATTTATCAATTAAAATTGTGATGCCTTTTAAAACTTATGTATATACTATATATATATATATATACATTATTATTTAATAATCTAATATTAAATCTATATATTGGTGGTTACATAAACTTAAATATGATAATAATAATAATAATAATAAAAAATAAGAACAAATTTAATTAAACGACTTAATAGTTTTGAGAGAAAATTTTGATATAAAATTAAGTGCAAATTTATTTGTGTTCATTATACTCGTATTTGTTTTAGTTATATGTAATATATTGTTATTTTATTATAAATATATATATGTATATGTATATGTATATTTAAATAATTATTATTTAAAAAGAAATAAGTTATCATTATAATTTTGAATATAGCTAATAATTACAATTTTTTGTTTTATTGTTTTTTTTTCCTTTTTTTTTTTTAAATAGGGTATCAATTAATTATTATGTTATAAACTGCGGATATGTATATATATAGGTACGTTGTAAATTTAAAAGTAGTATTAATAAATATTTTCATATTTTTAGTATATGAATATTTTTAAAAAAGCAGTTAATTATTAATTAGTTTTTAATTACGATTATACTTTTTTTTGAAAGCGCGTTTATAAATGGAAAAAAAAAATAAAAACTTGTTTTATTAAGATTAAATTCATTCAAAATTAATGCTGATTATCTGTCAAGGATTTGTTTTTCCCATTTATAAAACATATGTAAAATAATGGAGTACAAGGCACATATTTCAGCGTGAATTGTGAAAACAGTATTCGACTAACTTGATAAAATACAAAACCGAGTAATTCGTCTAATAAACGATTTCAATTTCACTTCAACTCCTTCTACATTTGGCCTTCGCCGTCTGACAGGAACACTTGTTCTGTTTTATAGATATTTTATAGAAGTCAGTACTTGTTTTGACAAGACTGACAAGTCAGTACTTGTTCTGAAAAGTTTGATATCTTCATTTAAAACATTGTATTAAGAAACAAGAGGCGTTGTTACTGCCCATCACTATGTGCGGTTCAAATTCCCAGATGTCATAATTCGGTTTAAATGAACTGTTTTGTGATATTATCTCCCCCCACCCCATGGATTTCCTAGCGAGGATTACATATTACAAATACAACGTTCAAAGATTAAAAGTAAACATTAACAACTTCGTTTACAATATGTCCGACAATTTGAAATTAAATTTTATTTCTTAAACTTAGCTTTCTTTGACCAGACAGTACACGAGTACTAAACATCATATATAGTTCATTGTTTGGTTAAAAAAGGGAGATGGCGTTTAGTCACTTAAAATTCAGTCGATAATTAATTTGTTTAATCCGTTTCACAAGGTTTTATGAATTTATATTATGAACTAAATCATTATGTTAACTATTTGCTGAAAGTAATTCATTACAAATTAATTATTTTTATAATTATTAGACAGTCTGTCACTATTTCAAACTGAACTTTCAAAACAAGAAATCAACAACTAAAGTTTTTTTTTAAAAAAAATCACATTCTTTTACTAGAAAATCCAAAAGAAGAACCAAATCCTGGAAAATGAAATATCAAAAAGAAATTCTTTTTACATCTCTTTTTTTTTTTTTAAATATACATACATACATACATACTATTATACTATATACCTATATATGTCCTTTTCACATTTTATATATAGTCGAAATTAAAATAAAAAAAAAAACTAAAATAAATTATTTGAATATCTATTTATTTTGAAAATTCAATAAAAGTTTAAAAAAAAATATATATATATATATATTATTTGCATTAAACGTGATCTGAAACTCAAAATAAACGTTCTTCATTATTTTCTTAAACACAAAAATTTAAAAATTGTTGGGAACATTTTTATCGCTATTATAATAACAGTAGTGTTTTAATAAATCAAAATTTTCTTAAATTTTTTTTGAAGAAATTTGATTTTAAATTTCATCGATCGTTTTGTTTTGATACAAGCAATTTTTGTTTTAGTGTATTAGAAGCAGCTTGGTTTAAGGCACTCTTTTATTTGAAACGTCCGATTACGTATTCGGTTTACTGAGCAGATTTATTTTATATAATTAAAACTAAATGATACTAAATGATTTAAGTCGGTCCAAAAAAAAAAAAAAAATTTAAGTAATGTTTTTTGGAATATACATAAAGGCTTTGTAATTTTCTTCAAGACAATCTAAGAAATAAAATAAAGAAAATGATTTGAATTTATTTTTACCGAAAACCTAATAAAATTTAATTTGATTATTTCAAATTATTGATTATAATTATACTTTCAAAATGATTAGAGGTTTTCACGTAAAAGAGCAAACTAGTTTTGCATCGGAGGATCGGAGAATTTGAGAAAATTTTTGACAGAAATTGTTGTTGTGTCATATGTATAAAAAATATTTGCACTGATCCTCCGATCCTCGACTAAAATATCCTCTAACCTTAACCCTATTACATATTTTATTTGCTCGAGGAAATTTTTTTTGACGTTAATTGAGGATATTTTTTTGAAGTTAATTTGACATTTTGTTTTTAGAATTTATTTGGAATTTAGAATTTATTTGGTTTCAGTTTTCAGTTTTAACTGAAGTGATTTTTCTAAGTAAAGATATTTATTCAAATAATAATATAATTTAACAGATAGATACCAACTAACATTTTTTAAATATACCAATCAACATTTCTTGAAAGATACCAGTAAACTTTTTTCTAAATCAATCAACATATCTGTCATCTATAATTTTTTTAGTTTGTAATTTAAATTTTGCATCGGGTCGTTCACATAAAGTAGGAAATATTTCCTTCGATGCACTTTTACATGACGATCCATTCCTATTATTTAAAATTATTTTTTTTTTTTTCAATTTAAAAATTGAATTTTCTTTACGTTTTTTGCGTTCAGTTTTAAAATAAAATAAAATTTTTTTTTGTCTTATTTAATCTGTGTTTATTCGTATACAAAATTTTAATTCTAAAACTTTCGAAAAATTATTATTATAATTTAATTTTCCTTCCAAAAAAAAAAAAAACTTTTTTATGTGACTATTTTTAATTTACTTTACATATAAAATTAATTATTTAATTGAGGGCAATATTAGGGGTTTCTTTTTTTTTTTTGTTTCAATGTACTTTAAAAATAAATTTTTTTTTTGACCACCTATTGCGAAATAATGTAACTAAAATTATATTAATGTTCCTAGAAAAAAAATTAATGTAAAAGAAATGATTTACTAATTTTTTTTTATTTTTTTTACTATGTATTTAATGTAAAAATCTGTAGAAGGAAAATTGCTTAAAGGAAATATTAGTAAATGCTTTTTATGGTTTTTTTTATTAAGGGAATTTCGTTTGAATTTAAAACTAAAATTTTTTTTTTTTTTTTTAATTTTATCAAGGGCTAAAGAGAGTCTGAATTAAATATAAATTAGACAAAAAAACAAAAAAAAAAGTTAGTTTCGAGATTTCAGAACAGGAAACAACAAAAAAAAAAAAGCAGAAAAAATTTTGTAATAAAACAGCAGGAGTTTTTATTTAAAAGGAGGTGGTGTTCGTGTTAATATATTTACTGCTGAGATTTTCTTTTTTTTTTTTTTTGTTTTTTGTAAGATTTAAGAGATTTTCGGTAAATTTTTCCATACTTATTAGTTTTTTTTTTCGTTATAATTTATATATACTTATTTACATATAAAATAAAATAATAAAATTATTTAAAAGATTATGAATTAACAGGACTTATTTTAAAAAACTTTTAAATATCCAGATATAATAAGGAAAATTTTTTGATCATTGTATGGTTTTTATTTATAGAGAGAAAATACTTAGAAGAAATAAACTAATTACCTCTTAAACAAATGCTATAATAAAAATTTTTTTAAAGATCTATAACTATAGAAGATGTAAAATAGAATCTAGAAAAAAACAAACTTTTGGTGTACAATGCAAAAGTAAAGAGTATGAAATCAGTTTCCTATTTATTAAAATATTAAAAATTCAATTTTAATAATTTTCGAAGACTTGTACTTACACTCAATTAATTATTTTTTTTTAATTTTTTAATAAATTTATTTTATGGAAAAATTTCAAAATGATTAATTATTTAATAAAATAATAAATAGTTTTTAATTTTGTTCATAAAATTGGACACTATAAATATACTTATTATGAAGTTTATAGATATAGGTTTATCAAAATAACCACTAACATATTGTATAAAATTTATAATTTTCCTAATTTTTCATATTTTGTCATTTACCACTTCCATCCTTAAGTATATTTTATCTGTGAAATATATCTTAAGGATGTTATTCCGAAGACATATATTTAGTTAATCAATTCTACAAAATCTTAATTTTATATGAAAAACAAAACAATATATATATAAGAAATACAAACCATACTTATTAAAATTGTATATTGTTAAGTATTGTGAAGTGTCATATTATACTATTATGATATAAATCAAAAGGACATCATATAAGTATATATAGATGATCTCTGAAAAATTATATATTTTATTTTAGAAAGAGAGATGGGTGCTTACTTTAAAATAAGTTCAAGTATACGTTTAAAAAAGTGCATGATTTATTTGCCTAATTGAAAAATATTAGAAAGTTTATTTAGTGAATGTTTTTAATACATATATATAGATAACACACATGTTAACTCAAAACACACATGTTCACTATTTTATCTCAAAATATAAAAGCTAAACGTAGCATTAGCTGAAGTAAATATTAAAAATATTTTTGTGTTGGAAACTTTTTGGATCAGTCACTTTATATTTTATATTCAGGTAGGTACATTACAAAGGATAAAGGATAAAATAAATATAAGAATATATAAATAATAAAAAAAAAAAATTTATATATGCTTATATATATACATTTTGATAAATTATTATTTCCTTTTAATTCCTGTTAATTAAATTTTCTGTTGGCAATTTTTGATGTTTTTATTTCTTATTATTATTAATTTTATATCAAATTTAATTATTGCAAATAATAATAAAAATAAAATTAAAATATTCTATAATAATAATAATAAGATTTCTATTGAAATAAATTTATTTATGTACATATATATATATACATAATATAAAATAAAATAATAACAGCATTAAAATGAAAGACTTTGTATTGGTTAATTTAGAAATTCTTCGTATTGTTTTTCCTTTTTACCACATTTCCAAAAAAATTTCGAAAAAATGTGCCTACTAATTTCACCCTTTTCGTTCGTCCGCCCGTCTGTCTGTTATCAAAACTTCTACACCGTTAAAGATATAAAGAAAACCTTTTAACCACTGGGTAGGTCTTAATAAAAAAAATTAATGTTGGAGAACAACTTTTTCATCTAGCCATCCATCCATTACGAAGCTACAGCCCTTCAAACTTTGAAAAAATCCTATTTTTAAATGAGTTTTATCTCAGTTCTGCTTAACATTTTTTCAATCTCAAAACGCCATTCGACAGGAATTTTCTTTACTTTCTAAAATCCATAATTATATAATTTTTTTAAATTTAGTATTTAAATTTACGGTTATGTGAAAATCAAATTTTGCATGATATTTTTTTATTCATAACTCCAGCATGCTTTTAGATAGAAACTTGAAATTTTAAACTTGAAACAAGAACGAACTTTTACAATTAGTGTAAGTTTTTTCAGAAATTGTTTTTTGTACCATCCCCTTGTTTAAGATCATTAGGACTCAAAAATTGAAAATTTGTTATTTTTAGACACCTGTAAAAATTTTTCTTCGACAAGGCATAAAAATTAAAGCTTCCGTAATATATTTTTTACGTGTGTTAACGGTTTTTTTAGTTATATAGGGTTCCGGACTTACATCCCCCCAAAAATTTCAAAAATGTCCTATTTTAATACAGTACTTTTCTTATTAAGTATATGAAATTTTAAAATTTTGGTGCAAATCACAATTCTAAACAGTTTGCATTATCTTTTGGAAATGTGCGCTTTTAAAAACCGTTGGTTTATATTCTGCCTTGTTTTTTTTTTCTTCCTACCTTTTTTTATTTTACATTAATATTGTTATTTTCGGTATTTATATTTCAAACAATGAAATTAATTATGTACCATAATTTGTATTTAAAGTGAAAAAAAAATATAGGTACGTACTTATATATATAAAAAAAAAAAAAATAAATTTTACATTTTAATTAATTGTAACGGTAATTTATTCAATATTTAGTTTTTACTGTTAGTTTAAAACTAATCGTTTATTTTATAAAATTTACTTTTATTAAAATTAAGAACTTTATTATAAAGTTATTTAAGTAGTTATTAGTTAAAAATAAGAGTTGGGGATAAAATCCAGAAAGACATAATCCAGAAAAGATAAAATTCAGAAAAGATGAACACTAGAAAAAAACAAAATTCAGAAAACATCCAAAAAGAGAGAATACAGACAAATAATCCAGAAAAAATTTTATTGTATTGATAGGAAATTTTTAAAAATTGAAAATGAAAAAAATGCCAGGGGACTATTCTAACTCTCCCGTTTCTTATTTAAATAATCCTCCTTTTGAACAGGGCAAGTAAATCCATAATGTTAAAAATAAATTTTATATAGATATTATTTATTTTTTTTATTAATCTTGCCTGAAGTATTAAATAATAAAAAGGGTAAAATTAATAAAAAAGTTATACTGAATTTTTATATTAACTACATATTAAATTTAGATTTGGTCTTTTCTGAATTTAGTTGTTTCTGGATGTAGGTAGTCTTTTTCTAAATTTTTTAACAAATTCTGGATTTTATCCCCTCTGCATTATACAAAAATACTAAATGGAGATTTTAAAAATAAACGTCTTCATTATTTACGGTTACTCTTATTGAATCGATTCCTAAAAACGTCTATTTTTTCGAAATTGAAATTGTGTATTTTTATTTAGTGAACACTAATTAATATCAATAGTTTATACTTAGCAAGTTCTATTTTAGGAGCTATTGTTATGGCGTTTTATGGTGTTTTACAGTAATATTGTTGATATTCATTTAGGACTTCCAATTTGTAACTCATAATCATACCTAATCAATGTTTCTCTGAATATTTTTATATATTTGAAAAATTTTTATGTAGTAAAATGAAGAAACCATTTAGTATTGATCCTTAAAGTTTTTTTTTTATACATATCACTTTTTAATTTTTCAACAGCAAACCAGAGTTTTAACAATTATGAAAAGAATTCTGCATTTAATTTTTTTATATTTTATTTACATATATGAAACTGAGTAGTTATTTGCTAGTCATATTTTCATCATAAAGTTAATCACGAAATATTATTCAAAAATTTCGAAAAAAATTGTGTCACGACACAATGCATCGAATACATAAAACTGAGCTTGAACACAAATTTCACTTTTTTAAACAAAACTTACACTTGAACTCGTTATTTTTGTTTGAGAATCTGAAATTTAAGATCTAGTTCACTTTTATGCATTCGATCTAAGGTCTTGATTCTAGATCAAACTTTTGCCAATATTCCGATATTTGTATACCCATCAAAAATACAATTATTTTTAATTTTTTTACAATGTTTTCAACCTTTTTCTAAGATTTTCTCGACCAAGTCTTCATTAGTTATGTTTTTGTCTAAAACTTACCATTATTTTGGTTACCAAAACCAAAAAAAATCTTTTAATATATTTTTTTATTAATTTTTAAAAAATTTAATACAATATTATATACATATATATATATATAGTTACACTTAAAATATTTAAAAATTCGATTAAAAAAAATTAAATTTTACGGCAATAAATAAAATAAAACTGATATTAAAAATTTAAGCATATGTTTTTCTCTTTTAATTCTATAGTTAATAATTTACTACCACAAATTATAAAATTTCTATTGATATTTTCTTTATTTTCCTTAAAAAATAAAAAATATTTGCAAAAATTCCGATAACAGTAAAAAAAACTAGAAAAAAATTTCGTTTTCTTTTTTGATTTTTTTTTTTATTCTAAATAAAAAACTAAAAAAAAAAAATTTTTTTTTATCCCATTACCAAGAAAAATGTACTTAACAACTTTTGCAGTTATTGGAAAACTTTTAATTAAAAAAAAACAAAAAAAATTTTTTAAAGTTTTCTTTAAGTGAAAAATTTTTCAAGGATCTAATCAGGACAAAAATTAAATAATTTTTCAAAGAAAAAACTAAATCAGTACTTATAGGAAAAAAAAAAAAGAAAGCTTAAGAAAATATAATAATAATTTTAGTTTGAAAAATTCAACTAAAAAAAAAAAAAAAACAAATGGTAAATAAAAGTTTAGAAATTAGTAAAAATTTATTATTTATTAAAAATAAGAAATTAAAACGATTTCTGAATATTATTATAATATAATTTAACCCCTTCCCCCCCTCAATAAACATTACTTATTTTGAAAAAAAAAAAAAGTTTTGTTTTTGAATCCTTTGATAATAAAAATTGATGGATGGATTTTACCATCATACAAAAGAAAATAACGTTGTGATTTAGTATTTTTAAATGAAGACATACCGAAATCTATCATTTTGTAGTAAGTAATTCTTTAATATTATAATTTTTACCATAATTTTTAATGGGTTTGGATAATTTTGTTTAGAAAATATGCAGTAACTGGTGTTAAATTCATTATACTGATATCAGTATTCATACCCTACTTAATACCCTTTTTATACCCTACACCTAAAGTATAGGGTATATTAACTTTGGTATGGTGTTTGTAACCACCAAAAGGAAGCGAGTTAGGTATAGACATGTATATATATTCTGAATCAGGATCACCGCCGGAGTCGATTTAGCGATGTCCGTCCGTCCGTCCGTCCGTACGCACGATAACTCAAAAAATAATGATGCTATCTTGATGAAATTTATATAGTAGGTTACTAATTACGAAAGAAAGGCTAAGTTCGAATCTGGACAAAATCCGTCCATGGGTTCGGATTCTGGAAGCTTCCGAATGATTCCGGGCTTTTGGGGCTTTCTTCGCAAACGAGATTATCTCCAAAAGCAACAAAGATAGAACCTTCAAATTTTGTACAATGATGTTTCTTCCCGTTCGATTTATGTCTCTGAAATTTAAGAGGATTTGGTCCATGGGTTTGGGTTTTGGAAGCTTCCGAACGAGCACCAGAGCAAATGAGATTATCTCCAAAACCAACAAAGATAGAACCTTTAAATTTGGCAGGGTGGTGTTCTTTCATGTTTTATTTAAGTCTCTGAAATGTGAGAAGATTTGGTCCATGAGTTCGGCTTTTGGAAACTTCCGAACGAGCCCCAGAGCAAACGAGATTATCTCCAAAACCAATAAAGATAGAACCTTTACTTTTGGCAGAATGGTGTTCTTTCATGTATGATTTAGGCCTCTGAAATTTAAGAGGATTTGGTCCATGGGTTTGGATTTGGAAGCTTCCGAACGAGCACCAGAGCAAATGAGATTATCTCCAAAACCAACAAAGATATAACCTTTAAATTTGGCAGGGTGGTGTTCCTTCCCGTTCGATTTATGTCTCTGAAATTTAAGAGGATTTGGTCCATGGGTTTGGATTTGGAAGCTTCCGAACGAGCCCCAGAGCAAATGAGATTATCTCCAAAACCAATAAAGATATAACCTTTACTTTTGGAAGAATGGTGTTCTTTCATGTATGATTTAGGCCTCTGAAATTTAAGAGGATTTGGTCCATGGGTTTGGATTTGGAAGCTTCCGAACGAGCACCAGAGCAAATGAGATTATCTCCAAAACCAACAAAGATATAACCTTTAAATTTGGCAGGGTAGTGTTCTTTCATGTTTTATTTAAGTCTCTGAAATGTGAGAAGATTTGGTCCATGGGTTCGGCTTTTGGAAACTTCCGAACGAGCCCCAGAGCAAACGAGATTATCTCCAAAACCAATAAAGTTAGAACCTTTAAATTTTTTATAATGATGTTTCTTCCAGTTTGATTTATGTCTCTAAAATTTAAGAGGATGTGGTCCATGGGTTTGGATTTTGGAAGCTTCCGAACGAGCCCCAGAGCAAATGAGATTATCTCCAAAAACAACAAATATATATAACCTTTAAATTTGGCCGAATGGTGTTTTTTCATGTTTGATTTAAGTCTCTGAAATTTGAGAGGATTTGGCCATGGGTTTAAATTTGAAAGAATTTGAACCGTGGATTCGAATTTTGGAAGCTTCCCAACGAGCCGCATAGCAAATGAGATTATATCCAATACGAACAAAGGTAGAACCTTTGAATTTGGTACAATGGTGTTCTTTCTTGTTTGATTTATGTCTCTGAAATTTAAGAGGATTTGGTCCATGGGTTTGGTTTTAGAAGCTTCCGAACGAGCACCAGAGCAAATGAGGTTATCTCCAAAACCAACAAAGATATAACCTTTAAATTTGGCAGGGTGGTGTTCTTTCATGTTTTAATTAAGTCTCTGAAATGTGAGAAGATTTGGTCCATGGGTTCGGGTTTTGGAAACTTCCGAACGAGCCCCAGAGCAAACGAGATTATCTCCAAAACCAATAAAGATAGAACCTTTAAATTTTTTATAATGATGTTTCTTCCAGTTTGATTTATGTCTCTAAAATTTAAGAGGATGTGGTCCATGGGTTTGGATTTTGGAAGCTTCCGAACGAGCCCCAGAGCAAATGAGATTATCTCCAAAAACAACAAATATATAACCTTTACTTTTGGCATAATGGTGTTCTTTCATGTATGATTTAGGCCTCTGAAATTTGAGAGGATTTGGTCCTTGGGTTCGGATTTTGAAAGCTTCCGAACGAGCCTCAGAGCAAATGATATTATCTCCAAATGCAACAAGGATATAACCTTTAAATTAGGCAGAATGGTGTTCCTTCATGTTTGATTTATGTTTCTGAAATTTGTGAGGATTTGGTCCATGGGTTCAAATCTTGAAAGCTTCCGGACGAGCCCCAGATCAAACGAGTATATCTCCACAACCAACAAAGATAGAACTTTTATTTTTAGTACAAAGGTGTTCTGTTATGTTTCTTTTTCTGTAAAATTGGAAACTGACATTTGAAAGAATTTGAACAATGGGTTCGTATTTTGGAAACTTCCGGACGAGCACAAGAGCAACAAGCATATCTCCAAAACCAACAAAAGTAGAACCTTTAAATTTAATAGAATGGTGTTCTGGCAAGTTTTCTTTATGTTCCTGAGATGGATTCGATGAATTGGAGTGGCAATTCGGGTAGCTGACACAAACATCCCAAGGACTACCAATCTTCGAAAATAATTAAGATAGAAACTTAAAATTTTATACAAGGGGTGGGTGTCAAGAATATCCCAAGCGGATGCCTCTTTTACGTTCTTGAAATTCGAGTTGAATAAAACAGAAAAGGGAAGAAGTTCAAGCACTGCCAAAAACACTTATGGATTGTTAATTTAATTCGAATTATTCAGGTGTAGGGTATTAATAAGTCGGTTGCATCGACTTACTGTTACATTTACTTGTTTCAGATTAAGCTTTATAACATGTTAAAAGCGTATAACACATGTTATGTAAAATGTATTTTTCAATTTTTATCTGTTATAGAGAATTTTTTTTCATATAGCCCTGCAATAAAAATACATATGTATTTATTTTTGTAATTAATTATTGATAAGATTTTTTGAGATAAAAATCCAAAAATTTTATTAAAAGTACTACAAATAAAATACAATTATAATATTATAATAATATTATCGATTTAAAATTGTTCAGTAGCATGGGAGTGTCCTGAAATTCTCTATTTCTCAAAATTCCATAGTTACAAAATTCCAAAAATTTTAATATCTCGAAATAATAATCCCATATTTTACGAATCAATTTAGAAAAAATTTAGAAAATATAATAATTAAATGAGAAAATTGTCAATGCTTTATATATTTAGTTGTAATAGATAATATTGTTTGTAAGAAAATAATTAAAAGTGATTTTAGAGTTGATTAAAAAAAAAATCAGGGTTTCAATATTTTTTTTCGCGAAGATTATGGGTGGAGGACGGCGGCAGGTGGCACGCAGATATTTAAAATGCTAAAAATATGTATAGTAAAAAAAAAAAGAATAAATAGGAGGATTTTATTATTGATTACAAAACCAGAGTTTCAGTAAGTTGTTTGGTTATTTGATGTTTTCCACCGAGTAATACCATCTGTAAGAATGTGTCAATGTGTAAGAATGAGGTTTCACAATTTGCGATTTTGTAAATAGGGATTTTGAAATTAGAGATTTTGTGGTTAATTGAAGAATTTTTAGAATTTTGAGAAATGGGATTTCGTACTTAAACTCCAGCCTTATACAAAAACATTTTTGAATTAAATAAAACGTATTGTGAGTACGAATTTCTATCAAAATTTTATACAAACTCAATAATATGTGATACCACTTTCTCATAGTCTGAATAGGGTATAAAATGGTTACATGTTTGGTCAATTGTTCTTAAATTTGATTGTTTTAATTTTTTCTGTTTGGAAGTTTAATATACGTATATTATAATAAAAAGTATACAGATTAATCAACTTATTCATGGAATAAGGATTGTGATACCTATACCTTATACATCTAATGCATACATCTGTATTTTTATTTTATGACGAATCTGAATCTGACATTTTATAATTGACATATTCGAAGCCCAGGAAAAAATCTGAATACTTAAGTATTAGAAATTTTAGTTTACTTGTATAAAAATATTTTTAGTTTGTATTAACATTTTTTTGGGGTTTTTTTCTTTTTTAATTTAAAACAAATTTTAAATTTTTTTTATAGATATACTTAATATCTACCCATTACTTATGTATACATTTATAAATATTATATATTCGTATAATCTTTGTTTTTCAATAAGATTAAGAATTGTGTATTGTTCTTATTCTTTAAATAATTAATTTGAAATTGTTCCTAATAATTATTAAATAAATTTATATTATGTATAAGTTATTATGTATGTATATATAAAAGTTTAATATTCACATAAATAGAATATTTTTTTTTTTTTTTTTATTGAAAGTATTAAGAAAAATATTTTGTGGTAAAGTTTTAAGTTTAAAAATTTTCTTTCAATTTAAATATTTGTATATTTATATAAAAAATTAGAGAGATTAAATAAGGAAATTTCTATAGAAGATGGACTCTTTTTCATTACAAATTCTTTTTATAAATTATTTGCATTTAAAATGAACTACTTAAACATTTATAGATTTTATTTTTAATATTTTAATATAACATATACATATATAAATAAACACACACGCTAATCTTAAGTTATAGATTCACCTCTGTAATTAAAAAAGTTATTTTTATGCACGCGGCAATTTAATTGTTTTTTTTTCCTCCTTTAATTAATTTTTAATTTTCACTATAATTTTATAATTTCTTGATTTAGGGGAACCAACATTATTAAATTTTACTACAAATTGTTTGTCCTTAACAATTTAAATACAATATCTACTGTTAAGTATCGATATTTTCATTTAAAATTGTACCTACTATATATTTCCATTGATTATTAATTGCAAGTTTTAATGTTTTCCCCTCTCCCTCGATTTTCCTTAAAAATCGAGAATCCTCCTCCTTTTTGTTTAAGCCTTTTTTTTTTTTTTTAAATTTACTAAAAATTTCTGTTTAAATTTTAAAAGAGATGATCTTTTCTAAGTTGATTAAATAGGTAGTAGGTAATAGGTATATGTTACATTTAATATTATGACTTTTTTAACTAATAAATTAATTGAATTAATTAAATTGAATACAAGGAACATATTTTCAAAGATCACAATTAATGGAAATAATATAGGATAAGTAAATAATTTGTTAAAAACAATTCTATTTATTCTATATTTAAATTGGCTGTTATCATTATAACGGTAATTCCTCTTGTTATTAATATTCTTACTTTATTTATTGTTTTGCTTCAGTTGTTGTTTATGTGGGCAGTGAAATGGTGGTGTGTAATATAGGTATATCTTCTTATAGGAATAATAATTATATTAGTTTGGTTTAATTTAAATGACACGCGAAATTATCTTAAAAAAAAAAACAATAAAATAATAAAAAAAAAAACAAAATGAACAACTTAAAGGTTTGTGGCTGAAAAGAAATGAATATTGATTCAAAAGAAATGAGTTTTAAGGAAGAAAAAAAAAGGAATACAAATATAAAATTATAAAAATAAATATATACTTATATATATATATATATATGGAAAATCATTGTAGTAAATTTAACAGTAAGTATAAGTAAAATGAATAAAAGGAAAATGTTTTTCTTTATTTTTATATAAAAAAAAAAAAAAAGAACACAATACAAAAGTGAAAATATCTGTTATGAACAAAAACATTTGGAGGCAGAAAACAAAAGAAATAAAATAAACCATAAGGAGAAAAAAAAAAGAAAATTTAAAAGAAAAAGTTAATGTTTTAATGATTATTAAGAAGGGGGATACAGAAATACAACGACGGAAAATTGATAATGGATATATTTTTTTACAATAAATAACAGAAATTTATAAATGTACGCTATATATGTATATACGATAATATAATAGTAGCTTTAATAAGAAGAAAAGAAGGGAGTTAATAACAAAAAAACAAAAATAGAAACAATCAACATAAAGAAATTTTTTTTTCGCTCTTTATGAGCGTAAATTTTAACAAGAAAATTTTGTACTTATTCATTTTTTTTTTTTTTTGTAATTAAAATACTTTTATTGTTATAAAATCGCTTTTAAATATCTATAAAATCTCATTTTATTTTTATTAAATTTAAGAATACATATCTTTAAAATAACTTTTTTTTTTGTATAAAAGTTTAAATATTTAAACTTCATATATGTATTGTATACCCTTCTTATATGCACTCTTATCCATCTGATTTTTGATAACAGAAGAGACTTCTTTTGCAATTATTCTTAATATGGTAATTTTTCTTTAAGTTCAGGTATTTTCTTATAGACAAAGAATTCCTTTATAAAATTTTTCTTCATAAAGAAAATGGATGTAGATTAAAAAATTTCGTTTCTGCATTAAATGCATAATTTTCTTTTAAAATCTTTTAAATTTGAATCAAGAAATTTTTAAATTGATAGATTGATTTTTTCTTGATCAATAAACTAAGTATGTATAAGTAGTTATAGTGTTTGATTTAATAACATTTACTTAGTATATTTACTTACCACTGTATCATAATTCAAAAAAACAAAAAAAAAAAAAAAATATAATACTTAATGTATTGCGCAATTTTTATATTCATTTCTTATATTTTTAAATTTTACTATACACATTTTACCTTTCTCAATTGAGTGTGTACATGTTTTCTTGTGCAATAAAAACGATACCAAAGTCTTTATCTTTAAAAGACTGACATTTTTTCTAATATCATTGTAAATGACATAATGCGGTTAAATTGAACCAACGAAATAAAAAAAAAAAAAACAAAACAAAACATTTGAATAATAAAAGGTATATATTACTTATATAAAACAAATAAAAAACAAAAAAATAAGTCAAATTTGATAAAAATAAAAAAAATGGTTAGACTTAATAAAAGAAGTCAGACTGCTAAGAGAAATTCTTAAAAAATGCTGGAATAGAAAGTATAAAATGAGGATGATGGTGTGGAAATAAAATATATAAACTTAGGATATCAAAAAAATTTAAAGAAAAAAAAAAAAAAATACTTAAAAATTAAACTAAATAAAAAAAAATATTAGAATATCTTGTGGCATTTTATTTCTTGTTTTTCCTTTTTTTTTTTTTTGGTTTTTTTGAATAATACTATCTAAAAGTATCAAACCTTTTAATTTTTTCTTAGAATTTTTTTTTTACCTGTAATTTATATATAATGTATTAAATTCGTTGTTTTTTTTTTTTTTGCCTTTTGGTATATATATGTAGCTTTGTAATTTGTATACAAAATAAATGTGTTCAGTATAAATTTATTCAAATTTTTCTAAATTATTTTTGATTCCATTTTGTGTTTTTGTTGTTTAATTTAAAAATGGAATAACTCAAAAATTGGAAAATTTGTGTAGTATTTTAAATTAAATTTTTTTTTTTTTTTTTTTTGTAACTAGTGCAGCAATAAAATTTAATAGTTGAAAACGTTTTTGTTCTAACCAATTTGAATTAAAATTATGTATAATTAATTGCTTATAAAAATTCGAGCTTTAATGTTTGAATGACAATGTAACATCGAACTGGCATGTTTGATTTAGAAAAGTGATGTTGCGAAGATTGTTTGCAGTTTAAATACAAAAATATTTAGTAATGTTACGAAGATTGTTTTGAGTTAAATATACTAAAAAAAGAAAAAAGGAAATATATATGTAGATTTTGATGTTTTTTAGCTAATCTCAAGCTATTAAACCAAATACTTAAGAAAAAAATTTATAAAAATTAAAACACGAGTGAGAATTATAAAAGGGCTCACTTTTGATTCTTGACAGTATTGAAATTGATTTATAATCAGTTTGAAGCAAATTATGTCGTATAGAAGCCAAGAGTAACGCTAAACTATTTTATATATACTCAAAAATATTAAATATGTTAATTGCAACATTTTTAAAGTGTAAAATTCAATATAAATTTATTTTTTTTTTTTAAATATATTATAGGCGACCAAATACTTTAAGAGCTTTTTCTCACAAAATAAAAAAAAAAACGAAAAGAGTAAAAATAAAAAAACAAATAACAATTTTGAAAAGGTATATAAGTATAATATAAAAAGGAGCACTTTTTTTTTTTGACTAACTTAAAATTTAGAATAGAAATAAAGAAAATTGAATTTTGGATAGTCAAAAAAAAATAAAAATAAAATTAAATATTTTTTGCACATACCTTTACATAATTTGTCAAAATATATTTTATTTGCTATTTTTCTTATAGTTATTCATATAGCTATTCATTTGTTTGTCTATAAATGTATAACTATACATACATATGTACATAATATAAAATGTATATATATATAGGTATACGTTGCATGTGTGTTCTTTTATTTTTGATTTTAAAAGTTTTATTTTTATTTTCAATACTTTTATTTTTTTTTTTTTATCAGAATGTTCAGCTTTCAGAAAAATAAAAAATGAAACTTCATATTAAAAAATAAAAAAAAAAAAAATTTTTTTTTTTATTTAAGAGTAACAACTATTTATTTAAAAAAATAAAAGAAAATAAAAATTAAAAAAAAAAAAAAAACAAGTAGCAAATAAGTTTCAAGTTGAAAAAGAAACTTTTTGACATTTTTCTCATTTTAGTATAGTTAGTCGTAACTATGTACTATGTAGTAAAGTCATAGTCGTGGTGTGGTGAAAAAAAAAAATGTAAAAAGGAAAAAAACAAAAAAAAAATGCAGTCTGTTGTGCGAAGAAAAAATTTTAACCTTTATTTTTTTTTTTTTCATTTTCTTCAACTCCTTCTTAAAGCCATTCTTTTTTTCTTTTTATCGTTTTTCACTCTGTGACGACCAGCTTTGAATTTTAATGAGAAGAAAAACTCTTATTTTCCTAATACTGTATGCTGCATTATATTATTATTATATATATATATACTTAGTACCTAGAATATGCTATTAATACATAAAACATATACGTATACGTATTTTAAAATATAAAAAAAAAATTAGTATAGAATGCAAGCGTAAGATTGCAAAGACGTTAGAAGGTAAAAACAAAAACAGAAATGTAGAGAAAAAAAGCATAAACTTAAAAAAAAAAAAAAACTTAATACTTCGAATTGACATTAAAAAATAAAAAAAAAGTTTTTCAAAAGAAAAATAACAATTTGAATTTGACATTGCAAGTGGCATGCGGTCTTGCATAACTAAATGAATAAATTTTTTTTAGAAAAAGAAAATCTAAAGAAATTTTTGTTCATGTGTTTTTATTTTTTTTTTTGTAAGAAAAAACAAAATTGTGAAAGTTTTGTCCCTGCCTTTATGATTTGATATTTTTTTTTCGATTTATTAAAAAAACAAAATAAAGAATAAAAAGAAAAATATCTCCCCAAAAAATATTATTAATAAATTTTTGTTTTTTTTTAAATTAAAATGTACTCCCAAAATATACAACAGTTTTTTTTTTATTATTTTCTTGCACAAATTTTAATTTATCGGTATAAGTTTGCTTATAATTTTAAAAATTTTTTGAATTTGTATATGTGATTTTTAAGTGCTTTATATTATTTTTTAATAATGTTTCCTTCAAAATCAATTTCACTGAAAATCTAAAAAGAAAATAACAAGGATATTAGGAAAATATTTAAGGATTTGCAAGTGCGTAAAGCGTAAAACCATGATTTTCTAACAAACCATAAAATCCCTATGGATTATTTTTCTTACATATACTCGTACATTTTTAAAAGGAAGAACTAATAAAAATTCAAATTGGAAATAAGGTCCATTACATCAGTTTATTACAAATTGTTTTATAAGTATGGAAAATAAAATTTTATTAAATTTTTTTTTCGAAAATAAGACGGCAAAACAATGAAAAATGTAAAAAGCATAATTTTTGCAAAAGAGTTAAAACAATAATTTACTTTTTCAGAATCTGCATATATTTACATATATTTATATATGCATACATATACATATATATATTGGTGTTCTAATTTCGTACTTATATGTGTGACATAAATAGAAAAAAATTAATATTTCGTATAATTAAGTATGTCATAAATGATTTTTTTTTTTTTTGGTACTTATATCTCATTCTTGATTTCGTATTTACGACATTCGAACTTATGACTTAGAGCCTAGATTTACTTTATATATTAAATGTTATTCTTAATTTTTGATTAAAAGTATAATGACAAAATTTCTTATTAAACGAATTATCTACATCAATTACATTTAACAGTTATTTGATTAATTTTCGCAGAAAAAAAGTTAATTTTACTTTGTTGATGAAGTCTAGGTGTTGTTGAATGTAAAACTATAAATTTAGCATTAATTTTAATATTTTG
Source organism: Poecilobothrus nobilitatus (assembly GCA_947095535.1). Lineage (NCBI taxonomy): Eukaryota > Metazoa > Arthropoda > Insecta > Diptera > Dolichopodidae > Poecilobothrus > Poecilobothrus nobilitatus. Next base: position 31,265,275 of record OX352773.1, on the reverse strand, counting down.
TTTTGTGCAATTTATAGCATCTTTAAATGCGTATTTCACAGCTATACTATGGTTAACAGGACATCCATACAGAATAATAGATTGAAATGGGAGCGAGGCACAATCCTGCAAGCCAAAATCAACCTGCGACAAAATCTTGCTTTTTTTTTTTATTTTGCATTGCATCTTTCTAAAATCTTGCATTATCTTTCACGGACAAAATCTTGCAAAATAGTTTTAAAGGAATAGATTGTGGTTTTGTTTTTAAAGTATGTATAAACAAATAGTTAAGGAGAATTTTAGAGTTGGATTCAAAAGCATGGTTATGAGGGATTTTAGAGTTGGATTTAAAAACAGGTTTGCAACTTTTTCCAGAATATTTATATATAAGAATATGTGACATTCTGAATTACATACAAGATTTTATCCTAGTATAGATTTTGGAAAAAAGATTTTGTTTTAAAAAGATTTTCGAAAGCAAGATTTTGTATGCAAGATTTTGTCGCAATAGATTTTAACGTAAAAGATAATGTAGCAAACCCATATTTAATTTATTAATTATTTATAACTTATGTCAGTCAACAAAAGTCAGCTTGTTATAAAAATGTACGTTTGAAATTGAACTTTAATTGACGGATTTAGTTATACCTACCTATTTTAACTCAATTTTGATTTCTTGAATTATAATTTTAAATTTTGATATCTTCTTTTTTTTTTTTTTGTAATTATTTTTAAACACTTCCACACTTTTTTGTATCTTTCTTCGTTCTGCAAAAGATTTTTGGAACATTATCATAATTCTTTTTACAAAACTTATTATTATATTTGGACTAAAATTGAACGTAAAATAAATGTCAATTCTTTTTCAATAATGTCAAATTAGATATTTTGTTAACTGTCAATAAAATTAAAGTTTGTCAGATGTTCACACTTTCGGTAAAAATAAAATTTTTAACATCATTTACATCAAACATATGTTTAAGGTATTCAATTCATTTTATTCAATAGTGTTTTTAAGAATATCTAATTAAAAAAATATAAAAATATTAATAAAATAATAATGTATATAAATGTCATTTCAATTTTTTATTTTAGAAATGCTTCTAAATGTATACAAATATGTTAGTCAGTTAAATGTATATTGTTTCTAGAGCTGAATGTTTTTATATATTAACTTACTGCTTATATTTTCTCATATACAGTGAGTAGTGAAGTGACTAATGTATATAATATTATATAACATTCATTATGTGTATTGCGTTTTTAAAATAATAATATTAAAAATACATACTTATTTTAATTTTTAAGCTGAAAAATTGTTCTGAAGACCGAACTCTTCTTTTATATATAAATTATATGAGTAATTTTTCAAACCGATTTAAATCATTTATTTGCTTCATCTCTAATCTAGAAACGTATACTTATTGAGCCTAAATCTGAGTTTAATTTATTTTCTTGAGGATAACAAGGGTTTTCACTTTATAAATTTTCAAAATCTAACAACTGTAAATATAGATATGAATTATATAAAAAATGGCACAGACGTAAAATTTTGAAAAGGATAGGTTCATTTATTTTCTCATCACGTTTTATAGCAACTGATACTTACTGAAATATACTTGTATAGACGTACTTTAATTAGAACTTTTAGGTTACCAAAGCTCAAAACTATAAACCTAAACCAATCAACTCATTTTAAAAACAAATAATTTAAAAATTTTATATGAAAAACAAAAAGAATGGATTAACGCATTTTTTTTTTTTTTAAAGTCAATTAAATTTATCAGGTTATCGATAAAATAATGTAATTTTTTTTTTTTTTTATCTATAAGTTTTCATTTTCTTTTTTTTGGTATTTTTCCTAATTTAAAAATATTTTCTCACTTTAGGCTAAAATTTTTATCTATACTTAATTTGTTTAAAGCAAAAAAAAAAAAAAATTAAATAAATTAAGTTATTCTGAAAAAAAAAAACTCGTCGTATTTTTTTTTTTTTTTTCTATGCATCTACGCCTCATTAAAGTAATATTATATCGTTGATAATATACGAGAAACTTAAATTTAATCTTCTGTCCCGTTTTCTGTTGACTCGAAATAACAAAAGATATGTTGTTTTTTTTGCTTTGTTTTTTGCTGTTAAAATAAGGTAAAGGTATCCGTCGTATCCGTATATAATTTGTTTGAAAAAGTTATATATTTGGTAAAAAAAAAAATAAAAAATATAAAAGAAAAAGGAAGAAAAATGAGATAATTTATATATATTGTGCAATCGTAAGACAACAGAATATCCTTAAAAATTTTCCAGCACATTCATTTTCGTTAATGTCTCTAATATAATACTAAAAAAAAAAACAATTTATATATACATATATATCAATATTTATATGTATATATAAGATGTATATTTATATAAAAGAAGTATTTTAATTGCTATAAAAGTAAAATATTATTGTTTTTTTTTTTTGTTTTTACAGTAGTGGTTATAAAATTGGGAACAAGTATATTTTTCAAAGAAGTATATTTGATATAGTATGAAAAAAAAGGAACATTGAATTTAAATCGAATCTTTTTTTTCCAGATAAACTATGATAAGAAAAATTAATATATGACTTCTAACCAGCTTCTACTATGTTATCAACAAAAAAAAAAATTTTTTTTTGAACTAAAAAAATTCTTACCAAAATTGCTTTTAACAAAATGAAAGACACTGTGTTTTTTTTTTTTTTTTAAATGCTTTAAATTTTTTATTTGGAAAAACTTTAAATTTTTACTGAACAAAAATAAACAAATTTTAAAGAGCAATTCAATATTTTAAAGTTCAGGGAGGGAGAGGGATAGTATTCCAAAGGGGATAAAAATACATAAAAAAAAAAAAACACAAAAATACAAAAACATTAAAAAACCTGAACTGAAAAGGAATGAAACAGTTCTATAATATTAAAAAATAAAAGGAATTTTTACTACTTTTATTATACTATAGTATGTACTATTTAAAATACTACCTAGAAAGTATTTTAGTTTTTAGCAAAGGTGAAATTTTGTGTTAAATTTAATGCCTCTAGAGGATCGTTAAAGATGTCAGAATTTCCGTTATTTTACCGTAATATATATATAAATACATATGTTTAAATTTATAGATATATATATATATACTTTACGTATGTATATACATATTATATGCTAATGCTTATTTATGCCAGAAATTGTTAGAAAAAAAATTTAAAAGTGAGAAAATAATAAAAAAAAAAAAAGAAAAATAACAAAAAAAAGAAGTAAATTTATATGTTCTCAATTTTATAAGGCCATTTCTATTTTGTTTGTTTTTGTAGTGTTTTGTCTTACTTTGCTTTTACTAAAACCAGGGCTTGTTAAAAGAACCAAAAAAAAAAAAAAAAAAACAAAAAGAAAATATTGAAAGGAATATAGGAAAAGAATTTTACTATGCATTTTACTTACTATAGTAGTTATATGTAAATCCCTTTTCTTTTTTTTTTTCTTACTGAAAATTTACTATTTTTAATGTGAAATAAACGATATTATATTATTCCCATCTCTCTCTCTAAAGATTTATCACAATAAAAATAAAAAAAAAAAACAAAAGAAAAAAAAAAAACTCCTTCAAAAATTTTTTAACGAAATTTTTTAAGATTAATATAAATTTTCTTATAGTTATGTATATTACGTATAAAAATTATATGTATATATATATGGTACATGGTTGGTTATTGATTGTTTCCGCTGGTTGGTTCTTTTTTTTTTTTTTGTTTCTTGTTTTTTTACATGCAATTACGATAATCATGTATTCAGGATCATTAAAAATTAAGAAGAAATATTAAATTTTAATTTTAAAATTCGTTATTAGATTTTAACTTATATATTTTTACACTTTAGTAAGTAACTATATATATATACATAAGTATATATATAAATATAAATATATGTAATGAAATTTATAGGACTTTTTTAAGAGAAGACTTATTGTTATTCAAAATAATTAATTAAAATTCTTTGTTAAAATTAATCTATATTATATAAGACAAAAAATTAATTTGTCTTATATAATATAGATTAATTTTGCTCTGTTCTGAAAATAATTTGTTTTTTTTTTTTTTTTGAGTTTCTATAAGAAAAAGGATTTTTTTTCTACTTTCTTAAATTGAATATTGGGGGATTCTTCAGATAACGGGGCCCCGCTTAGTGCAAAGTGAGTGTATGTTAACGGTACCTTGTAACGTCATCTTTTCAAAAACATATTACTTATCACTATCCCTGCACCTCATCTTTTAAGAACGAAAAGGACTTATAAGAACATGTATTTCAGTTTTTTTTTATCTAAACCGTTAATATGTTTAAGTCTATTAAATATATATATATACATATATATATTTACTTAATCTTAATTTTAAACCCCGTAGTAAGTATACCTCTTTAAAAAGGTTTCTTTCAACTTTAAAAATCACCTATATACACTTGAAACCTATCTCTAGATAGAAGACATAGGCACTTATTTTTAGAAAAAAAAGTTCGGGGTGTTTTTTTGGAGAAATCTTGAAATATAAAATTTTTAATAAAAAATTTAAAAAATTTAAAATTTTGATCAATATTTTTAACTTTCAACTCTTATACCTCGACAACGGTAATACCTACCTGCATCAAATAATTGTTAGATCCTACTTAATTAAGTTCAAATAATATATACTTATAGGTATAACTATATATTCAATAGACTGAAATATAGTAACGGTTTAGATAAAAAAAAAAACTGAAATGGGAAAGCATGTTCTTAAATATTCTTTTCGTCCTTAAAGGACAATATGTGGGGATAGTGATATTTTTTAAAATTTCATTTATTATCTTTTTTAAAAGGTGAAGTTACGAAGTACCGTTGGCATACATTGATTTTTACTTACGAGGGAGGATTCTGTTATCTTCAGAAAAGCTGAATTTTTGAAGTATTTAATCTAGTAATAAGTACTTACTTATGTATTTTGAAGTTTTAAAAAGAAGAAAAACAAACTCTTTTCAATAAAACATAATACTCGTATGTAAAAAATTTTTAATTTTTTTTGATTGAATATCGATTTCGAATAAATTAAGTAACGATTATTTTATTCTTTAAATTTATACACATATTTAGAATATAAATTACTTTGTATATAGTATATAAGTATGTATAGTTAAAAAATCTAATATTGATATTTACCTATATAGTTATATACATACTTTATAGGTAAAAAAGGATATTTAAAACTGTAATAACATTATATTAACCTTAATATGTCAGAAGGAAAATAAAACAGAATTTAAAATGAAAACATAAGATATATATATACACATATACTTATACATACTATATAATAATATATAATACATATACTTATGACATAGAACAAAGAAAAAAAAATTTGTTTAAAATGAAAGTGCAAATGATCCAATTTTAAGGCATAAAATATTTAAAAAAACAAATTATTTTTTTTTTTTAATTAAAACACAATCAATTTACAGAATTTTTAATAAAAATTTATAAAAAAAAAATTAAATTATCATTTTTTTTTTTTTAATACATCCTTACAAAAGAATATATATTTTGATATACTCGTATACTTTGTATATTTAGCTATAGTTTAAAACTTTATTAGTTTCTTTATAAATATTAAAAATCAACAAGGATTATTGTAACAATTTATAAGATTTTTGTTGTGTTATTGTTTTTGCTTTTAAACATATACAAAACATTTTTATTTAGAATATATTAATATAATTTATGCTTCATAAAATGAATATATAAGTAAGTATATGAAGATATCGTATAATATTCTGGTAAAAATTCAATATGTATAGTTTAGGTGAAATATTTTAAGGTAAATTTTATAGGTAAAATATCAGATTTTATTCTTTAAATTTTATATAATCAATTTTAAATACAAATCTGCAACTGAATTCATTTTTGTTTTATACGACAATAAAGTATTTTTATAGAGGAATTTTAAGGAATTAAAAAAAAAAACAGTCTGTTTTAGAAAATTTTACAAGATATCAATGTATAGAACTTTAGATCTTTCCTATTTTAGGTTTAGATTGTTGATCTTTAATTAATAATTTCTAAAATAATGCAAATATAATAAAAAAAATCATTTTTAGGGACCTCGGTAGCCTAGTGGGTAAGAGCGTACGAATAACGCTGTAAACACCGAGGGAGTGTGGATTCGAATCCCACACACGTTGTAAGAGTTATTCCCCTTTACGACATTTACAGCCACGCCTGAACTGGGAAGGCTGTGTAATTTGCTGTCCACATTTATATGGCAGAGAAATGCAATAAAAAAAAATCGTTAATCATTGTAATACGAATAAATAGCACTAGCACAACCAAAAGGATATTTAAAAGATTCTACTATATATGTACTTAATATACGTATATATATGTATAGATCAAATTATTATTTTAATTATTTTTGTGCATCACAAGTCTTGTTATGCCTATTGTCGTATTATTTTCTTTCTTTTCATAATTTAGTTTACAAAATTCAAATTAGTATTAATATAATATTAATACAAGTTTATACTGGCTCGTATCATTAATATAAGAATAAAACTAAAGTTAAAATAATATTCTCCTTTGGTTTAATATAAATTTTTTGTTCATTTTTAAGAAACTTTTTGATTAAAAATCAATTTATACTTATATAAAAATGCTTTGTTGTTTTCTTTAGATTACTTATAATTATTTCTATTAAGTTAATTTGTATATAAAAAAAAAAAGATTTTTTAATTTAAATTAAATTCATATTCTGTTATTATAATTTTAATACATATATATACTTAATTTTATTTTTATTCATAATACTTATTTATATTAAAGGTAAATAAATTCGTTATATAGTATAAAATTTTTATTCTATTATAAATTATTTTTAAACTAAGTTAAAGTGTTGTTAAGTAAATTAAATTTTTAAAAAATTTCAAAGAAAAAAATTCTCATTTTTATTGTTAAAAAAAATGATCACAATTTTAATTAAAATTTAAGATTTCAAAATAATTACTCTTTGCCTCAATAACTGACGGCTGAATTACCGGCCGTTCAAATGTAAGGTTTCCGATTTACTTATATACCACGGGTAAGGTCAATAAAATAATGTAAATAATCCCTCTGCACTATAAACTGAAACACATTTGTCTACAAATTTTATGGGAACATTTTTCTTTATTTGGGGAGCTTATTTATTAGTGTGCCAGAAATAGTTTTTCAATTAAACACCTAAGTATAAAATAATATATGATATTCCCTATCATATTGCAAAGTAAATAATTATATTTTCATTTATAATTTCTAAAAAACATTTAAATATACAGAAAATAAAAATAATTGCGTGAGAAAATTATAAACAATTGAGATAATTTAGATTTAGAGAAATAAGAGAAGAAACTTTTAAATTTTTGTATCGTTCTAAAGTCTAAACCACAATACACTACTGGTTATATACAGGCAATCTCGTAGATAGACAATTTTAAAAATAAGATCCAAATTTTGGCAATTTAGTATGAACAAAATAGAATTTTTCAACTTAAATGTGAAGGATCTTAAGGTGATGGGACCAATTGCTTACTGTGCTTCCTTTACTTTGACCACTTTTTCAAAGTATCAAAACGTAGTAAATTTAACAAAGTATTTACTGGCCCAATGATTACTTTGCATTTTTTGCTTTGACTTTTGTTTAATTTCTTTTTTTCCGAAATGAATTTAAAAAAAATTTTAGAAATTTTATATAACTATACTTAATAATTATTTTATATGAAACTTACAAATGCTTGTATTCAGTACCAAAATAATGATTTTGAATTCAAGACATTTATAAAAATCGTCAAATTCATGATTTGTACGTAAGTCACATTCCCACCTATTTAAAATTTTTCCCACCTATTCAAATTTTTTTAATGTTTATGTAAAAAGATTCAAATATCAAATGTCAAAGTATTCAACGCAAAGTACGGAATTGAAAATTCGTCAATTCGGTAGTTTGCTTCGTTTCCTTACTTTGAATACTTACTTTGTGCCAAGTATCATAAGAAATGATGTAATTCATTTCAGCTGTCAAAATTTTCGAAGGAAGAAAAGGAATGAAAGTAAGCATTGAGCCATCACCTTTATTGTTCTGCCAGTAGAAAATAATATATGATATTATTTTTAAAAAATTTGGAATATTTTCTATTAACTGTGCAAATCTGTTTAAAAAATTTAATCATTTGCATGCTCAAAATTAAATTTAAAAAAAAACTCTACTGAAATTAAAAAATACACACCCACTTCGATTAAAGGGCTTAAGCACACTGATTAATAACTAAATAATAAAAAAACGAAGTCATATTTTTAATTTTTATATGAACTGAATAAGAACAAAAGAAAAAGAATGCTAGAAAATAGAGAAATATTATTTTACGAACATATCGAGTTTATTTCGCTCAAACTTCGATTAAAATCGGTTAAATAATTGAGTGTTTCAAGATTCGGCTTGTAGTGTAGTAACGATAGGGTCAGTGATGTAAGCATAATAAGAATATTGCAAACAAATTAAATAATAAGCATAAAAGGAAAAAAAAAATTAAAAATTTTTTATTTACGTACCTTAAAATATTTAATGTTTTTAAAATTGTAAGTAAACTATTTTCAAGAATCACCCTAATAATTCTCAAATTATTAGTGATGGGGTAACAAATTTCCTTTTTATAACTAACTTATATTTTTTAAACTTTCAATCAATTTGTTTAAAAATTACATAAAAGTTATTATAAGTAGGTACTTAAGATTTTCAATCAATAAATTATCTTTATTTTTAGGAACATTTTTTTAATAACTAACTAGTTTTGAATTCAATTATTGTTTTTAGGAAAATTGAGTTGAAAATCAGTGAAAAATAACATAAAAAATTTTTGCAAGTTCTTTTTTTCATCTCTTAATGTTTTTTTTTTTTAAATATAAGTTGTTATTCTTTTTGGAAATTTTTTGTACTCTCTATCTTATAATTATGTTCAAAATATGTTTTATTAAGATGTTTTAAAATGTTTAACATAAAAATAAGAAAGTCAAAGTATAAATAAAAAAAAAAAAACATTAAGATAGAAAGAGATAGAAAAATGATATAAATTTAATTATTATATCTCAGTAATATGGTCTTATAATTTTCATTCTGCCATGACTAAATAAATAATTATTAATTTAATATGGATAATAGTTTTACATTTCTCGCTAAGATGTTAACATATTGCGCATTTTTAGCACATTTCCAAAAAATTTTTGAAAAAATATGCCTATTAGTTTCACTCTGTCCGTCTGTTTACAAAACTTCTACACTGTTAAAGATAGAGAAAAAAAATTTCAAACATGGGTAGGTCTCATAAAAAAATTAATTTTGTGGAACAACTTTTTCATGTAGTCCCCCCATCCATCAGGGAACTACAGTCCCTCAAACTTTGGAAAAGCCCTATTTTTAAACGGGTATATTTTATGTTCCGCTTAACATTTTTTCAATCTGAAAACTCCATTCGACAGGAATTTTACCTTTATAAATCAATATCAAAATTGTACGTATTTTTTAAATTTTGTATTTAAATTTACCGTTACGTGAAAACCAAATTCTGCATGATTTTTCTATCTTCATAATTCCGTCACGCTTTTTGATAGGGGATTGAATTTTCCGGCAAAAAAGAATTTTTAGAATTAGTATAAGTTTTCTTATATTTTAAAATTTTTTTGTACCACCCCCTGTTTATGAGCTATTAGGGATCAAAAATTGAAAATTTGCTATTTTTAGGCCCATGTAACTTAAGCACCTGTACAAATTTTTCTTCGGCAAGACATAGTTAAGAATTAAAGCTCCAGTAATATGTTTTTACGTGTGTTAACGGTTTGTCTCAGTTATATAGGGTTCCGGACTTACAGCCCCTGAAATTCCAGAAAAGTCCTATTTTCATGTTTTTTCTAATTACATGAAATTTTCTTTTGTCTTTTAGAAATGTGATGTGATGAGGAAATGATTTACATTCTACCTTGTTTTTTTATGTACTTAAATATATGATTATATCGTATATAAGTATAAATTAAAAGTTATACATATATAATGTTTGTACTTGTATTTATTATTTTACTATATAAAAATAAAGTAAATCTATCTCTTTCTAAACAAGATTTATTATCAAAACATGTAGTAATTTAAATTAATTGTTATTACTTTTAATTGTTATTGCTTTTAATTTAATCATCATATAAACAAAATTTTTTTAGAAAGAAGGAAAAAAATATATCATTTAATTATAATGTCAGTTGTGAGTTCCAAATTTTTTTTTTATATACATACTTAGAAGGTCATGAAAGAAAATAATTTCAAAAATTGGATTAACATATTGCTGCGTTTTTGACAAGAAGTTAAATTTAATAAACAAATATTGTCAATACTTAACTTCTATTTTTATTCTATTCAAATTAATTTTATGTTTAGTTTTTTTTTTATAGGTTTACTACAATAAAATTAAAGAGAAACGTAAAAATTATTTTTAATGAATTTTGAAGTTCAAAATTACCGTACTTAAACATTTTTAGCACTCTAAAACAAACTATTCACTGTCATAATATTCTGATCTTAGAAACTGCTTAAAATAAATCGAGAAATTCAACACCCTTTTTATCTTGAATATATAATTTTTCATCACCATGTCATTATAAGAAATTCTATATCTATACCTACAATTCTTCAAATGCTTTGAGTGTTCATTTTAGCACTTTGATTCAAACCCATACACAATACCCCTTATAATATTACTTTCTCTCATTTGATTTAAAGGAGAAGTTTAATTTCAAATTAGAATCGCCAAATGGCAAAGCGCTCCCCGCACATGAAAATTTCTTTTGTAATGTATACAGCGCGAATATAGAATAAATTGCGACCAGAAGTATTTCCAAAAATTGACAAGCCCATAACTTTCATGATATCGTTAAATTTAAAAATAACATGTACATAACTTTGAACATATCTCAACAATTCTCTTAACATCCAGTAACTTCCCATATTCCCCATTTTCTTTATTGTTTTTTTCCCAATCGCCAAACCAAATATGTATAGTACATTCTACGATTAGGTTCTAATCTAATGTTAATTTGACGTTTAAAACTACCAAAAAGAAATCGCACGCACGAAAATTCGCATCTCATTGGTGTCTTTCGAGATTTCCTCCTATCCTCGCAAAAAAAAAAAAACGCACAAAAACTTACTTGCTCCTCTCTTACTTTTTGACACTCTTTTATAATAAAAAAGCCATTTTAAGCATAAAATTGACATTAAATTGTTAAAAACATGATGCAACACTATATTTAATTACATATTTATTTAGTTAAGTATTTATTTATTTTCTCCCCAATTATTTAAGATCTTGTTCCCCAAGGATTTAGATCTTCGAAATTCGGTACAAATACTTATCAGTTTTATTTTTTAATTAGTAAATGATTTTTTTTTATAGTGTCTATAAGAGTTTGATACTTCAATCTTAGTATTTACATTATTAGTACGATAATAATAATACCTATGTGACGTGTGAGTGGATGTATACAGACCATGAAACTAAGTAGTTAAATAAACAGTACTGTTAAAAAAACAATAAATTTTATCTTACAGATATATGTGAACTTTTTTAAATATTGTCATAAAATGTAATTGTAGATATAAAATATAAACTGCTAATAACATATAACATATAAGTAGTAACTATCTTTTATATATAAGTATGTACATATATATATATCATAAAAAAGATTCAATAAATTAATTAAGTATAGAAAGAAAAGAATTAGAAAATGGGTTTTTAACTTTATATAAGTAAATATATGTATTATTTCAAAGAAATATTTTATTATAAGAAAAAGTTCAAGTTTTATACTTATTTTAATAGGATTTTTTTATTTTTTATTTTTTTTATATATAAAATGATCTTTTATTATTACTGTTATAGTTTTAAGTAATGTTCAGATATTCAGAAAAACTTAACTGCATTAAAAGTTAGTTAAAAAACAAGAAAAAAAAAACAAAAAAAAACAAAAATAAAAAAGAAAATTCATTTTTCTTCTTTATTATCATTGCAAAGTTTTTTTTTTTTTGTTTTTACATAATATGGAATCAAATATTTGGAAAATTACAACAGTAAGAATAAAAGTTTTTGATAGAAATAAGTTGGTTTGCATAAAATAAATAGTTATAGTGTTATGTTATTTATGAATTCAATGTAAATTGGTTTTAAACTTTTGTCATCTCAACTAATGTGTGTGGTAATTGAGAAGAAAACTAAAAAAAATTTCTTATATATATATACTACATATATCCTTTAACTCTTTTTTAAAAAGATAAATATGTACATACTTTTGCATTATTTAAATTTTAAGAAATTTGTATTTATTCAAAGAATTGTACTAATAAGGTACAAAACAAAAAGAAAAAAAAAACACTCTAAAGAAATAGTTTTAATTTAAGTTGTTTTTAATATATAATAATCAAAAGAGAATTATTCTTTATAATATTTATTAATAAATGTAAGTATATATAGTTATTGTACAAGATAATAGATGGCGTAGAAATAAAAACAATATTTACGTTTTAGTCTTGTACAATAACTAAAATCGAGTCTACACGTCAACTCTCATGAGTTTTTATTTGAAAAAATTAGATTTGAGTTGAAGCTTAGTTTTGTTGCTCAGACAATGTCGACGCTTTTGAACTGCGTGAATCGTCAAACAAAGTTTAATATTTCATTAAACATGAAATTGTATGAAACATAAAAATCTTAAACGGCGTATAAAATTCACAGCAAAATTTAAAATTGAATTTGAATCGAATTTTTTCGGCGTTGAATGGCGTACATTGTCAAATTTCAAAATACAAAATAATAAAAAAATATATAAAATAATAATATAAATTACATAACATAATTTTGATAAAATTTTAATAAGAATGTCTTTCGTTTGAATATTATAAGTATATATAAGTATATACTTATATAAGTAATATATAAGTATATAAAAAAAGATTTTAACAAAAAATCGTTTTAATCACGTATAGCATAAATTGCAGGAAATAATGGTTATAGAAATTGAGATTATTATATTATCTAGTTAATTCTGTTTCCATTAAAGAACTCATGTTTTTTTTTTTTTTCAATACCACAATTAATTTGTTTACAATTCAAAACTAAAATAAAAAAAAAGTAAACTCAAATACCATTATTTGAAAACTTTAACGCTGTTGAAATTGTCAACAAAAAAATGTTTTTTGTTGAGCTGCAAAAATTCATAGGTGATTCACGTCAAATGCGCACATTAATATAAAATGCGAAGCATTATGCATTTGACGCAATGGCTTAGTTATTCCAAAAATTGTATATAGTTTAGTCAAATAAGAATAATAAATGATTTAATGGATACTTTATTGCTCCTTTATAGGGATGGAAGAAGAAGAATATATAAATGTAAGTTTCTTATTATTATTACGGCGTTTGTGAGATTCAAATTCGCGCTCCCTCGATGTTTACAGATTACATTATATAGGTTCTTATCCACCAGACTCCTAAATATATCAATTGCTATTAAGTATAGTATATTATCTACTTTTTAAATTTATAAAATTTAAGAATTGAATGTATCATATAGGTACTTTAACTAAGAACACACCACTTTGTCTTGCTTTTACTTTATATCCATTGTGCAAATTTTAATTTAGTACATATTTCTGTATTTATTTATATACTTATGTACATATGTATATTATTTTCCATAAATTAAAGCACTTAAAGCATACTTATAACAAAAAAAAAAAAAAAAAACAAATAACTAAGTATATTTTATTTATTATAATTATTTAAAATAAATAATTAATATTTAAAAAATAAATAAAACTAATAATTCAAATAAATTTAATTAATTATTATGTATATATATATATGTATACTTATTTTAAATTTAAATTTTTAAAATGCAATAAGTAAATATAAAGAATAAAATTTTTAAATCAAACATTTCCATATTTTTTTTAATTTTAAATATATTTATTTTATTTTATTTTTTTTTTTTAAGTTAATTAAATTTCAATAAAATCCTAGCTTTTATTAAAAAAAAAACTATTTATAAAAAAAAAAAAAAAACATTTAAATATATAAAAATTTATATTATAATTTTTTTTTATAACTTTATTAAAATTGAAAAATTAATAAAAAAAAAAAAATTTTTTTTATAACCAGCGCAAATAAATAAAATTTCGCATGAATAAATAAGTAATTCGTAATTCAAATATTTATTGATAGTTTTTGTTTTTTTGTTTTGGATAAAATTGAAAAAAAAAAACAAAAACAATGATTAATAAATAACTTTTAAAATAAACATTTACGCCTGCTTTATTGTCTCTTCGTCACTTTCCCTTTTTCTTAAAATTTACATTCCGAAATCCAAATATGAATACTATTAATAACTATATATAATATTGTATATACATATATATATATATTTTCCGCTCTCAATTATTAAACTCGAACATTGTAGGACATTAGCACAATTATTTTAACATACATATATATGTATTATGTATGCATATATTTATATGTATATTTATAACACATACATATATTATGTATATATATAAACATCTTTATTAATCGAAAAAAATCATATGTGTTTATGTAGATTATAGCATTACCAAACTAAATACAAAGTGTTCCAAAAATAAAAATAAATATTTTTAGGTAGATATGTATAGGTATAGTGCTTATTCTAAATTTTACGAATACGTATTTTGTTTTCGCCCAATCTAAAATCTTCAACTTAACAGACTTTTGTCTAATCAATGTATAAAAACAACGGTAATTTCAAATTAAAATAGCGGATGATGGGACATCATGAAAATTCTCACATGATGTTTGAATCGAATCCCTATAGCACATAAAAACCAGTAAGTCGAATATAAGGGTAACTACATTGAAAGAAAAAGAGAACAGAGAAGTTGAGACAGAATCAATGTAAAGGGAAAATTTGATAGTTGTTATTGTTTAAAAACTTATGATTTATTACTAAAAGTCAAAAAAAAAAAAATGAATTGGACAGAAGAAAAAAGAAAGTATATATGCATTGCATTGGAAAAAAAAAAATATGACTTACTTTTAGATTAAAGATAAAGAATTTAAAACCATATTATTGATCGAATTAGAACCGTAACTGTAAACTTAATATATTTTTATTAAATAATGCCCTACTTATATATGCTTCTTATATGAGTGGGAAACAAAAAAAAAATGAGAGTAAGTTCAAATCCTTAAAATTTTCAAAAATTAATTGACTATTGATGCAAATACTTTATTTTAAGCTATATAATAAACAGTTTTAATTTACTAATATTGAAAATATTAGGAGTATACTTTAAATAGAAAGTAACTAAACATCGTTTTACCCATATATAGATTACAAAAATTCGGAATTTTTTATTACCGTTGTTAATCAAATTCTTTCGATTTTAATTTTAAAATAACGATATTGTGTGCTCTGTAAAAAAAATTATGCCTTCCTTTATTGACACATGTGCATAATAATAATAGTTTTGCTATACCCCACCCCAAAAGAATATGACAAAAAAAAAACCCATAATTATTCAAATTTAATTTTTTTTATTATTTGATACAAAAAAAAAAGGAAAAAAAAAATCTTTTTTATTGCCTTCAAATTTTTCAAATCAAATACAAAAAAAAAAAAAGAAAACAAAAAAAAAAAAAAAATATTAAAAAAATTTCGATATTTGTTTTGTTTTATTTTTTTACTTTTTTTTTCTGTTTTGTTTCTTAAATAAGCAAAAGAATTTTTGTCGTCCACTGTTTCTTGTACAGATACACCATAAACGATAAAACAATATCTCGGTATCATAATCATTCACTATAATACAGTCTAAAGTCATGCCAAGAAGAAACTCAAAAAAAAAAAAAAACAAAAAAAAAACATTAACCAAACAAAAAAAAACTACCAGAATGTCTATAAAGTCATCCCCTCTCTACCCCAATATTTGTTCATCATTGAACCAAATTAAAAATGAAAAACAATATTGGTTATAGACAAAAATAATTGTTAACATTTTAACCCCTATAGATAGATGCATGAAGGGTGGTTAGGTATAGAAAAACTTTGAATGGGGTTTAATTCAAAACAGTGTGGCCAAAACGATTTTGTATACAAAACAAGAAAAAGAGAAGGAATAAAATTATTTGTTTTTGTTTCAATGTTGTTTTTTTTTTTTTTTTTTTTTTTTTTTTAAAGAATCAACTCTGAATGAACGAATAAATGAATGGGAATCGAATGAATGAATCAATGAATGGACATAAATTTATTTTAGGGCATATAACAGAAAAAAAAAAAATTAAACAGAAAAAAAAAAAAACGAAAAAAAAATTGAAATTTAATTCAAGGCTAAAAAAAAATCGGCTCAAGGCGATACTATTTTTTTTTTTTTTTTTCGATTTTCTGGTTATTTTAACTTGAAATTTTTGTACAAACGACACATCGTGTCGTCCAACATGATGTTTTTTTTTTTTATTGTTTTGTAAACATTTTATTAAAAAATTATTAAAATTACCTCCCAAAAAAAAATAAAAAAAAACAAAAATTAAGTGTATAAACGAAATATTATTATTTAGTAATATTTTATATATAGAGTAACCAGTATATGTAAGATAATTTTATGTTGTTTATAGCCGCGTTCTGAACTCCAATAAATACATATTGACGTTTTCTTTTTTTTTTTTTTAATTAAGTTTTATTGAACGATAATTAAACTTAATTTCTTTCTTTGCCTCATGTCATTTTTTTTTTCTCTTGTTTTAATTTCATTTACTACACATATATACATACACTTGTATATGATTTATTTTTGAATAGTCAAAATTTAATTTTTAATTTTGAATGGGATGAATTTTGTTGGATTTGGTTGGTGTAGATGCGGTATGAAAGAATTAAAATTGAATTAAATTTTTACATATAACTCCAAGTTAAGTGCCTTAGATTAACTGAAAGTCAAACAAATCAAACAATATGGTAAAAAATATAGTAAAAAATCTTAAAGTTATAGGTACTTACTGTTTTTTCATTTAATGGGGTAAATCAGTTCAAAATCATGTGACATTTAAAGCTGTTTTACACGGTTTGGTCGAAAAAATTAACATTATTTGACATACAAAACATAATTGAATTTTTAAAAGTATATACCTATATTATTTATTAAAGGGCTCAAATTAGTTTTCTACAAAAAAAAAATTTTTTTTTGATATAAACTAAAATTTCTGCACAATATGATCCTTAACCAGAAGCATGGTATCGATGATTTAGTACGAAACTCCCTAATATCAATAAGTTTTTAAATTGTGTACATGTATAGTTCTCACATGTTAATTCATATTGTTATCACTTTTTTAATATATACATATATATACTTAATTAATTTAATTTTTTAACTTTCACTTTTCACCTCCGATACAATTTGTTGTTGTTGCTGTAAGTAGTCTCTGTACACATGTCTTCATGTTAGATTTTTTAAAAATCGTCTTATAATTGATTGTAAAGTTATATCATTTAAACCTGTGGAAGTCTATGTGGTAAATTTGTGGAAGTCTATCTTATAAAGTCTTAATTATGTATATGTATATACAATTTATGTATTTATATACGTAAACTTATTAGACTACAGTACAACACACAAACTCTAAAAATTCAATAATGATAATATAACATAAAAATTTGATTCCTTTGTATTCGAAATTTTTTTCAATCCCCAAAAATATTTTAAATTGCATTCTAAATTTCATTGAACACATATATATATATATATATATATATATACATATGTATAGTATACACTTATCCATTATTGATTTTTTGTGTTAAATTACCTGTATAATTTTTACATCCTATATCAATTAATAACAGTTTTTGCTATCAATTCAAAAAACAAATAACCGTTTCTTTTTTATATATATACATATATACATATAACTATAGTTTTAAATCAGTTATAATTTTTTTTCTTGCCATTTTTTTTTTAAATTTTATTAATTTTTAAACTTTTTTTATGAGAGGAAATTTTCCAACAAAAAAAAAAAAAAAAAACATAAAAATCATAGTTCTAGAAAATTTGTGCATATGTAATCCATGATAAAATAACAAAAAAAAAAATAATAGTTTTAAAAAAGTTCAGAATCGTTAGAGTTTTTAATAATAGTATACGGAAACTTTATAGCTTAAAAAATTCCCTTGCATACATAAATTTTATAACTATAACTACTATATTTTTGATTTTCTGATTCCTAATGTGCATTAAAATACATATATGCACATATACTTATACATTTAAATATATATATATATGTATTATTGTAGGGAAAGTATTTTCATCATCAGGATAAAAGTTTGGAATTGAAAAGTTTTATTTTTTTTTTTTTATTATTATTAGTTTTGTTTTTTTTTTTTATATAAATGATTGCGATGTGGTATATAACTAAAGAAAGAAAACGAAAGAATACATATAAACATATATATGTATACATATTATGTAGAATGTGAGCAAAATATTTATATTATAATATGCATATACTTAAGAAAAGAAAAAACAACATTAAATTTAAGTCCACAAATTGCATTATCGAAAAGCTTATCGTATTGTACAGTATAGGAGAAAAATTTAATAGTTATATTAAAAAAAAAATACCTTTGAAATCAATTTAAACCCTGAGAGTTTTAATATATAAATAAACAAGACCCAACTGTACCAAATCAAATCAAAATAAAAACGTATAAGTAATAAAACAATTAAAGACAACAGAATAAGATTAAAAATTTAAGCGATAAATAAAATTTTCCTTTACTTTTCCTATATCAATCAATCAATATATTGACTTTCTATCGAAAATATTATTGTCACTTGGCTCTTCTGAATTGAATTCTTATTTTTAAATTCTATATAATACTTTTGCTTTGATATTTTATAAAAAACAAAAATCACTTTTATAGCTTTAATGGATGGATGCGATAGCAATTAATCAAATTTATTGGTTATAAACTTGGTAATAATTTTATCTGACTAACTAAAAAACAAGAAATGCCCAATATTTATGCCCAATAGTGTTAATGTAATTTCATATTATTTCTTATACATATTTGTGATGATGATATCGTGGGGTAATAATACAAAATGTAATATGAAGTTTTGCGCAAATAGAATCATTTAATTACACCTAAAAATATGCAATAAAATGAAAATGCAATAAAAAAAAATAAAATTAACCATCCATATAATATGTATATATACATATATGGATAGTTGAATTTCATCAGAAGTACTGCAGTGCATAAGGTTATTGTATAGCTTTCTAATGATGATGATACATTAATGTTTAATGTTAAAAAAAAAAAATTTCTAAAGCTAAAGTTACTACTGCTTTTGCTTATATAAAAATGATAATATCAAGAAGTTTTCCTTTGTAATTTTATTCTTTTTTTTTTTTGAATTTTCTTGTATTTTTTTTACTTTTTTTTTTATTTTCTTTGTTTTATTTTTTTTATTTTGTTTGCTTCCTCTCTTTCTCTTACTAAGTAAACGAAGATTACGAAAGTAATTTAGATGAAATCTTTTACGACCTAAAACCTCCCCTTATATATAATGGTACATTATATTACCTATAGGTAAAAAAAAAAAAAAAAATATGTTTATATTATTAAGTAAGAGAAAAAGAAAATCTATCTTACAGATAAATTTCTTTTTTATGCAAATATGTTTTTTTTTATATTTTTTTTTATCCAAGATTGCAACCAAAAGGAACTTTAGAGTCTTAAAGAACGTAAAAAAAAAAATTTCTGTAATTTCTATGTTACCACTATACTCTATACAGTCTACACCAAACAAACTGATGCAATAGACAAAAAAAAAACAAAAACAAAAAAAGAAAGAATCGAACCTGAACTGAACCGGCAAAATGCACAGGCAAAATTGAGACTTTTATTTAAATTTTTTTTTTTCATTTTTCAGTTCAGTTTTTCAGAATTTTTAATATTTAAGTATAAAAATTTAATTCATTCCGAGAGAGTGTAACATGAAAAAATAAAGTATTCATATAGTGTATGTAAAACTAATTTTTATTCTTTTGAAAATATGAATAAAAGTTTTTATACATGATATATGTATAAGAAAATATTTTATTCTTTTCAGTTTTTAAAGAAATTCTTTTTTTCTTCTGAACAGAATAAATATCCAAAAACATTAAAAAATATATATATGTATATATATATAAATACTTAAGTATATACATAATATATGTTATAAATATATGTTTAATGTCAATATTTACGATCGTGTAAAATTCTATTCAAATTTCAGTCTCTATCACCTTTTCTTTACATTCCATATATATATAATGTATATATATTTATATATATATATATATGTAAGAAATTTCAAAGAAAAGTGTACTTTAAAAATATAAAAAAGCATTCCAAGGTTTTTTTTTTTAACTACTAACTACTATAATAATATATTGAATGAACTTAAAAAAAAAAAAAAAAAAAGTAAAAAAAAAAATGACACGAATCATTGCAATTAGAGCAATCATTGTTGGTATGTGGTATAGTGGTTTTTCTGAATGAATAAGTTCTAGATTCTAGAAGTTCTTTTGAATTATTCATTATTCATAGAGATGTATTATAGTTTCTATATCAGGTTTACATATTGTTTTTTTATTTATTTTTTTATTTATTTTTTTATTTATTTTTTTATTTTATTTTTTATTTTTTTTTTTTGTTTTTTGAATAAATAAATGATTAAACGTCAATCTAGGTCAACCTTAACCTTCATTGAAAATGCCTTCTTCATTTATTTCTAATAATTTTAATTTTCTTTTAAATAAAATATGATTGTATTAGAAGATAATGGAAGGAAAGCTATAATTTTGGTATTCCTAATAATGAAAGTATGAGTTTTTGTTTTTTTTAATTAAAGAGATTAAATCTCAACTACAAGAAAAACTTTTTATTTTTTTCTTTTTAAACGAATTTATTTTAGTGTATTCCTCCCTGCCACATTACATTACACAGCCTTTTTTTTCAGACTTAGCTGTAAATTATTTTTACGACGTGTGTGAGATTCGAACCCACACTCTCTCGGTGTTTACAACATATTTCATACGCTCTTACCCACTAGGCCACCGAGATTCTCACGATTTTATTTATTTTAACACATTCTACACATCATGGCTGTTTTCAATAAGGCATCATTTTAAAATTATTTAGTATATTATTCTTGAAAATTCCACTTTTATTGTAATTTTTCATTTATTAGTCAACTTCTAAAGAATGATTAAATGATTGATGCATTTATAATATTCATATATATGTATATATTTATAATAATTATAAAAAATTATAATTTAATCAAGAATCAAGGTCCTTTTTATGTCAGATCAAACAAATACATATACACATACAGATATTTAGAGAAATATTATTAAAGGAGACCAACTTTCTTAATATAACAATAATAACAATTATGTAAGTGCATGATTTAAGGGTACAAAGATTTTTATGGTTTAAGGTACAGTTAAGATTAGTTATGGATATAGTTAACCCTACTATTTAATAATTTTGTTTATAAAATAATACTTAATTACTTTTCATCAAAAATTGAAATCAAAACGATTAAATAAGAAATAATAAACTTAAACTAAAAAAATTTTTAAGAGTTTATCACAAACAAAAACACGAATAAAACTAAAAATTAAAAAAAAAAAAAAAATAACATAAAATGTTCTAAATCATTAGAACAGACTATAGTTATTCTAAACAATTCTCAACTATAGGTACTATGAAATACTTCTTTAATTGGCTAAGGATCTAATAACAAGCTGTACTTATTTTAAAAAAATTCTTTAATTTAAAAGTAACAAAAAAAAAAAAATAACGCAATACCCTCAAAAAAAAAACCAACAATTTATTTTTATGTTTTATTAACTTCTAAAAATCTTTACTATCAATCAAAATCACACCGCACCCAGAGGATAATAACAATTATTTAAACAATAGTATAACGGTTAAATTGTGAAAATACAAGTGCAAGTGCAAGTAAAGATTTAGTTGGTGGCTGGTGCGGTTATAAAACTAAAAAAAAAAAAAAAAAAAAAAACTTATGTAAGACCTGACTCACTAAAACAACTATATAAACATTAGCTTTTGTTTTACAATTTTGTATTATTGTTGTTGGTTGTTGCTATTCCGATGTTTTACTCCTTTTCTAACAATTGAGAAATTTATTGTTCTACATTTATATTATTTTTGTTTGTTCTGTAACCTGCCATTGAAAATTAAAACTGTACAAAGGTGTTTAAAATAATGATTATTGTATTTTGAAGGAGTTTTTCTTTTATTATATGTATATATACTTATGTACATATATAACTATAACAAAAATAATAAATAAGAGAAAAAGAGAACAACACAATACATTAAACAACAAAAACATAATAAAATTGTTTGTTATCCCCTCTTTTTTGTTCCGTTTTTTGTTTCTTACAGTTTTTTCACTGTTTTTTTTTTTTTTTTTTTTTTTTTTGGAAAAATAACAACGGTAAAAACAAAAAGAGAGACCGTATTCAAAATAGCTATAAGTAAATACAGTATATGAAGCTTTTAAAAATTTTTACTGCTATTTTAATAAGTTACAATGAAATATTTGTAACTTTATGGGGATTTTTATTTTTTCTTTAACTCTTATTTTTAAATACCAACAGGTGAAAATTAAACTTTTTTTTTGTTTTTTTTTTTGTGAAAAAAGAAAATTCTTTTAGGAAATAACAATACTTTTCTGTAACAAAATGTTAATTATGCTTAGAGAGATTGTTTTGATGATTTCAGAAATCAAAAGAAGAAATCAAAAGAAGAAATCAAAAGTGGAATGAAAGAAAATAAAAAAAAAAGAAGGAATAAAACAAAAAAAATACTACTTTTATAATGATGACCAATTACTTGGGATGGTTTTAAATACTAAAAATAATATTTAGGGATGAAATAAAAAAGTGTAAAAAAAAATACAAAAAGTAGACAACTATTTAAGGAAAATTGTTGTTGGTTCTTAACAAAATAGATTTAAAGATATATTAATAACAGATCATTTATCAATTTTGAATATTCAAGAGAAATTGTTAATTTGAATTACACACGTACGAAGATTGTAAATTAAATTTTTTGTTTTTTTTTATTTATGATTAAATTATTTAATACATTTCTTGAATTAAAATTAATTTTAACACTTTCGAGTCTCACACTCACCAGTCACCAGTGAACTGGTGTTATGTTAAAAAAAAAAAGTTGTAAAGAAAAACTTGTGTTATGTCTCTCACGTGTCTCACTGGTGAATATCATTTAAAAGTTTTAAAATCTCGTGCTCACCGGTGAACATAAATATAAGTTTCATTGTATCACTGGTGAAAATCTTTAAAGGTAAAAACAAGTACATTAAATTGATTCAAAATTTTGAAAACATTTAGCAATGTTCACCGGTAATACACGTGGGACTTAACGCAAGTTTATTGTTATATTTATACTGATGAACACGAGATTTTGAAACTTTTGAACGATGTTTATCGGTGATACACGTGGGATTCAACGCAATGGTAAAAAGGATATTTATTTTGATTTGTAAATGAAAGCAACATTTGTATTTATTATATATTATATAAATTCATGTAAATAATATGCAAAAATCGGAATATTTAAGTAGATATAAATTTTTCTATAATGAAAACGACAAGATTCAGAAATAAAATCTCTTGACATTTTATGACACCTATGAGGTCGGGTATAAAATTAAGAGTTTTAAAATTTTATTAAATGAATGTATAATTTCAAAACTAAAATTTTAGAAATGATTTTTTATTAAAGATTATTTTCAACTGAATAATATTTAACTGTAATTAAATTAAGCTATCATATTGTTCCTTTTCTAGTCCCGCAAAACTTTTAACTCTTTTTATCTTTGTTCAAAATAATTTATTTTAATATTAAACGATTCTTTTATTATCTGACAATTTCTCTTTCAAAATACAACAAAAAAAAAAAACTCATTAAACACTTTTTAATTTTATTATTTAATTTATAAAACAAATTTTTCGTTAAAAAAAACAAAATACAATATTGTTTCTTATTAAAATTTAAACAATTTTTCATTTTTCTATATTATATATCTCTCTGGATGTAATTTATTTTTTTAGTTAATGTTTAAATTATTTCTGTTTTAAACTTACCAAGGACACAGTTGAATTTTCTTTTGAAAAAACAAAAAAAAAAAAAAAAAACCAAAAAACAAACTATGAAATTTTCAAAATATTTTCTAAATTATAGTGATAAATAAACACCTACATAAGTATAATTAAACATATGTTTGTTTAAATGTATACTTATCTATAAATATTTTTTCTATATTCAAAAAAAAAAAAAATGAAACATATTATTTTGATTAATATGAAAATGTTGCCTCTGACTTCTTGCCTATACAGAAAATCATAAAAATTTCATAATCTATATTTTATTTCTGTATCTGTTTAGGATATAAATTCATTTATAACCTAACTACTACCTACAGTTAAAAAAAAAATTGAACCATAAAAATATATATATGTTATATACATATACATATACATATATGTATAATTTTCATTTTTTTTTTGTTTTTTGATAACAATTTTGTATATTTTTAAAAAAATTTTAAATCCTTTGCTTGTTTTTCATCTGTTGTCTGTTACCGGATTTTGAAAATTTTTCCGATCCAATCTTTAAATGAAAACAAGTAAAAGTAACAGTAAGTCGATGCAACCGACATATTTAAACCCTACACCTAAAAAATTCAAATTAAATTAAAAATCCATAAGTTATTTTAGTTAAGTATTTAATATAACTAAGCTAAAAAAATAAATGCTTTTACAACCTTTGTATAAAATTTCAGATTTCTATCTTTATTAAATTCGAAAATATGCTTGTTAGATCTTGGGAAGTGTGTGGAGGCACGCGGACCACCACCCCAATTCATCTCAAATTTTAGAGACATCAACAGGGTAGAACATTCTTATTTCAAATTTCAAGTTTATATATTTATTAATTTCGAAGATATGCTTGTTTGGTCTTAGGAGTTGTGTGGCAGATACCCGAACAACCATTCTAATTCATCTTAAATTTTGGACAAATCAGGGATTCAGGAAACAACACCCTAGTACCAAACTTGAAGTTTCTATCTTTATTAATTTCAAAGATATGCTTGTTCGGTTTTGGGAGTTGTATGGGAGGTACCCCAACGACCATTCCAATTCATCTCAAATTTTAGGCAAATCAGGGATTTAGGAAACAGCACCCTCGTATCAAATTTGAAGTTTCTATCTTTATTAATTTCGAAGATATGCTTGTTCGGTTTTGGGAGTTGTATGGGAGGTACCCGAACAGCTCCTTCAATTCATCTCAAATTTTGGACAAATCAGGGATTCAGGAAACAACACCCTAGTACCAAATTTGAAGTTTCTATCTTTATTAATTTCGAATATATGCTTGTTCGGTTTTGGGATTTGTATGGGAGGTACCCGAACAACCACTCAAATTCATCTCAAATTTTAGCGATATCAGGGATTCAGAAAAACATACCCTCGTACAAAATTTTAAGTTTCTATTTTTATTAATTTCGAAGATATGAGTATTCGGTTTTGAGAGTTGTATGGGAGGTACTCGAACGCATGGTCCGATTTCGCCCATTTACAATCCCCGCCTTACCTTAGTCATTATTAACCTACAGTATAAATTTCATCAAGATAGCATCATTATTTTTTGAGTTATCGTGCGTACGGACGGACGGACGGACATCGCTAAATCGACTCAGACGGTGATCCTGATTCAGAATATATATACATGTCTATACCTAACTCAATTCCTTTTGGTGGTTACATACACCATACCAAAGTTAATATACCCTATACTTAATGTGTAGGGTATAATAATAAATTTTTCAAAAAATTGCAAAACTAATCAATTAGAAAAGATTTTATCGATTAACTTTTTAAAATTGTTTTATATATATATATAATAATTGGTATAACTATTTATGATTTTTTTTTTCGATATCTTATTTAGGACAATAACTACTGTTTTTATAGATTTACAGCATCTTTTCCATCTTTCACATATTTTAAAGGTTTGATGCTTTCAATGTATGCATAAAAAAAAGTGGCGATAGTAAATAAAAGAATTTGAAATATATTAGACAACTTAACAACTTTAATTGTTCTAGATTATTTTCTTAAAACACAGTAAAAATAACAGATCTTTACAGTATATTCTATAAGAACCGATTTCTTAAAAAACCTAAAATCTACCTTGTGTAAAACCTTATATTTTGGCGATAAGGATAAATCATCATATAATTACTTTAATATTAATCTATATAGTTTAAATATACCGCATCCTATAAGTATGTTTGTGTCATTGGTCTCTTATAATAATGACAGTTATAGTGACAGATCTATGATGAAAATATACTTTTATTCTTTTTAATAAAGTAATAATCATGTAAGAAACTGTTGCAGTTCCTCATATACCTCAATATTAATCTATAGTTTAAGTACCGTATCCTAGAAATATGTTTTGTATACTAAGTAATTATATGATCTTTATAATGAAGTGAGTGAGAGCTCTGCAATATAAGTAATTTTATTCTTTTTAGTAATAACTAATCATGTAAAAAAACTATTGCAGTTCTTCTGACTTTTTTCAGATTTTTCAAGATTATTCTTTTTATGTCAAAATTTTTATTAGTTGCATTTTAAATTGCAATTATGTAATTTGTTTACTTGCAAATTGAAATTTAACTTAGT
Source organism: Poecilobothrus nobilitatus (assembly GCA_947095535.1). NCBI lineage: Eukaryota > Metazoa > Arthropoda > Insecta > Diptera > Dolichopodidae > Poecilobothrus > Poecilobothrus nobilitatus. Next base: position 31,238,348 of record OX352773.1, on the reverse strand, counting down.
TTTCTATCAATTTATTGTTTGTTTTCTTTTTACAAAATTTTTGTGGCGTCACATGAGGAAAAAAAAAATTTTTTTATAGTTACAGCGCGTGATGCTACTTTTTTCTTTTTTTAAACACAAATAATAAAGAAAAATTTTCAACCACCCACAAAATGTTTTTTTTTCTTTTTTTTTTTTAATTTTTATTTTTAGTTTTAGTTTTTCAATGTGATTTTTACTGTGTCGGTCGGTCAATTTTTTTTTTTTTTTTGGAAATAAACAACTAAACGTCAGACTAATGTAAAACGAAATGTATTGTCGAAATAGATTGTAATAAATTGTAGAAAGAAAATTAATTTGATTGTAATTTATACATTGTTGTCAATATACACATATATATATATATATATATATATACTTATTGTTAAGATTTTAAATATTTTGATTTGTATATTCTAGTTTTAACTGAACAAAAAAAAAAAAATAAAATTAAACTTAAGTATTAAATTTTTCATTTATTATGTCCGAAAGATATCATTTTATTTTGTAAAATAAAAAAGAGATTTCGGGTAGATTTTTTGGTCAATAATCAAAAAATATAAAATTATAAAACTAAACTACAGAAAGATTATTTTATACATAAGTACCTACCATGAGTAAACTTTTATTTAACAATGATTCATTTCTGTTAACCACTTTTTGTCACATTTTATGTCAATTTTTTGAGCGTGTCATACTTATGTCTGAAATGTCATTTCACTCAATGTTTTGTTGAGTATTGCCTATATTATCATTTGACCGTATTTCATTGCACTGTTTTATCATTTGACTGTATTATTATTTGACTGTATTTCATTTGGCTGTATTTAACTGATTTTGCAGTTGGTTACAGTCAGGTGACACATACAGTCTTGTGAAAGTAACCCGTCACTTTTTTTTGTATAAAATTAATTTTATTGTAGGCAATAAGTGACAATAATGATTTTTTCTACAGGAACAGAAAAAAAAAACCAAATAGAAAACCAAAAGGGCAAATTAAAACGCACATATAAAGTAAATATCTATAGACAAGGTCAATAATCATAATTATATAAGGTATATGTAATAGTACATTTATATATGTATTGGTTTTAATTTTGAGTCAAGTTTTTCATAATTTAATTCATTTTTTGATTAAATTTTGCAAAAAAACAAAAAAAAAAACAAAAGATTTTAAAATAAAAGAAATTATGTAGGTCTGTTTTGGAATACTAATGCGTAAAAGATATTGGAATACTTACAGATGAATTAAAACTTCTAAAAAAAAATAGTATCTACGTATCATTTTTGCTATTAAATTTATTTATCAGGTATTTTGTTTTTAAAGGTGTCTGATGTCTCGGTTTAACGCCTTCAGAAAAAAAAATTTTAATCAATTCACATAAATATTAGCATCCTTTGCAATTTTGTGTTTTTTTTTTTTTATGTTGTTCAATTTAAAATAGCATTAAAACAAAGGATGACACAAAAACAGGGCGATTATAGCAATATTCTTAGTAGTTATACATATATCCATGTTGGATATTTAAATTATGATCTGATAATTGTGTATTTGATCATTGACGTAGAAAATAAATATATAAACAAAAGTCGCTGAAAGCTGAACTAAAAAATTTCAACAATAATAAGGTCTGAAAAAATTTTAAAAGTTTAAATTGGACAGTATAGAAAACGATTGTCAGTATATTTGAAAAGGTTTGTCCCCACTTGAATTTTTTTTTCCAAATAAAAAAAAAAAAATTATATTTATTTTATTTTTTAAAAATAGAAAAATATTTCTTTTATTTTTTTTTTTTTTTATGTTTTGTTTTGTTTTTATTGTAGAAATCAAAAGAAAAACTCATAGTAATTATGAAATGTTAAAATTTATTATAAAATAAAATAGAAAATATATTTTGATTTTTGACGCAATTTTTAAACCATGTTATTAGGCAAAATAGAAAAAAACAAAAAACTAAAAACATTACATATATTTAAAATACATATATAAGTATATATATATACAATACTTAGTATATATAGTTAATTTATGTACAGAGTGATTCTCTTCCCCTTTTGAATATTTATTATGGTGTGTATTTGAAGAAGTACCAAAACAAACAAAAAAATTGTTCTATAAGGATGGTCTATTTCCCACTGTTCTTAAGATAAGTATAATGGGACCTAAAATTTTTATTTACTTAAAAATTTCTTATACTTACTTATCTCAAAAATAATACGCAATTGATTAATAAATTTATTACATCGTCAGATTAGCTTTTACACTTCGTCTTTTCATATTTTAGATAGCTGTACCAATCGTTCAAAAATCGTTCGAATCGTTCAAAAATCGTTCGAATCGTTCAAAAGAATAAAAAAAAAATAAATTTTAAATAGTTGATCCTTTTTTAAATATTTTTTAAATTAAATGCTCATACATAACCTATGAACGTCGAAAAGTACATATATCTGAAATATTACAAAGACATTTCTAGGAAGGAAACGTGTGAAATATGCAAAGTTTTCTTATGGTGTTTGAAACTTATCAATTACAGTTACATAGTTTTTGAGATATAGTTTAAGCAAATTAAATTAATGGGAAATATACCCCTTTTTGGTCCACTGCAAATACCATTTATAAATATTCAAGAACAAGAGAGAGATAATCACCCTGTAAATATAATTACATATGTATATTTTTTGGATATTTTATATACATGCATATATTGTATATACAAAAATATAAATGCAATATAGAAATTGTGACCTAATTCTTCTAATGACATTCAAAAATTTTTTATAATATGTATTTTTAGTTTCAAATTGGTGTCTTAATATTTTATTATAAATTTTTAAAAATCATATAAGTACTTGAAAAAATCTGCTAAATTAAAAAAAAAAAAAAATAAAATAATTAAATGTATCTATTTGTTTTTGCACAGTGTATGTATCTAAAGTTGTAATCAACGGTTTTTTTTTTTTTTTTGAAATTGCAGAAGTTATAAAATTAAGTAATTCTTCCTATAGGAACCTCTGTTTTAATAACAAAATATAAATGAAATGAAATTTCAAGTGAATTAATCTTCGATTAAAATTATTAATATTCTCTTTCGCTTTCGCAATTTGAAGTTTATAAGGCTAAAATAAAAAAATAATTGACAATTAATATTAGGTTTGTCATCATATTATGTATGGTATAGGGAAACAACTTATTGTCAACGGCGATTTAGTGAAATTATCTGGATACCCTTGGAGTGAGAAAGAAAAAAATTAAAACTATTATAGTTAGCGATAGTTCATGAAGGATACAGAAGGATATAGTAAAACGTACAACAGTATGTGAATGATAGGATACGTTAAAGCCCTTCCGATAGTTCTTTTCAGAACAAAAGTTCTTACGCAAAATGTTATTAAAAAAAATAAGCATTCTTAAAATACAATAATTGAAAACCACCTATTTTTTTCTATACCTACCCTCTTTTTTTTAATTTTATTTTTTTTTAAATATAAAATAAAACAAAAATAATAAATAAAAATTTTAATTCTTGATATGCCATCAAAATTTTTGTTTTAATTTTTTGACAACAAATTCATAAAAACAACAAGGGTTTCAAAAATTTCTTAAAATAATCAAAAATCAAAATTTCATGGACAGAACTATTCAATTTCAAGGTAATTTTAGAAAGAACTTATGTGGATTTTATTTGAGATATTTTTTTTTTTTTTTTTAAATGTATGTGTGTATGAACAAAGTCAAGTAAATTTTCGAAATTAAGAGATTGTAAACGTACTATTAATTAAATCTTTTTGGATTAACTAGTTCTTTAAAGTTTCGATTATAGTTAAGTATTTACCAAATTCGAATTATAAAAAAAAAAAAAAAAACATAAAAATAAATATAAAATATATCTTACCTTAATGCTATCATAACATGCTGTTACTTTTCCATTTTGTACTTCAACATTTGCAGGTGGATGAGCAAATTTACATTCGGTATCCTGTCGTGAGCATTTATTTCTTTGAAATTCTCTACATACTTCTAATTGTAACCAACGTGAATCTTTGCCATTTAATAAATTATTCATATTCATCATTGCCGCCATTTTTATTTTTTTTTTATTTTTATTTATTTATGTTATTTAAATTTGTTATATATAGTATATTTTATTTTATTTTAATATAATAAAATTTCTTTATTATATATTTTTTTTTTTTTGTATTTTATTATTATAAATAATAAAAATAAATTTATATTTAATTTATATTTTAATTTTAAATTTTTTTTTTCTTTTTATTTTTAATTAAATATTATGGACTTGGGGAGGATTTTCCTTTATTTAAATGTTACTATATCTTAAATTTAATTTAATTAAATTTGTTTTACTCTATTTACTTTATATATTATATATTAAATATTAATTTTAATTTTTTTTTTTTTTAATATTTTAGTAATTTTTGAAGGAATTTATTGGTTTCGTTCAATTTTTTTTTTTTTTTTTGTTTTGTATTATTCACTTTGTATATATATATATATACGTATATATATATTTATTTATATTATTTATTTTTGTATGGTAGGATTATTAACACAATATAAATTTATTTTTATTTTTTTTTCTTATTTTTCACACATTATAGACGAGAGGATCCTACTTTATGATCCTATACTATACTAAGAAAAATATACAACTAATTCACAAGAAAAAAATTACTAAGAGAAAAAAAAAAAAAAATGAATAATAAAATTAATAAAAAAATTTATTTTTTTTTCTTTCAACTTTTTTTTTTTTTATTTTTAGTAATAAATGGCGTTTATTTTAATTATATTAAATTATTTTCTATAAATTTAATTTTTTTTATTTTGTTTATTTATTTTTAAAACTTTTTTTTTTTTTTTATATAAATTTTATTAGGTTGATTATTTTTTTCTTTTTTTTATTAAAATTTTTATTTTATATATATATGTATTATATGTATATGTACTTATAAATAATAAGGAAACAAGTTTTTTGTTTTATATCTAAAGATACAATGAAAAATATCTCTGAAGATAAAGATTTTTTAAATTTGCTTGTTTTATTTTTGTTGAAGAAAAACAAAAAAAAAAACCTTTTTTTGATTTTTTCTTTTTTTTACTCGAAAATTTGTTTTTTTTTTTTTCTTTTTCTTTTAATATCACAAAATTTCAGATCGATGTATGCGTATTAACTGCGCTTTTTTTTTTTCAAATAAAAAACACTGTCTTTTTTTTTTTGTTTTTAAAGTATTTTAAATTTAAATATTAATTAAAAATTAAATAAAAAAAAAAAAAATTTTAAATTTACTTTATATGTATTTTAAAAATGTAAAATTTGAAGTTTCACAACAATAGAAATATTTAAAAAATTGTATATGACAGAATAAGTTTTTTTTTTGTTGCTGTCAAAAAAAATTTTTTTTTTTTTCAAATTTTTGATTGATTTTTAAAAATAAATAGTTTTTTTTTTTTAAATTATCACTGGGGTTTTTTTTTTTAATTATTTTTTTTTTTTTGTTTCAAAAAAACATTTGAAAATGTTTGCTTTGTTTTTTGTAGTTTTGTAGTTGAGTTTTTTTGTGTGTGTTTTTTTTTTTTTTTATTTCAAATATGGCAAATTAAAATGACTAGAAAAATTTATTACTTTTCTTAATTCATTTCTTTGATTAGAAATTGAACTTTTGTTTTTTTTTTTTTGTTGTAAGTCGTCCTGAGTTACATGAAATAATCAAAATATGTATTTTTTTTTAAATATTCAAATATTTTTTGTTTTAATTTTTTTTTTTTTTAACAGATAAAGCGAAGGTAACGCGCGCGTTTTTTTTCTCTTTGAAATTTTGATATTTTTTAAAAATTATTTATTTTGTTTTGTTTATTTTTATTTGAAAAAAAAAATATATATATATATATATGTAAGTATATATATTTTTTTACAAGCGAGTTTTAAAAAAAAGGTTGAGTTGATTGATTTTTAATTTTTGTTTATAGATATATTGATGTTGACGTTGTTGTTGTTCTTAAGATTTGCTATTTTTTTTTATATTACAAAAGATTTATATAATATGTACTTAGTTATTTATTTAGCAGGTAGATAGTATATAAGTAACAAGGATTTCAGATAGTAGGATTTTTAAGCAAAAACAGAAACGTAGTAGAATTTTTTATTTAGTGTTTGTTTTTTTGTAAATTATTAATTAATTATTTTTAAAGATATTATTTTTATTAATTAATTAATTTAAGTAAAAATTAATTTGTTTTATTGTTTTTAGTTTTTAGTTTTTAGTTTTTTTTTTAAATACATACATAGGTATGTATATTTATTTGTATTATTTTTTTTTTTTCAATTGTAACTACTGAAATTACGCTTATTAAAAAAAAAAAAAATATTTTTGTTTTTTTTTTTATTATTGTTGATTGAAAAAATGGCAAAAAAGCTGAAAGCGGCTGAGGAAATGGGGAAGCAGCTGAAAAAATCTGAAATACATATAAAAAAGAAAAAAAATAGATAATGTTGTTTTAGTTACTTAATATATATATATATAGGTATAGTTATAATTAAATTTTTAATTTAGTTAATATAATTATGTTTTGTTTAAAATCTAAATGTTATATTTAAAATATATAATAAGTATTTTAGTTATTTATTTACATACATGTTACATAATAATTATATAATATAAACTTAAGTAATTTATATTGTATATATGTTATTCTAATATGTATATACTTATACATATAATAAATTTTAGGCAATACAAACAATTAATATAGATAGAATAAGCAAAAATTCCGTTTGACTAGATTTCTTCTAATCACAATTTTAAAACAAAATAAAGTATCAATAACCACTAACTAAATTTAGCTGGGTATATCCAAAGGCCAAAAGTAAATTTTCTGGTTTATTTAATTTTATTAATATAATCTGATATTTGTTTTTTTACATTCATCTCTTCATCTTTATTACTCAATTTCATCTGTGGTACTTTTACATATATTGAAAATTAGATTGAAAAATTCACTATTTAATAAGTTAAGATTAGTAAACGTCTTACTTTGTCTTATTCTCAATATAAAAATCTTTTCCAACAGGTATAACGGTAATTTTGAAATGATTTTATTGAGATGTTATAGGAATCTTTTTAAATGAAACTGTAATTAAAAAGTGTTCACTGACAAACATTTGTGAATTCGATTTAACTAATTATATTAGAAACTTTAATTAAAAAAAAAAAAAAAAAAAAAATGCGTTAGAACGGTTTAATAATACCTTTTTCTCATAAGAAATATTATCTGCAGAATTAAATAGACCAAAACAATGATAATTCAAAATACTTTTAGGTTTTACTTATTAAAATAGTAGTTATACTTAGTTACGTCTATATTATGTAAGTACCTACTCGAATAAAATATCACCATTTGATTAAAATATTGTCAAATAAAATTATATATGAAATTAAAATTGAAGTTTGCAGTATACCCACTTATTATTTTATATGATCAATATAAAAAATATTGTGTGCCTAATCAAATTTTATGAAAAAAAAAATAAATAAAAAGCAATCATATAATATAATTAACCATTTTCCAAAGCAGTTTTTCAAATTCTATTTTACTTTAATATTTAGTTGAATACTTAATTTTACAAAAGCGCTTAAGTAGGTACTTATAGGTATATTTAAATATGCCAAATGCTGTTCTTCTTTTTTTTTTTATTTTCCTTAATTTTAGATTAATTTTTTAATTTATATTTTGGAAACTTAAATTATATACATACATAGTTATATACTTAAAATTAATTTACTTAGTTACTTATCAAAAAAACAAAAAAAAAGAAGCAATTTCTTATTACTAAAAGTATATAGAAAGCTATATTTTGTACGCGCATTTCGCCCAAAAAGCAAGACAAGGATTTAAGGATTTATAAAACATGTCTACGAAATTGGTGTGTTAGGTAAGTAAGTAAATACAAAATTTTAATAATATTTTTTAATAGAATTCATAATCATCTCGACAATATTATGGTCATAGTTAAGAATTTTTTTTTTTTTTATTTCAGTCAACTCTTTATTACCAAAAGTTTGGGTAATAACTAATGTTAAGTAGGTAATGAAAAAAAAAGCATAAAATTTAGATCAAAAAGACAAAAAAAAACATAAAATTTAGATCAACAAAAACAAAAAAAAAAATTTATGTTCAACATTTGGTCTTTTTTGATGGTCAATTTATAATATTATTATTAATAATTATAAAAATATGTGTTTAATTTAAACAAAAATTTTATATATATAATTATTATTATATTTTTTTTGTATTAATTTATAAATAAAAAATATATATATATGTATATACGTACGTATGTGTATACCTATATATAAAATAATATAAGTACCTATATGTATATACATATATTAAATTTAAAAATTGTGCATGTGTTTAACTCATCACATCACTATAATTTCAGTTTTCAATATGTAGATATTTTCTTTTCATTTTTTTCTTATTAAAAATTAAAAATAGAACAAATTAAATTTTGTGGAAACAAAAAAAAAAAATAAAATAAAAAAATAAAAAAAATAAAAAACATTGATAGCAACAATATATTAAATTAGGTAGGTATTTAATTTTAATTTTAATTTTAACATTTAAAATAAATTTCATCTAATACTTAAAGTATATATTTTTGTTTAATATTTTTTTGTTTTTCCAAATAATATCGTATATTTTTTAATTTTCTCTATAATTTATGTACATACATATGTTATATGTATGTAGATATGTATCTTTCTTTTCGTTATTCATTCGTTATTTTTTTATTTTTTTTTTAAATATTTATTTTCTTTAAATTTGAATCGCACAAGGCACAACGTTATGGTCACTGTATTACGTCACTTTCACTTAATTGTTTTCAATATAGATTTTTTTTTGATTTTGTTTTTTTTTTTTTTTTTTTTTTATAAACTGTTAACTAAATATAGCGAAAATTAATCAAAAATTTATTAAAAAAAAAAAAAAAAATAAAATAAAATAAAACCAGATTCCGTTATTATTAGACATACACACTATACATTCATATTATGTATTGTATGTATAAATATTATAGTTTTTAGTATAAAATACGTAATAATAATATGTATAATATAGGTATGTACATACGTATATTGTATACATTATAGTTTTGTTTTTATGCAATCAAAAATAAAAAATAAATAAAATAAAAACAAAAACAAAAAAAAAAAGTCACTGTTAAAAAGGCAACAAGTAAACTTTTAACATGCTTTTTTTTTTAAGTGTCAAAAGAAAAAACAAAAATAAAAAAGTTAATCACTGCATGCTGGTTTTAAGCTCACTTAACAGTTTTTATTATTTTCTTAATTTTATTTTTTGATCTTAACTAAATTTAAATTTTTTATATTTTGTTTTTTATATACATACATACATATATACATACATATGTATATGATAGTATATATTATGTGGAGTATATTTAAAAGTAAAAGTTCTTGTTATTTAATAATTAAAAAAAAAAAAAAATATCGTAAAAACATTTTATTGCACAATTATTTAGTTTTTAGCATTTTTTACTGATATACATATGTAGGTGTATACATACATATATATGTACGGATGTATTTATTTGACGTTTAGTGAGTGTCTTATGATTTATGGAACAACAGGTAAAAATTACCATGTCCTACCTACTTCTATAATATTATGAAATTTTTTTTTATCTATGCCATAGTATCTATACATATATATGTAGGTACATATGTATGAAATGACTGTGTGGTACCTATAGAATGTTTTTTTTTTGCACTTTTAGAAAGTGAAGAAGAACAAAATTAATTTTTAATTTAAACGACTATTTTTGACATTAATTAATGACTAAATACTTTAAATGTATCAGTTAATTTTTTTTTTCTTTTAGTATTTTAGCATTTGATTTGCATTTTAAAACTTTCAAAAAAAAAAAAAATAGGTAATAAATTTAATTTCAATAAAATATTATTATAATATTATGGTACCTATATATACATATGTATATATATAAATAAAAATAAAAAATATCACTTCTTTAAATCACAAAATCAATTTTTTTTTTTACTTTTAACATTATTCTTTTGTTTTTTTTTGTTAAAACATTTAAAATTTTTGAAACCAATTTATTTAAATTATTAATTAACAGTTACCATGCATGCATATACATAAGTAATTACATTAATATATTTGAATTATACCATTATATCTATTAAGTACATATATATGTATCTATGTTCATGTATATATTAATATAAACAAACCGGACTTTAAAATTTTGTTGAATAAGCATTATAATATAGGTTACTAATTATTTGTTTACAAAATAATATAAGAGTATCTGAAAGTGTTAAATTCATATTATTATGATTTATTTTAAATACCGGTTAATGGTTATAATTAAAAAAAAAAAAAAAATGTTTTTTGTTTTTTTTTTTTTTTGCTGGTTTAAAATATCCATATACTCGTAGTTATGTAATGTATAACGTACCTATGTATCTACATATATAAATTTCAAAAAATTTGAAGGAATATATATATGTATGTAAGTTGATAAAGACTAGAGATGCTTTTAAAAAGACACTAATTAAATTTAATTAATAATAAATAATATTGCAATATTTATTTATTTTTATTTTTACTTTACATCATTTTTTTTTTTATTTAGTAAGTTTAGTAGGTAATCTATCTACATACTTAATTCATTTTTGGTAAATAGGTATGATTGATAAAAATAAATAACGAATGATCAAATAAAATAAATTAATTGATAAAATTTTAATTAAAAAACTACCTATTTAAATTATTGTTGTTAAAAATTTTAAAATTGACAGAATATTGGAATGCACAACAAAAAAAAAAAAAAAGAAAAGATTGCACAAAAAAAATATTTTAAAACATCAATCCTTATTATATAGGTATTATAAATTTTATAATATTTTATTTATACATACATAATATGTAATAGTATCTTTTTATTTCATTCTTTTTTTTTTCTTTAATATTTTGTTTATTAGGTATATTTTTCTTTTTTGTTTTTTTATTCTGAATAATTTTTTTATTTTAAAATTTCTGATTCATTTTTTAATTATTTCATTTAATAATTAAAAACAAAAAATAAAATCACTTTATTATTTATAATATTTTTTATATATTTTTAACACAATTATTAATTTAATTTTAATTAATTTGCAATTTAATATTTGAATCAATAATTGAAAAGAATTTTGCAATTTTTGCAATATATATATTTTTTTTTTTTATTTTAATTTTTTTATACTTAAATACTTAATTTAATTAATTTAACAATATTAAAAAAAATTAATAAATAAAATACTTAAACATGTAATTTATACCTTTTTATTATAATTTTTTTTTTTTTTTTGAAAGATCAAGAATAAATAAATTAAGAAAAAAATTTTTTAGTTAATATAAAATTTTCACTAAACTTTTCTCAAAATTGTTTTTTTTTTTTTATTTATTTTTTAACTTTTATGCCATACACCGTTTATTTTTCATAATTTTTAATTTTATTAATAAAGTGCACGTTTTTTTTTTTTTTTTTGCGTTTCTTCTGCTATAAAATGTTCATCTATATAATATTATATAGGTAACTAAAATTTATAAAAATTTTGTTTCAAAAAAAAAAACAAAAACAGCAGTTAAGAAGACGAAAAACAAAAAATCATTTAAACGAATAAAAAACAATGAAAGATCAAAAATAAAACTTTTTTTTTTTTATTTTTTATACCAATAAAAAAAACCAAAATTTAACGAAACAATATGCATAGAAATTTTTATAATAACGGTTGTTAAGTGCTTGATGTTTGCACAGATACTGAATCTAAAGATACAAAAAAAAAAAGAAAATATAAAAAAAAGTTTTTTTTTTTATTTTCATATAGAAAAAAAAAGATGCCGAAATTTGAGATTTTTCTTATATTTTATTTCTTTTTTCCTTTTTTTTTTTGCTTTTTTTTTTTTAGCAGCATCTTTTGAGTAATTTTTCGGTTGTTTTTTTTTTTTTCTTTTTTACATGCTTTCTGTTCTGTTTATGTGTACTGTATCTTTCTTCTTCTTATTTTTCTCTTCCAAACCAACAATTTTTCTTTCTTTTTCTTTCTACGTTTATGATGTGTTGGATATTGTATGTTTTTATTTTATATATTTACACTGATTTACACTACACACAGTAGTTAGTACAGAGGGTAAAATGTTAAGTATGTGTGTGTGTGCGTGTTTGTATACATAAAAATAAATAAAAATACAAAAAAGAAAAAAACGAAATATAAGATACTCAAACTCACATCACACATGTGGAACAAAACCAAACAGAAATAAAATATATTATGATATACTGACATATATCCATACATACATACATAGTATGGCATATTTTATACGAATATGTGCACATTTTTTTTTATTTTTATTTTAATAATATGATTTTTAGATGAATTCTTTTACTCTATATTTTTTCATTCTATACTCAACTCTATGAATTTTTTCACTTCTATTCTATTTTTGAAGATTTTTTTTCTTTTTTTTTTTGGATTTTTCTTTTAGTAGTGGTCATTCATTTGTTTTGTGTACCACATTTTGTTCGTCTCTCTGTCGTTTTGTTTTTTTAGTTTTAAAACAAAATAAAAACATTTTATACAAAAAAAAAAAATGAAAAAGAGTTTGTGATTGAAATAATATGTATTATATGAAAAATAAAGAAACAAAAAGTTTACGAACATTGTTTTCCAATAGAAAATTTTAATAAATTTACAGGGTTCCTATAAAAACAAAATTTTATAAAATATATATATAGTGCAGCTTACATTTAACAGGTAAGTAAAAGGTATGTAAGTAAAAATCTACTCGATAGGGTAAGTTCACATGGGATGCATATGCTTGCATCCGGATGCAAATATTTGATTGGTTGAAAAAAGATATCGTATTCATGACATGCTCTCCCTTTCGCTATTTTTAGATGCAAAATGTTTTGCATCCTCTATAAGAAGCATACAACTAGAAGATGAAAAAAAGGTAGATATGTAAGTAAAAATTTACTCGTTAGGGTAAGTTCACATGGGATGCATTTGCATGCATCCAGATCCCATGTGAACTTACCCTTAGTTTAAAACAAAAGAGAATCGTTGTTTTTTTAATTATTTTAAGATTTAAAATTAAAATACTATACATACATAATATAGGTACATACCTACATATTTTATATACTTATTCCTACCCAACTATTATAATAAATAATAATAAAATAATAATATATGTACATAATTAACTAATACAACCTATTCATGTGCGAGTAGTGTTTAGTGATAGTGACTAGACTAGAGTACATATATGTATATTCAGTATTTGAATTGTTAAGAATATATTGGGTGTTTTTCTTTTTTAGTTCAGACCAGAGCCAGAACTGTCAAAAAAAATTTATATTTCTTTTTTCACTGAATGATCAGAGTTTATCTTTTGTATTTCTTTTTTTCAGTCAGAGTGCGCGAAGAGTATGATCTAAATGTTTAAATTTAGTTTACAGATATCGTAGAGCATTTGAATTTAAATGTCAAAAATTTTATTTTTTTATATGATTTGACACTTTGACAGGTTTAAGCTCTATTGTGTTTCAAAATAATTTCGGAGCGTTTAGAGATAAAATATTTTTAATCTATTCAGTCAGAACATACTCTATGTACTCGATATAATATATTCAGAGCACAAATCTGAACTAAAAAAGAAAAACACCCATTATAATTTTCTTGAACTCAAAATTTTTCATAAAATTAAAAAATATTTTTATTTAGTTGTCCCAATTGAGTCGTTGCAGTGAAACAGCACAACTTTTCATGTTATGTAGGAAATTTTTATTGCAATGCAATCAGATTAGATTTAAAAGTGCATACTTATATGACGTATTATGTATGTATGTATATTTAATTAATTAGTTAGGAATTTAGGATATGTTTCATATACAGTTACGGTCGGCTACAGACTAATTTTTTCTTTGTAACGAAAGCATTTAAGTTACGTTTTATGACTTATGAAAAATATGTATTAAAAACTAAGCCTATTGTTACTAAGTTTTTGTTATTCTACTCTTTTTTCATGATTACAATATATTTTCTATTTCAAATCCTGTAACTCTCTGTATATTTTTTTATAATAATTTTACAAGTAATTATATTTAAATATAACATAACATTATAAAATATAAGCTTAAGAGCAAACAAATTTTAAATTTTTTTTGTTTTTTATGATATTTATAGATACGTTCCGTAATATTGACGGTGTATTGATATTATTAAGTAGAAGAAAGAAGAGAAATGTGCGATTTTTTTTTGGTGTAACATAATATATGTATGGATATTTACATATGTACATATCAATATTCTATTTCTATATGAATATTTATTATATATGTACGTACAATGTACATACATACGAATATAAATTCAGAAATGGTTTGTAATAAAATTTTGCTTTTATTTTTTTTGATGTTCTCTTGTGAATACTTATTTTATTCAAAGGTTTTTTTGCTTTTTTTTCTAGACTTGAATACTACATACTTATTTAAAATGTTTGTTTTATTGAGAATTATTGTAAATTTAAGACAAAAATCATAATAAAAAAAAAAAAAATATTTCTACACAAACCATTAAGAATATCGAAAAATAATAAAAAAGAAAAGAAGTGATACAAAATTGAGAAAATAAAGAAGAAGGGTGGTGTGATCTATTATTCGACACGCATTTATTTAATAGTAAAAGGCAAAAGAAGCAACAGCAGCAACAGTATAATAAACAAAACAAGCAAAGTTAAAAACCGACAACCCAATAATGCTTTTATGTTAGTGTTGTTTATAATATTATAAAGGAGAAAGAATTCATTTTAAAAAAATAATTTTTTCTTTTTTTGAAAAGGGGGAGAGAGATGAAATTTTTTTTTCCTTTTACTTTCCTTTTTTTCTAAAATAATTCAGAGGGATGTCTTTAATGGTCCTGTTTTTCTGATTTAACTTTTTTTTTTTGTTTTTATTTCGATTTGTTCCATATCTATATATGTACATATGTATGTAGGTACATTGTATGTACTTATATACATATACACATGCATGGATGTAGTTACACGAAAAATATAATTTCTTGAAGATATCACCTATGCACATAAAAACGTTCTATGAATAATAATGTATGTTTGACTGTTTGTATATTTTTAAATGTATTTTTTATTATAGTTTTTTTTTCTTTTTTTGAAAGAGTGAGAAAAAGCATATGTACATATGTACCTACATACACACATTATTTATAATATTATATTTATAATTTAAAAATTATGTTTTATCTTTTATAGGTATGAAATGAAATGTTTTTCGTTATTGTTTGGTTTTTTCTTATTGAAAATTCTACATACATATGTATGTATGTATCTATGATTTTTTCGACCGACCGACTTTCTGACCGCCTGATCATTTAAGAAAAAAACCAGAAAAAAAAAAAAAAATTTTTATGCATTAAATCAGAGGCAATTATACATTTAAAAAAAAAAAATCAAACTCCATAAAGTGCAAAATCTATAACTTTTTTTGTTTGTTTTTTTTTTTTGTTTCTTAATACCCCCCCGTTTAACAATTCAGAAGATTATTATGTATTACAATGAGTTTGCAAAAATTGTGTTGATGGAATTTAACTAAAATCAAAATGTGGGTATTATCAATGTAAATCGTATTTTAGTGGTAGTTTTTATAGTACATATGTATCTACTTACATATTTATCTAATCCAATTATTTAATCAGTTAAAAGGGGGTACTTTAATATGTTATTTTTGAAGGGTGAAATATTTTAAATAAAATTACATACCTATCTACCTACTTTGTAATTTTATATAGATTATTTAGTAATACTCTAATTTATAACGATTTTTAAAAACATTAACCGACAACTTATATAATATAATGTTGGAATTCAAAAATAAATTTAAAGAGTTAAGGTAGAAAAGGAATGACATTTGACACTAATGACAGTTTTAAAAATGAAAATAAAGTTTTAAATGCTGAATTTTAATACCTACATACATACATATATATTATCACTTTTATTCACATATTTTTTTGAATTTGGTTAGAATTTATATTTTTATTTTGTTACTATTTAATTCTAATTATGTTTTAAGTTAAACATCCCAGGAATTTACTTTTAAAAAGTTTTAAATATTTGACAGGTACCTACATAAATGTACATATAAAAAGACAATAATCTTAAATACGTTGACAAATTAGTAGAAATATACATATGTACATATATGTATATGTCAGTATGAACATGTAGAATTCATTTATATAACACGATCACACTAATTAGAATTTAATTATTAAATTTTATATTCTGACACTTTAATAAAATTTAATTCACTTAAAAAATATTTTATATAGTACCTACCTAACCTTACTAATAATTTATTTTATAAGACACATTTTTATCTTATAAATATTCATTTTAATATTTTATTTAAAAAAAAGTAAAAATATTATTTTATTAATACAAAATTATTAAATTATTATTTAATAGTTAATTAATATACTTAAGTTTATTTTTATATTCAAAGCTGTCTGTTTCATATACTGTGTATTTTGCAGATAAGTAGTCATTAATCTAGTAACACTTTTTAATAACTAATCGTTATTTTCACAAATTTGGTTAACTATTTAAATGCATTTAGACAGTTATAAGTAAGTAGATAGTTAATCATCTTTGGTCATTTTTATAAAAAAAAAAAAAAAAGTAATTGTCATTTCTTGTGGTGGGTCGGTCAGTTTAAATAGGTACCTGTTTGTTTATCATTAACATGTGATCTAAAAAAAACAAAGTAATGACTGTTGATTGCAAAAAATAAAAAAAACCGAAACTGGTTTTAGAAAAGTATATGAATATCTACCTAGTTGTCTGTGAGTTTTAAATAAATTATAAAAAATAAAAATTCATAGTTTTTTTTGACTGGGTGTCAATAAATGTTATAATGCTATCCATATGTACATACATTTGTATGTAGTATGTAGGTACCAGGTTATAACTGAAAAGATTTTTGTGTTTTACTAAAAACCTTTTAAAGTACATGCAACACTGATTTAAAAGATAATTAGGGAAACTAGAAAAAAACTAGTTTAATAATGTTAATTGTTAATAAAGAAAAGAACATGGTCACACTTTTAATATGATGGAGTATGATGAAAATTGAAGAATAATTATAAGATTAAATTTTAAATTTCATTAATTAAATTATTAATGTATGTACATATGCAGGTATGTATGCATTTTGCATATGGATATGTAGCGCTAGCGATTATTGTTTGCTTCGAGACTCACATCACATCAACTATCTTACTTGGTCTCTTGGTTTTCTTCAACATAATATGACACTATATCTTGTATCTACATACATACGTAGGTACATACATCCATACATACATTGTTTGTTTAACAAATCAATAAAAAAAAAATGTATTGAATTCAATTTTGTTTTACCGGTTCAGTTATAATAATATTAAATCTCTTAATTCATTTTACGTCATCATAATCATAAATAATAATAATAAAAATTCAATTTAAAAATTAAAATAGTTTGCCGGTCAAATTAATTTATGTACATAAATAAATACATTTATGTACAATGTACATACATATACATATATAAAGTATTATTTATTAATATTTTTTTGGTATATTTATTTCTTTTCTTGGATGTACGACGCACGTATGCCTGTTTGTACTATTTTATAAAACATATTTATTTCAATCTTCAATATATGTATGTATGAATGTATGTATATGTATGCATGCATGTATGTGCGAATAAAAAATAAAAATGATTTTTTTATTTTTTGAGAAAAATTATTTTATTTTAGAAACAAAACAAGGTCAATCAATACAGAATGAGAGAGTAAAAGATAGAGAGAGAAGAGAGTGTCTGTAAAATAGAGTGAAAAAGACAAAAAAAAAAGAAGAGAAAAAGAAGGAGAATATAAAAAAAAGATCACTTTGACTTAACTTAACCCAATGTTATAGAAAAAGCACGTTTTCTTGTAGAAGATGTTAAATAAAAAAACAAAAAGCCGCGATCTTGAAAGTTGAAAGGTAAAAAATAAAAATAAGAAAAATAACAGATAATTAGGTATGTATGAAAAGAAAATGAAATTAAAAATTGAAAATATAGGTATACTTAGGTAAAATTAAGGTACCTACCTAATATTTTTTTTATCTTAACTTTAAAATCACAATTTTATAATATAAAGTCAGACATCTATGTACATACATATGCATATGTATGGGGATGTATAAATGAATATTTTTATGTAAAATTTATGTACCTAACCCATAGTCAAATTGAAAGTTAAAACTAAATAACTACAAATTTGATTAAAATTGAGTATTTAAATGTTTTATGTATTAACAAATTTTGTGTAAAATTAATATGTAGTAATAATGTACGTATAAATATGTACA
Source organism: Poecilobothrus nobilitatus (assembly GCA_947095535.1). Lineage (NCBI taxonomy): Eukaryota > Metazoa > Arthropoda > Insecta > Diptera > Dolichopodidae > Poecilobothrus > Poecilobothrus nobilitatus. The sequence goes on along the minus strand of OX352773.1, from coordinate 31,219,801 downwards.
TATGGATGTTATAAATTACAAAAAAGATTTTTCAGTTGTTTTTTAATCAAGAATTAAAGCGAATAACGGTATAACTTATTAAAAAACGTATAGGTAGGTAGGTACCTTATAATATAAATTTTAAACTTTTAAAATATGTATGTATGTAACACAATTTAAAAAGTAGAGATCAGCTTTCAAGATATAACCTTGTTTTTTTTTTAGTTTTTGGTTATCCTCATTTATTGTGAGATATTATCTAAATGTATGTAACTAAAATGGTTTAGGATCAACCAATTTTATTCTTCATGGAAAAAGTTACCTAAATATCCGTTTATTAGAAGATTGAAATAATAGAGAAAATCTTTTAATTCTGTAATGACGAATTATAGCAAAAAAATGCAATGCATTAATATACCTAATTTAAATAGGAATTAGTATGGCATAATGGTACCGAAAACTGCCAGTTTTCAATGACAATCTTAAATATTAAAAACATTATTTGATGTTAAATGACATTGAAGTCAAGAACTCATCAACTTAATCCAATTTAACCATTTTTAAAATAATTCTCATTACGTACAAAATTATGGCATAGCTAATTCTTTTTTAAAATGAAAAAAAAAAAACTCTTATTTAATCATTTTTAATTATGTTGTAAGGCACATGAAAGTAGGTATAGAGGTACTACATACATATTAATTTTTATATGTGTACCCAAATAAATCAAAGTTTTTATTCTACTTTCCCTAAATTTACCTTAAGGAAAAAGGATTGCCGATTGGTGGTTGGGTGACAATAGTTTTAATTCTGTTTAATATTTTTTTTTTTTTTTTGGCTTATAGATAGGTACATATGTACATATATAAAAAAAACGAAATTTTACACAATTTATTTACATACATACATATGTACATAGGTAGATACTTTTTTTTTATGACGTCAAATCTTTTGTCAAAGAAAATATTGTGTTTGGCTGTTAAAATGAACTGTTGATTGGAGTGTTTTCAAAAAAATTCCCTCCTCTTTTCTTGTTGGAATATTTTTAAAATATTTTTTTTTTTTTTTATTTTTTCTTTTTGTATTTTGTAATACATATTAATATTTTATTATTTTTATATTATTTATTTTCAATTTCAATTTTATTAAATAGGTACAAAAATAAAATTTTTTTTTTGTTTCCTTCGTTATATTTTTGGCAACAATTGGAATCGAATTGTGAATTTTTTTTTAAATAAAAAAAGTATAAGTAGATACCTACCTATAAACGAGTTTTTCTTGATTCTGTTGAGACCAAAAAAATAATAAAAAGAAGTGAAAGAAAAAAAAAAATCTCCATTGTTTAGAGCATTTCTTAGTAAACAATTAAGAAAATCGAAAAGGAAAAAAAGTGAAGGAAAAAAATTGATTTATTTTAACTAAATAAATTTGTATATGGGTTACCAAAAAAGTGAATTTTAAAAGAAAATTTATAGGATCATTTATTAAAAATACTTTTTTTTTATTTTATTTTTTGTAAAATACATGGAACAACACTTAACACGAACATGGTTAACGCGAAATGATGGTTAGCGAAATTTTTTTACGCTCTCTGCATTTTTTTTATCATAATTCCTATATACATATGTATGTACATACTCGAATTAAGGAGAATAAAATTTTGGTTCGCAAATCAAAATGCATACAAGCTATTTTGTTTAATACGAAATAAATTTTTGAAAACGCAGAATGCCGCTGCTGTATTTCAAATTTTTGGTATGTTTGGTACTTTGTAATAGTATTTTTTTTAGAATTGTTTTTTAGGATTAGAAATGAATAATAATTTTTAAACACATATAATGTCACTTAAATTTGAAATTTAATTTTTTTATGTTACCTATATGCACTTTTATTTATTTATTGATAAAAGTGGTGAAATTTATATATGTACATATGCATACATACATAATAAGTGAAATATGTACATTTTACATATCTCTATTCTCTATAAGTTAGCACGAAATTCCTGTTCACGACATATTTTGTAAGTTCCTTGATTTCGTGTTATCAACTAATAATGTAATTTCGTTTGCAAAATACATACATACAGACATACATACATACATATAGTTATTTGTTTTTTGCATTAAAATGATTTCAAATTAATTGATCGGTATAAAATAAATTTTAATAGGTAGATATTTAATATGTACCTAATATGAAACTAACAGGGATAGTTATAAATTATTTAATGTGTTGCAAAGAAATACAGATTTTAACAAAACGTACTAAATGTTTGCCAGCAGTTTATTATTATTTTTTAAATATTTTTTGAAATAAAAATTCAACAAGTTAAATCAATTAATTGGAATTTGAAACTAAGTTGACTTACATGATATTACAAATTTTTCTAGTTGACTTGGAAGTACATATGTAGTTAAAATCAACCAAATTGTATTAATTCCAGGGACAGCACATACATATTATATAATTCTCATAAATTTCTTTCTGAAATTGACTTTTTATTGAAAAAGGAAGGGTATTTTAAAGTTTGTCACAAAAAAAAAAACAATTAATTTTTGTTAGCCATTTCTTTAATAAGTAGATTTAGAATTATTATTGGCAGTCACACTTATTGTAATGATGGTACATTCTACTAAAGAATAGATCAATTGTTATAGAATTTAACTTTCTTGAGTTAAGTGAAGACCTATAAAAATCTTTAAAAATTATATAATATAATTTTGACAAAATGTAATGTTTATTATTAAATAGATTCAATTTGGATTGATGAAATAGAAAAAAAATTTAGTTAGAAGTTTTAAAGTTCGGAATTGTAACTAAACAGGTTAAACAGGTCTAAATAGGTATTTCAGAATACTGAACTTTAAGTTTTCTTTAAGATTTAAGATTTAAAGCAAAAATATTTTTTGTCAAAGAAATAACAAGATAAATAAAACATTACAAAGTTTACATTTATACAGTTAACATTTTTCATTAAATTATATCATCTGTTAACACACTGTGTTTCTTTTTCTGTAACCCATAAGCATCATCGTTTGACATAAAATAAAACTTCATTATATCACCTGTTAACAAACTAGGTTTCTTTATCTGAAGCTCATAGGTATGTCATAGGTACGTAACATGAAATAAAAATTCACATTTCACAGTAAATTCTATCACATGGTAGAAAAACCAAATTACGATATATTAATTTCTGCTCGGAATGCATAAATCATATGGACTAAGGAGTATGGTGTATTTATCCGCGATATATTAAACTATAAGAGATACATTTTAAATTGTGTATGTCTGGTTTTAAAAATAATTATACATAATTAATTTTCAAAAATTTTAAAAGTAATTACTTTTAATAATTAAAAAACGAAAAGTAGCCTATTTTGGCCATATAATGCGAGGAACAAAATATGAATTACTATACAGCTTATTGTCGAAGGCAGAATAGAAGGAAGACGAGGGGTAGGAAAAAAGCAAATCATGGCTGAGAAATATTAGGGAGTTGACTGGTTTGCGCACAATTGGAGACTTTGTTCATACAGCCACAAATAGAATGGAATATGCCAACATTGTAGCCACCTTAACATAAAATTAACACGCCGACATTCAACAGTGGATAGGCATCAGAAGAAGAAGATGTCCGTTTTTTGCAGTTATGTGTGATATTTTTTATATTAAAAAGTCTTTCATTATAACAATTCTGAAAAATAAAATCAAGAGAAACTGAAAATGAAAATTATCAATATATGTATGTATATTTAATTGCAATAACTTATCTGTAGAAAAATTACTGAACAATTAAATAAGTATATATGTAATGCACAAAAATACAATTACATAATTATATGTAATATATAATATATAAAATCTTTTATATACGTTAATAGTTTAAAGTTATAATCTTCAGATTTAATATCATGATTATTTTAATTAATTAATCAATTAATTTGTATAACAATTATTATTTAGTAAAACGATTAATTGTACTTTAAATTTTATATATGTGCAAGTGTACATATGTAAATTATAAAAAATAACTTGTATGTATTTACTTGTATTATTTTTTTATTTATTATATTATAATACATACAATTTACATATTATGTACATATACATTATATACATATGTATAAGCAATAAATAATTTATTTGTTCCTTTTTAATTAATTATACAACATTTTTTTGCTTAATTTGTTTTCTTTCAAAATATTTTTTATTTAAACAATTAAAAATGTGTTTTATTGCCAAAATATATATTTAGGTGTTCTTTTTTTTTAATTAATAGTTCAAGGTTCAATGAAAACTAATGGAAAACAAATTTTTTTAAAATAATAATTAAGAATCTAAACCATTACGTATTTATACCTATAGATTCAATCATTTTCATTTAACACATGTGTAAATAAAATATGAAACATTTTTATTCAAATATTTAAATATCATATGTATATACATATGTATGTAAAATAAAATAAAGGTCTGACAAATTAAATAAATTATATACAAATTGAACTAATTAATGTTTAAATTTTAAGTAAAAAATTTCATTATTTATTGTAAAATCTAAATAAATTATCATACTATAAGAAGAGAAGATGTGTATAGTCTATGGAGTAAATTTTTTTTTAATAAAATGTTTGACAAATGTTTGATTTATTATAAAAAATGTTTTATTGACAAAACATCATGTGTATGACCGTGGTGTTAACTGAAGGGAGGGGAGTTTTACTTTTAAGTAGATATTAACATATATATACGAGTATATAGTTGTTAAAACGTAAATCAATTATGGAAAAAAGTACGTAATTAAAGTAAAAGTAATTATTTTTTAAATGAGTATTTGACATTAGATGGAGCTGCCTTTAATAATATAGCTTACTTGTTTGTATTAACTCTTTGAACTTCGTACAGTTCGATGGTATGTTAAAAATTATACAAATTTTACCGCGCGTATGAATTCTATTAACAAGCGCTTGCGGTTTCTCTCATCCGTCCAAATATTCCCCATAATATTAAAAATACATTCAAATATAAAAAAATGCAAGAAACCTGTTTAAAAAATCATAGAAATTTGAATTGAATATAGAAAGTGAGGAAGTATAATTCATATCGTTTATTTCTCTGACGAGAATTTTAAAACAAAAATAAAATATTGTTGATAAAAAAGTTATAACGATTAACGACAACAATACATATTTTTTTTTTTAATTTAAAACAATTTTGTATATAAAATCTTTTAGAGACGAAACATAATTTTCAAATTGAAAGTTAGTTATTTTATTAAAACCGGACAATATACTGTCCGGTTTGGTGTTTAATTTTCACCCGAACTACTAGTGGCAAAACTGGACAGTCCGAGTGAAGACAAGTGGCAACCCTTTACTAATAAGCATAATGAAAACATTCGATTAACAGCTAGTATTTACCTAATACCTAATGCTCTAATAAAAAAAAGTTGACACATGTTCTACTTTTCCTACGATTCTATACTCTACATAAATAAAGTGGCAGAAAATAAAAAAACGAAGCAACATCATGCGGATAGAATTTGAAAATTATTTTGTGTTTTATTTGTTTACTGATGTGCACAAATAAAAATTCGTGGCAACATCGAAATTCGAACGGATATAAAAGTTATTTTGTTTTTTATTTATTCATATACATATATATTTAAATATCAGATTTAAAATAATTTAAAACGAGGAAGAATACAGTTGACTTTGTCAACTCTTAGATACCCGTACGAACCGTTAGTATGTTCACAGCCTGTCACTCTGCTTACAATATTATTTTTTTAATATTTTAGTATTTTAAAATAATTTGGGTGAATTTTATAATTTCTAGAACTATGGGTTGTACATATATTCAAACTACATGTTTATATGTACATTCTTCAAAAGCAGATTCTAACCTTCCACATAACGATTATCAATCCAAAACTTTTTCAAATATTCTATAGTACCATTTAATACTAAGCGGTAAATGTATATTAAATTTACTAAGTACAAAATAGTAAATATAATTTTAAATATTATATTATATTATATTTAAATATTCCATTGACAGAATAATTTCTTATAAGTACAATAAAATACATATATGTATGTAAATACGGCGCTATATAATATACATCTATACTCTTATCATTCATTCCCTAGCGACATATACGATATATTGTAAATAAACATGATATTATATAAGTATGTATATATATTAATATCATATAAATAAAAATTCTTCAAGCAACCGTTATGTTGTTTATTTATTTAAATTTTTATGTACTACGCATTATATCCTCAACAATTTCAAATTATCGAGTAAAACAATATGCAAAAAAAATTCGTTAAAGAAATTTTTTAGAAAATTTGAAAAAATCAAGTAACACTTTCGTCAATTATAAAGTAACCCTATATTATTAAAAAAAGTTGTTAACAAAAATAAAAGTATAATGTTGGAGCTTTAATTTTTGTGTATTACTTCAAAAGAATTTTAACAGGTGTTCAAGTTACAGGTGTTTAAAAATAGGAAATTTTCAGTTTTTGACCCCTTACAGCTCCTAAACGGGGGGTGATACAAAAAAAATTTCTGAAATGACTCATACTAATTTTCAAAGATCTAACTAAAGATCTAATTTCAAGTTTCCAACTTTAACCGTTTACAAGATGGAAGGGTTAAAGAATTTTGCAAAATTTGAGTTTCGCATAACGGTAAATTAAGACACCGTATGCCACAAGTATATATTTATTGTATATATACTTTTAAAGCTAATGAAAGTAGTAATCGTTTGGCGTTTTCAAAATGAAGATATACCTTATACAACTTGTGCTATAACAATTTAAATATAGAGCTTTTTTGAACCTTTGGGGAGCTGTAGCTCCGTAACGGGTGGGGCTACAAAAAAAAGTTATTAAAAATAAAATTAATATTTTTGTGAGATCTATCAGTAGTTAAAATTTCATAGCTCTATTGCAAAAAAAATGTGGGGATCTAAAAGTTAGGTGTTCGAGAGCTACCCTAAGGCTTGGTCCAAACTCAACCAAAAAAAATAGGGAACCTACAAATTACTCCCAAAATATTTTGTGTAAATTTCAAGATTCTAGCTTTCTTAGTTTTTGAGTTAGCGTGCTGACGGACGGACGGACGGACGGACATGGCTCAAAAGTCTTAGAATTTTTTTCTGATCCGATCCATATCTTTGAAGGTATATCTAGCTCGCTTATTTCGAGGTGTTACAAACGGAGGAGTAATTTTATTATACCCGATCCTATCGTACGGGTATAAAAATGGTCAGTGAAAAGAGGAAATCAAGAAATCCTATTTCTTAAATTTCTAGAAAAATACAGAAAATGCCAGTGTCTTTGGAATTACAAAATTGTAATTACTAATTAAGTAGGCATTTATAAATAGCCCATAGTACAGAAATCAAAAATTTCGAAAAAGAACTTTTGGGCTCACCTTTCATTAAATTTTAGCAGACATCATATGGAGGTGATTTCGAAAAGTGTTCGGATCTTCCATTCTTACTTTCTTCAAAAAATTAGCACTGAACCCATGATTTTTCCGATTTATAATCCACTTTTGCATTCATAATTTTCACAGTTTTTCATTTTGCAAACTCTTAATTTCTATTTGCAAAATATCCGCGATTATAACTATATATACGACATTAAAATTTCATTTTCCGTCATCTTGATTACCAATAAGTAAAGCTTATTGAAATATTAATGTAAGTACTATCGCAACATGCACAAACAATAATATTTAATATAAACTATAGATTTTTTAAACTTTTGAGTAATTTACTAATTTTTCTAAAATAAAAACATTTTTATTAATTTTTTTTTAAAATATAGACATTTTAATATCGTATTTGTAGTTAACAATATTCGACAATTATATGTAGAAATAAACTAAAAATTTATTTACAGGTTTGACATAATTTTTTTTAAAGCAATGTATTTTTTAGCGAATCTGTATGAAAAACTAAAATTATAATAAACTTCAGAAGGTACCTATGCATAATTAAAGAATTAGATACCATCTATTGTAATATTATGATACATGTTTAGTTTCAAGACACAATATTATTTTACATTGTCAAAAACAGATAATTTTACAATATTTAAATAATATGATCTTTTAGTTTTTGATTTCATATCAATTGGTTTGTTTACTTATTTTTTCCCGTAATATACCAATAAAACACATATACATTAATAGTAAATAAAACCCGTTAAAATATGTATATATATTATATAGGTACACTTATTTATTTATATTCATTATTGGAAACATCTATAATAGGTGTAAATAACCCTATGTTTGAGCTAATAAATAGGAAAATTTACATATTAGACAATGTTTTTCATATAAACATATATATACATATATATATTATAATATATATAATGTATTTATACTTAAATAATATATAACTTTAGTATAACGATTTAATATTTCTGTAAATATACGTATATAAATACATTCTTATATGTATATTATAATATTAACATGTTTTGCAATCATGAAACCTTAATATAGTTGATATTTGCATAAACTTTTAACCCTCATCATCACATAATTTATGTTTTGTGTGTATCATATCGTAACACACAAAAAAAAAAAAAAAAACGAATCAAACCATCATTCTATTGAATTTTGCGGTATGGTGTGATGTGCGGTAAGGTTTTCATCATCAAAAAAGGTAAGTTTTTTTTTTTTTTTATTTATTATTATAATTTTTTATTTTGTTTTTTTTCCTGAACTTACCTCGTATGTGTAAAACTAAAAAAAAAACAACTAGGAATCAAAATTAAAAAAAAATAAAAATAAAATCCAAACATTAAAAAGGGTTTAATAGTTCCTAAAGGATAAATTTACCTTTATTTTTTTTATACCTATATGCCAATGATATAAAAAGGTATTATAGATTTCGTTTAAGATGTGTAAGAAAAATTGTAAAAACAGAAAATTTAATTTGTTCAAAATTATATTGTTTGTTATACTTAAGCATTAACACTGTTACGAGCATTAAAGCACATTATAGACTAAAAATTGATCTGTGGCCGTCTAAGTCTAACTGAATACTAGCATCAACAATAATAATATGAAGTGCCAACCAAATCATTTAATAAAAGTATAAAACTTAGATTAGGGATAGAGGTACCGATGGAGTGTGGCTTTCAATCTCACACAAGTCGTAAGAATAATTCCCCCTTACGACATTTACAGCCACACCTGAAAAGGAAAGGCTGTGTAATTTTCTTATCACATTTATGAAAAAAAAAAACTTAGATTATAATAACAACTTTTTGATGATACAAAAATTATTACAATGACGAAGCATCTCATTTATTAGAGTAAAGAGGTCATGAGAACCTTAAAGTCAAACATAATAAAGAAGAATTAAATTTAGAAGGACATAAAACTGAATTAAATTAAGTGACAACAAAAAAAACCAAACAAGGGACTCAAATATTATGAGGACTATAATAAAGGTTCAAAAAACCTAGGTTTAAAAATGTTTCTTTTGAAAACTATAACTAATAACCTATTATATCATACACATTTTTTTCTTTTTATGTAAAAGTAGCTTAGAGTTGACTAATGACAAGATATCCCTTGTCATTTTTCTTATAAAGTTTTTATACATGGATTAATATTGTATATAAATATTTTATTTTTTTTTCTTTATATTTTTGAAGAGTTCAGATTTAGTTTGAGTTTAAAAAAAAAAAAGTTAATTCTCCATCCCTCTTTTATAACTATAACTTTTTATTATGTATATAACATAATGTTTGTATGATCACATTTGTATGATGTGTTTGGAAATAGTCTACAACTTTACATTAACTTGAAAAAAAAAAATAAAAAAATAAAATTGGTGTGTTGTGTGTCAGAACTCATGACTTTGGTAAAACTTTATACATATACAAATTTATACCTTATATATTTATATACATATTTATTTAGTAGAGTAGTTCTACATAATGGATTTAATATAGAATTCTACATAATATTACAGCCTTTTTGATTCATTATTGTAATAATGTTGATGATAATGATGATGATGACGAAGATGATAATGATGAAGATGATGATATAAAGGAATATATAAAATTTATTAGAAATAATAGGAAAAAAAAATAATGCTTGATGGACTCTCTATATGGCTTGGCTTTATACCTAAAAAAGTTTTTATATAGAATTATTTCTGGACATATTATTACATATATATATATATATATATGCATATATACAATATTGTACAAAATGCATATGTTGTTATAAAAGAATTTAAATCTTAAAGTTGGGTAAATGTTAATCCATATTACTCCATTATTTTTTCAAGTTTTATTTATTTATTTATTTATTTTTTTTTTTTTTATTATATTTTGCCTTGACAAATTTCAAAGTTGAAGTTAAGCTATGTACTAATTGAGTTGATGTATTATTTTGATCTAATGATAAATTATAAAACATTTTTATATATACATACGTGTATGTAGAAATACTTTATTACCATGTTTTTAAAGAATATTTATTAGAGAACATGTGTATTGTAGGTAAAATATAAAGAATATTAAATATTTGTTACAAAAATATGCTTTTTAAATTGTATAGTCAAAAAAAATTTTTTTTTTTAAGTAATTTTCTTTTGATAGAGAATATCTAGTGCATGTTGAAATCATTTAAAAAATTGCCCATAGTAAATTTTTCTTTTAGTATTTGGATTAGTGAAAATGAGATAAATATAATTATGGAATCACAAATATTATTATGACTTGTATTAAAAAAGTTTAGAATGTATTAATAATGAGGTAAATTTTCCAATTTTATGAACTTTATATATAAGAGATGACAATTTGTTGATCAATAATTTAAATTAAGATCCTTTGACATAGATAGGTATTAATAGTTATAATATGAAAATACAAATGAAGCGAAGAAGTACCTATATTATGTTTGTGCAGGTTGTGCAAATATATTGAAATATAACAGTGATTTAAAAAAATCAATAACCTATATTACAATTAATGTTATACATTTAAATAAATTAACGCATGCATTTCAATGTGGAAAAAGAAAAAAAATTCAGAGTCATCTTTTAAACAAACTAAAAGAATGATATATTATTTTCTTTAGATATAAGATAGGAACTGCAGTAGCTACATACTAAGTATGCTATATAATACATTAATACCTAAATCAATTTCTTTTTATATTTTCTACATATAGTAATAAATTTAGAGGGATTTTTGTGTAATTAGGTGGACAGATTATTTTCCTTTTTTTTTACAGCGTATAGGTGGAAATCATCGAAAGATAAATATTAAAGAGGAGCGGTATGAGTACAATTTCTCTATCAATGTGTTCGACTTTATCACACTTTACCTAACTTTAATACCACCTCCATTTTTGACCAAACAATAAGTTAGGAGATTTTTGGTGCTATTGTACTGTTTGCGCAAGAGAAAATTCAGCTATTGAGTAGAAACTATTAAAGTTTTCACAAGCAGAAACAACATATCTGGCACAAAATAAAAAAAAATTACAATAGTATTTCATAACATCCATATTTCTAAATCTATAATGTTACGATCTCTTTAATAGATGAAAAGTAAACAAAAAATTTTATGGTATTATGTATGCTACCAATTAATCAGCTGTTTAGCTTAATAAAGTAATAGATGGAGAAATAAAAAAAAAAATTCAAATATGCTTACCACCAATTAATCAGCAGTTAAAGTAAAATTATTTATTCAAAAAAAAAAAACCAGAACATTTGTTCTTCTGTAAATTAAGGAGATTTTGTAAATGTCCTATAGTAATTCTTGAAGGTGTCAATAAGAGAGAGAAATATGATATTTATATAGGAAATACATAATTTTTCCAATATTTTGATTATCGAATAATCAACATACATATCAATATACAAATTTTTATACTAAATCTTTGGTAAGTATTCGATTTTCCTAATTTACGATATTCCCACAAAAAATTTATTCTTGCCGTTCATTTTCTATCTGTGTAGTTGTGTACCTAAATAGACGTGTTTTTTATTTTTTCTTGTTTTGTTGTTTATAAATTTATGCATTGATATTTTTTAATGCGAAATTAAAAAAACAAGTCTACTTTATTTTAACACACAATATCAGAATAATTTTATCTTTTTTGATATTCATCTGTGTGTAAGTAAATATATATAATGTCTGAATATATACCTATGTATATACATATGTAAATATTCTCCTATTTATACTGCTGTTTATTGGATGATGCTTATAATCATAATAATAATAATAACGACGATGATTACGAGTGCGAATTTGACAATGTCTTTTACTCCTCATAAATTTTTTTTTTTTTTGTTGCAAAACCATTTCCAAGTATTTTCGTCCAAATCAATTCCAATTTCATTATACCATTACTACACATCATCCTACCCGAAATTCTATTATATTTTTGTAACGTTTATTTTATTTTTTTTTAAACATAATATCCTCTATATATACATATGTATGTTTAAGTTTAAGATTTTGGTATGCATCGATAAATATGTCTGTATGACAATAATGTGTGTTCATACATATCCATACATATATATATATATATATATATATATGTATATTTAAATCATTGACAACGAAAATATACATATTACGTGTTATGATAAAAATCTTTTATAAAAACTTTTTTTTTTTTTTTCTATTAAACTCTTGTAAGTTTTTCTTGTAACTGTCGTGCATATGTAAAAATATATATATACATAATATTATATACATATGTGATATCATACATAATATAATATATTATATAAAATTAATTTATCTATACATATTTATATGTGAAATAAATACATTTTACAGATCAAGGCATCACACTACAAAATAATGTATATATATAATATATATGTATATTTATATATTATATGCAAGTTTCAATCTGTGTAGCTTCATTTCATTGTGTCTCTTTTGTCTTTTTTTTTTTTTTTTCTTTTTTTTTTTTCTTTTTTTAATTTTCTTTTTATGTTTAATATTGCTATTTTTGTTGTTGATGTTATTGGTGTTTATTTAGTTTTGTGTTTTTTTTGTTTTTTCTATTTTGTTTCGTTTATCTTTTATCCTATTGAATACCCACAAAATCCTCAAAGGAGTCAATTTCTGGTTCTGCTGATTTTTTTTTTTTTTTGTTTTTTTTTTTTTATCATAATCGTTATCAACGAAAATTGTTTTACACACATTCATATACGTATTTAATCTATAAGGATATGTATGAAAGTATCTATTCATTTAGAACATACATATAAAACAATTGACAGTTTACAGAAAAAGCTTATTAACTGTTATTTTTTAACATTTGAACATTTTTTTTTTTTTCAATTATTTTATTATATATTTTAACAAAAATAACAAAAACTTTGATTTATTCTGAAGTTATTAAGAAGTTAATACAGTTTAGCTTTCAATATTTATAAGAAAATTTAAGTAGGTGTACCTGTAGCTTCCAATTTCTCAAAGTAATGTACCTAATGTATTCACTTGCATTTTATAATAATTGTATGTAGGTACATCACTTTTTTTTTTTAATTATTAATGAAGTGATAAAATTGTAAAATAAGCTTGGGATTAAAAAAAAAAATACGAATGTCGGATTTGGGATTTGGGAAATTAAAGTAAAAACTTTTCAATGTACTTTATTTTAAAGAATCGAGAGGAGTTAAAGTGTAGTAAAGGCACTACATTAATCTGAAAATAAATAAAACTACAACTTTTATTTAATATTAAAAAAAATATCGTGACCATGATTTTAATTATAATAATTATATAACTTGTATTTTATAAGTACAAACATTTTTTTCATAAGTGAATTCTTTTCATTATATTTAACTCTTTACAGGAAGAAGAAAAATGTTTTTGGTGTTTAAATCCTAATTTTGGGATTATGGATTAAAATAAATTAACTGTTTTTTTTTTTTGTAACAAACTGACAAATACAAAAATTCTCTTAAATATCATTTTCGTTACATTTTATTTAAACTTCAGTTAGTTGATATAGGTGGGTATAGATAATTAACTATAAGAGAGGTTATTTAATGTATTTAAGTATTCGTTATACATGTGATATTCTGCAAAAAAAAAAAAAAAAAAAATTAGCCATCATCATTCTTTAAATTGGTGGTTGCCATGAGTTTGATACAATCTTCTGAATATATCTTTCCAAGTTTACTAAAAATATTTTTACCCAGACATATAAGTCTCGCCCCAAAACATAAAATTGCCAATAAATCTCTAGTTAATCAGTTTCACTATAAACCTATCAATTGGATATAAGTTATGATATTTGTCATACTTTATATGATGTGTACTTAGCTTGTTCTTTTCTCTTTACTCCTTTTTTTTTTTGTTGGGAAATCAAAAAAGAAAACATAAAAGATTTCCACAATGATCCACTGATTTTTTTTTTTTTCGTTTTTTTTTTTTTGTTATTGTTTTTATTGTTAAGATTTTTATCCTATTGTCTATTCAATACAAAACAGTCAAGAATACTAGTTCAGAAAAAACAAAAGGGATATATAGGATAATATAAACATATATATGCATATATATATATATAAAGAGAGAGAGAAGGAGAATGAAACATAAAAGAATGAAACATATACTAAAAACAGAAACTTTTGTTACAAAATATAAAATATTATATACATATATATAGAGTATAGATAGTACTGACATATTGTGTAACAAATAATATAGAGAGGAGCATAGAATAAAATAACTGTAGTAGGTACTTTCCAATTTTTTCTTTATTGGTGTATTCTCTAGATAATACTTTAATATCTATCAGGACATTTTTCTTTATTTTGTATTATACTTGTATATATATATAAATTTTTTTTCTTGTTGTTTTGTTTAAGATTGGGAGATTTTTGTATTTAACTCATTTTATATTTCTGGTTCATTGACAAGGGAAAAAAAAAAACAAATCTGTCTATAAAATCAAATAAACAAATCTACATACATAGCTATTATATATCTATGCATATTATAAATGGATACTATTATATTCTGTATACATATATATGAAACTTTATATGAAAATAAAATAATGGATGAAAATGTTCGTATTCGAATTTATACTTGTTTAAAGATTAAGTTTTATATGACGTTATTTGGTATATACATATTATATATATATATATATATATATATATAAGTATAAATTATTTTGAATTATTCACAATATATAGCATTTAAAGTATGATGAAGCATAAGGAAAACAACAAGCAAATCCATTTAATATGTATCTCTTCAATATTCAAAAAAAAAAAAAAAAAAGAAACAAAATTATAATAATATAAAACAAAAAATAGAAAGAGAAAGAACAAAAAAAAAAAAGAAAAAAGATTGAATGTCGATTTGAATTAGATTTCAAAGGATTTTTCCAAAATGTTTGATCTGTTGATCCTTTAGTAAAAAAAAAAAAAATAGATAGAAACAGTAAAAAACAAAAATTGCAAGACAAAATTAAAAACCACAATCTTTAGTACTTATTCATATACATATATACAACTATATAAGTATGTATATATATACATATTCACATGTATTTATGTGCACGATATTTTTTTTCATTGCATAATATGTATAGAGGAATTAGAAAAATAGGTTAGGTTTAAACAACAACAAAAATAACAATTAAAATAAAGAAAAAAAAAAAAACTTTTAAAAAAATTATTTTTTTAGTTTTTGTAAGATTGTATGATTTTTCTCTCTACTATGAAAATATTATATATGAAGACCATTTTGTAAACAGTAATGGCAATCATAAAAATTCAGATAAAATTTAAAACTAATATGAACGATAAAATTTTTGTCTTTTATTTTACGATTAACAAAAAATATTTTATTTAAAAATATTGGTTTATACTTCAAATCAATAATTCGTTCGATCTTAAAAAAAAAAAATTATATCAATTAAAAGTCTAACTTAACAAATCATTGAACTTTACAAAGAGCACCGATATTAAGATCTTTAAAGATCTTTTATTTATTAAGTCCTTCAAAGAAAAGTCATTGGATAAGCTTGGATTGGATTGGATAATATTGGATATTATATATATATATTAATTAATTTAATATTAAATAAGATTAATTTTTTTATAAAATTATATTAAAAGATGTTCTCACTCTCTCTTTCTATATATATATTTATATATCTGTTTTTCTCTTTTAAAGCTTAAATATCATATTTTTAATCATATTTGCAAATTTTATTATTTTGAAAATTTAAACATAAACTTATATTATATACTACTCCCCGTTATTTTATTTCTGTTATAAATTACGGAAATAATATAACTCAGAGTATTTTTTTTTTCTTTCGACTTTTTATTCCGAATTTTTAAAAAACTATTCTAATATAATTTGTTTAACATTTCTTTGTTTACAATCAAAGTGCTTTTTCGCACATTTTCAAAAATTTTTGAAAAATTTTATTAGTTTTACTCTGTCATAAATTCGGACCCTTCTTTCTGTATCTTTCAAAAGGTTTAACATAGAAGCTTGAATTTTAAGAGGAGTTAAACCTTTGGAAATCTGTATGAGTTAGTTTTTGGTCGCCCCCAGTTTAGGAGCTGTAAGGGGTCAAAAACTGAAATTTTTCTATTTTCAAACACCTGTAATTTAAGCACCTGTCGGAATTTTAAATTTATTTTGTTCAATATAACTACTTAATATTTATTACTCTTTGCGAAAAACTAATTTTGGTAATGTGCTTTTTTGAAAACCCTTGGTTTTTTCATTACTTGTTTTTTTTTAAATTTTTTATTAATAATTCAAAATGTGATTTCTTAAGTATTTTAGTCGTGAAAAAAATTGTATTTGTAATGAATTTAATTATTGGTTTGTATTTATTATATTGAATTATAGACGAGTGGTTTGTGTCTTTAATTAATTTTATCACAATTTCACAAATAAGTATTTTATAGAAAAATGGGTGCCTTATAACAGCATATTACACAGCACTAACAGGTTTATTATATAAGACAGGTTTATTACTAAAATTATACATATACATATAATGGGGGAGGCCCTATTCGCAAAATTTATATATCAAACTCCTATTTAGCCTAATTTCACAAATTTCACTTTAGCATAATTGCCATATTGCAAATAGTTTATTTATCTAATAAGATACTTCACAACAACGCATTTAACAATTAATAATTAAGTAAGAAAGAATTTTAGAGTTGATTACGAAATTAGAGTTATTCATCGTTTTTATCAGAATAAGCAGTATATTTTTTTTTAAATGTCAAGTAATATTTGTAAAATTTCTTTTTGCGAAGTGTCCCATTATGCCAAACAAACAACCATTTAAAAAATGACTAAATATATCAAATGGAAAATTGCAAAATGTCCTTTTATATAATATTATTAGTTTTATTAGTATGATATAGGATTCAGATTAATTCTAATTTTAATTTAGGGAACTAGAGTTAAAAATACTATGAGGATCATGTATTTCATTCGTAAAATGATGTTAAACAGATTACGATTATTAATTTAGCGCTATATTCGTTATATGACTTTGATCACTATTGATGCGATTACTCGTGTAAAGTCAAGCTTTGACGAGTGATAGTTTATTATTAGTAATAAACTGTTCTCTCTTAGAATTCGTGACATATGTATGTTGTTTCAAATGTTCCTTTATCTTTTACAGAATTAATTAATTTGTAAGAAAAGGCTATAAATGTGACCACTGCTGTGCCTATGTACAATATAATATACCATGTAAGAATTACATATACATATATATATATATTATATACATATATATTATGTATTTTATATGAAAAATTGTAAAATTTTCTGAATGATGTACATAATATGAATTTTATATTATGTACTTTTTTAATGTTTCTTACTATAATGTTATAAGAATGTATTTTATATATTAACAAATATACCAATATATAAATATTGGTATATAATAATATATTGATTGGCTATACATATATATATTAAGCAGATAATTGATTATTATTCGATTAATTGTCTTAGAAATTGAAAAAAATATATTTAATTTTTTTTTGTGCTCCTTAAAGTTAGGAAAAAAGCGCAACAAAAATCTAATGTATAAACTAGGTCAAGAATATATGTATATTAAAATAAATGAGTACATATATATTAAAATAAATAAATATTTTATATACATATGTATATGTATTTGATATGTTTTTTTTTGTTTTGATAATAAACAATTTATATCCTTTAATTGTTTTGTAATTATTTGTAAAATAAACGTTAAATTAAATTTTTAACTATAAGTCAGTAAAAAAAAAAATGTTCAAACAAAGTGATGATATTAAACTTTTGATACTCGGTGGTTACGACAAAGATTCATGTAAAAGATTCACAATTGCTTATGTTTATACTTAACACAGAATCAAATTCTTTCATTATATTTTTAAATTTTCATATATGTATCCATCCATATACGAGTATGTTAGGGTTGGCTTTTTTATAAAAAAGATAAGATGATCTGTTGTTCGATAAGATGCTGATCTGTTGTTTGATAAGATGATGATCTGTTGTTTGATAAGATGCTGATCTGTAAAATATTAAAAATTGTTTTTTTTTTTGCGATGATCGGTGAAAAACTTCGAAAGTCATTCAGAAGAATGCGCTTAATTCTTTCGGATAGTGTTGGATTTTAACCAACCAAAACCACCTTCTTTTTAAAACAAACTTTAGATTGGGAACTTTGATACGAATGTACAGTTTGTGTTATGGAATAGGGATGTAGGAGAGAATTTTGAAAAAAATGATTTTAAAAATAAAAAATATTAGGACTATGAGGGATGGGTTTGAAAATTTGAAGAAACATATTTAGAAGAAAGATGTTAATATTCTTCTTAAATTTTACTAAATCGTACACATATATGAGTTACTAACTTTGGCGAACACATGTGATGGTATGTGATTCCAAAAACGCGACGTGCGCATAGCAAACGAATTTCCATAAGTCGTATTACGCCATCTTGAGAGTTCTATAGTGTAGAGGTGGGCATCTGTCGCACTCAATTTAAAAGTATTGCAATATAAAAACAAATAAAAAATTTACTTGGTTGAAACACCCTGACAACAATACTCGTATTATGTAGTGATAGTTTATTTTTTAATTTATTATTTCCTGTTGCTCTGGCAATTTAAAAGTACATATACATAATATGTGTATTTTAACTTATGAGATATCCGGAAAAATTTTATGATATAACCATTATACATATACGTATATATATAAAAAAATTAATGGAAAATTAACTGTTTTAACTTTATAAATGTAATTAAAAATTTTATGTTATATATAAAAAGCTGAAGAATTTTTTTTTTTTTTATTTGGTTTTTTTATTACTTTATTTTATAATAAAAATTTTTTTTTTATTCAATTTAATTTATTTTCTCGTAAATGAGAATTTTTAAAAACTTTTTTTTTTTTGTTTTCGGAGTAAATACGGAGTAAAAAATTAATTCTTTATTTATATTATATATAAGTTATAAATTTGTTATGACCTCATATACCAATAGAAATAATATTTTAAGTAAATGTTTTAAAATATTTTTTTTTTTAATTACAGTACTTTGTTGTATAAAGAAATAATTAATAAGACTTAGATCTGAAATGATGAAAAAATGCCTGTAATAATTAAAAATAATTGTAAATTTTAAATTAAAAAAAAAAAAAATCCTGAAATCATTTTTAAATTTGAAGGTTGAATAATTATTCAGTGAAGATGGAGAACATCAATATCTTTGTTCTAAACACTTCTTCCAACATTCAGTAACTTCCTATTTTCCTCTCCAAATTTACTTTATTCATATTTTTAACAATTCCGCAACCGAACAGTAGTTTGTACTATACAGGTACTATACAGGTTTTATGTTTGGTGTAGGTACTATGTTTTGGTTTAAAAGGGAGGTGTTATTTGGTTGGTCAAGTTTAACACTTTTAAAGTGAATCACGTGTTGTGATCATTGGTGTTTTTCATGATTCCCTCCTACACTAGCAAAAGAAAAAAAAAGTTTTAGTTCTTTCAAGAATAAATATATGATTTTTTAAATTCTGTTTTATGATAGTATCTAGCGATAAATTGTATCCAAAAGGACGAACCCATTTTTTTCTTTTTGTTGTATTTGCAGTCGGTATTTTCAGTAGGTAAATCATTAATCTTCAGTGGCATTCGTTAAACAAAAAACATTTTTTATTTCACTTTTGAAGTGTGAAAAGCTTTTTAACAGTTATGTCTGTTATATTTCATTGTAACATATTAAACTTATGTTGTATTGTTTATTAGGTCGATTAATTTGAATAAATATGATATCAAAGAATTAAAAATTGTAGTACGGAATTGAATGCATACCTAATATTTACATATATACATAAGTAAAATAATAACCTACATAATTATAGTAAATTCATCTATCGAATACATTTATTTCCCTTCTTTTTTTTGTTTAAAAATTTTGGAATTTCGACTTTTCATTTATACAAAATATGATAAATTGATTTGTTTTGTTTGTAACTAGGGGGTTACGATTGTTTGGGGGGTAACGATAATTTTCATATATCTACAATGCATTTTCGTAAAAACTGGGAAACTTTTTTTTTTTTTTGTTATTAAATCTTTATGTAAAATTTGGATCTGTAATGGTGATTCTTTTGTTCTATAGGTAATCATTATTCATTATTCATTACATTACATTACATTATAAGTACAGTAGTGAAATTATCTCCGTAATAAATGAAATAAACACTCGTAGGTACAGTTATTATTTCACTGTTATGTATGGACTTATAATGGATTCTGACAAGTGACAGATACGGATAAATATAGTTCTGGAACTAAATAATACAACTCTATATCATAGTTTTTTCTTTGTTTTCGTTTTTTTTTTTTAGCAGATTTATATTAAGTATGTGATTTACCATTAATTTTTATAGGATCATATGAAAAATGATAAAGCAGGAATTAATGATCTATTCAGTTTTTCTTTTCTTGTGTTTTCTATATTTTTTTTTTGAAAGTTTTCTTAAGAAACTCAGAGAAAAAGAGTAATATATTTTGATAAATACATACAAATAATATGGGGCATAATTGGGGTTTAAGTGTTATTAAAAGGAAAATATATATATATAGAAACTTTTAAGTATAATAGCGATAAAAAATTTATTTGCTGTTAAATTCTTTTATTATAATTATAATTTAAATTTAATATAATCTAATATAAACTAATTATAAGAAATTTAAGATATTAAAATAAATTTTTATTATATATACATATATCTTAAGGATCTGCAATGGGACTATATAATAATTAAGTAATACAGAGAAAAAAAAAAATCGTTAAAGACAAATGAAAAATGAATAAACTTTAAAATTTATTTATAATAAATGGTATTTTATTTTCTATGAATAATTTTAGGAAACTGCTGAAATTATTTTTCATTTTATTGATTGGTTTTGTCTTTTGTATTTGTTTGGTTATTTTGATTTAAATTACTGTTATAAAAAGAATTAGCTTGATAAAATATAAAAGAAAATCAACATAGATTAATTTGTAGATTGTTTTTTTTTTTTTTTTTGTTTAGATATTAAGTCATCTTTAAATTATATTTTTATAAATTTAGATATATTACATTTGGGGGCGGGTCACAATCGTGCACGTTAAATACCATCTACGACAAAATCTTGCTTTTTTTTTTATCTTGCATTACAAAATCTATCTTCCTAAAATCATGCATTACAAAATCTTTCACGGACAAAATCTTGCATAATATTTTTTAAAGGAAAATATATTGTTGCTTTATTTTTAAAGAATGTATATGTATATAAACAAATAGCTAAGGTCGATTTTAGAGTTGGTTTCAAAATCAGGGTTCTACATATTTCCCAGAATATTTATATATGTATATGTGAGATTCTGAATCAGGGAAGAATTTATAGTTGGTCACAAAATCAGGATGACAATAATTTGTTTAGAGAGGGTTTGGGTTTGGGCGGCAGATTCCATTTTTTTGAGTACTTTGTTTTGACATAATTAATATGTAACATGGAAGATTTTGTGCTATAGTTGATTTTCAAAAAACAGATTTTGGAAAAAAGATTTTGGCATATAAGATTAAGACACAAACCTTTACATTTATATACTTGTATGTTTATACATATACATAATATATATCGGATAGATTCATTTTGAAATATGTTACAAAATAAAGGACATGTGCGGTAAATATAAGATTAAAATATTATATATGGATTTGATCTGAAAATCTAAAAAGAAACCTTTTCTTTTTTTTTTTTTTTTCATTTTATTGAGTAATTTATTTGACACTTAAATACAAGAAATAAATATAAAAATAAAAATAAAGGTTGATGGGGACTACAATCAAAAGCCTAACACCTGGATTGTCTATTAAATTTATTGTCTTATGTTTTCTTATATTTTATATATGTTTATATTTATAAGTGTTATATATATATTTATATTGGATACATTGTATAGTTCTAACAGAATTAATCATTTTCTTTTTCTGGTTTTTCTTATTTTGTTCGTTTTTGCTAATTTTTTTTCTTTTTTTGATCCTCTCTGTTTCTGGACATAGTGAAACAAAATCTACAAATATAACCATTACCTATATAAAACAAAATTCAACCTATAAAAAATCTTATTAGATTTATTGATTTTTTTTTTATAATTTTATATTCTTATTTAGAAAAATATGGGGATGTTTAATATAAGTAGGTAAAATATATGTTTATATTTTGTGTCTATTTTTTGTTTCTTTTTTTTTCTTTCTAAAATATTTGTTTTGTCAGTTTAATATGTTATGATCTAATTAAATTTTAAAGTATCTGTAAAATTGACATTTTTAGCACATTTCCAAAAAAAATTTTGAAAAAATGTGCCTATTAGTTTCATTCTGTCCGTTCGTCTGCCCGTCTGTTTACAGAACTTCTACACCGTTAAAGATAGAGAAAAAAAATTTTAATCATGAGTAGGTCTTATAAAAAAATTAATATTGTAGAACAACTTTTTCATATAGCCCCATCCATTACGGAACTGCAGACCCTCAAACTTTGAAAAAGCCCTATATTTAATTGCGTAAATATCATGTTATGCTTAACATTTTTTCAATCAGAAAAGGCTATTCGTCAGGTATTTTTTTACCTTTGTAAATTAATATCAAAATTATACAATCTTTCTAAACTTAGTATTTAAATTTACCGTTATGTGAAAACCAAATTTTGCATTATTTTTCTACCCTCATAACTCCGCAACATTTTCTTATCTCTATAAAACAATATTAAAATTATGCAATATTTTGTAATTTACTATTAAATTTACCGTTATGTGAAAGCCACATTTTGTATGAAATTTCTTTTTTCATAACTCCGGTACGCCTTTAGGAACTTAGGAACTTGGAACTTGGACTAGGAAGATAGGAACTTGAAATTTTGATACAAGAAAGAATTTTTAGAATTGTTATAATATTAGAGCTATTAGGGTCCAAAAATAGAAAATTTGTTATTTTTAGCTACCTGAATAACTTAAGAACCTGTACAAATTTGTCTTCACCAAGCCATAGCAATTAAAGCTCCAGTAATATATTTTTACGTGTGCTAACGGTATTTCTTAGTTATGTAGGGTTCCGGACTTACAGCACCTCAAAATTATAAAAAAGTCCTATTTTCACATTTTTTCTTATTACATGAAATTTTCAAATTTTTGGTGCAGAGTCACAGTAAACAGTTTGTATTACATTTTGGAAATGTGCGCTTTTCAAAACCGTTGGTTTTCATTAAACCATCTTTGAATATCATTTTATATAATTTAATATTAATTTTTTTAAAGGAAATTTTTCTTTGAATGAAAAGCCAACAATTAATTAAATTAGTGTTCCGGAACCTTAGTTCGGATACGATGTACTAAATTTTTTTTTTTGGAAATGCCCCTTGGGTGTGCCTCACAAGAGAAAAGATAAAATAAAATATTTATAATGAAAAATTAAATTTATTTTCTTGCAATAACTGTTATAAAATAGTTACAAAACTGTTATTAAAATTTTATATGATATGTGTGCTTTTTTTCAGTGAACATTATAATGTTTTAAGTACTGCTAGATATTTAAAAGTAGAACACAAAGTTCTTTAAGCTTGATCGCTTATCATTTTTTTTGTTAAAACTAAAGTTAAACTTAGTTCACATATAGGTGTGTTAGTGTTGTATAGAAAATGGAAGCTGAATTGAAATCTGCATTTGAAAAAAATGTCTTTCATCTATTTTTTTACTATATATACAAGTTCTGTTCCATTGTAAAATCATGCGTTTTAAATTTTTGTAATGTCGAGGCATTTATTATTGTGTTTTGATAAAAGGGATATTTTCAAAATAAAAGTTTTCTAATCCACTTTTATCAGAACTATAAGGTTTTTTTTTTTAAATATTTTTTCAATTAAAACCGATCATCATTCATTGATTGCTTGAATTTATCCCTTTATTTTTCTTTTGTTATACCAAAAAAAAAAAACAAAGTTCAGTTAGCATCAGTTTAAGTCATTATAATTTTATTAAAATACACATTTTGCTTATTTAGTCCTTACAACTTCCAAGTTTTTCTCAGCAAGTTTTTCTTTTAAGGTTATAGTAAAATTCAAATTCACTTTATAAATAAAAAAGTTTGATTGTTTAAATAAACATTTTGTTTGTTTTTGTTCTAAATATGATGCGAAATACAAAGGGACACTTGAAGAAAATTGGAATAAAAAAAATCATAATACATGCTGAATGTCGATTCTGTCAAAGAAAAAAAATTGACTCCAGAAGACATACATAAAAACTTCAGAGTTTTATTCCAAGCAATTAGATATGTGCATTTAAGAGCGTATTACTTTGATCCGAAAATGACCTTCCAACACTAAACCCTATACAGATATATATACTTTCTTAGAGACATTAGGGCAGAAGTATTATACTGACTGTCTCTAAGGGCAGAAGTATTATAAGTAGTAAGTAGGTAGTAGAGCAGTAGGACAGAAGTATTATAAGTAGTGACAAATCAACACAACAAGTAGTAGTAAGGGAGATTACAATAGATCTACATCAAAAGATTGCAATTTCATTTATACCCCTTAAATAACAACAATCTACAATCTAGAATGGTGTCATTTATTTTAAAAATATTTCAGACAAAAAAAAAAATCCATTTACGCCTTGTATAATAAATTAAAAAAAAAAAAATTTATATAATTTTAAAAAAATTTGAAATTTAATTTAAAATATTCAATATTTAATAATTTATTTATTTATTACATAAATTTAATAAATTAAATCTTTAAAATATTTTCTTTTAAATTAAGAAAATGTATAATTGGATATTAATATCCTCAGATTAATTTATAGTATTATTAAGTAAAAGGAATTTGAAAAATGAAACCTAATGTTTATAATATCATATTTTAAGTTTAAATGAAAAAAAAACAAAACAAAAAAAAAAAAATTATTTGTATAGTAAATGTTTGCAGTAAATGAAGAAAATTTAAAATTATATAATTGAAAATTTATATTTTCTAATTATATTTATATATTATTTATATAATAAGAATTTATTTTACATTTTAATAAAATTATATACATATATATATATATATATATATAAATATATACAATCAAATAAATATATGTATATGTAAATAGATATTATATAAATAAGTAGTAAATATTCAATAATAATATTGTAATTACAAAAAAAAAAAAAGATCAATTTAATTTAATTTTTGGGATTATTATCACAAAAAAGGATTATTATTTATAAAAACAAAATTTTCAATTTATATATGATACAAAAATTACATACATATATAAAATAAATATGTCTATAGAAAAGTTTTGCATATAAAATTTACAATGGTATATATATAATATGTAATATAAGTCCAAGTGTCAAATATAAAAATTTTTTTTCAAATTTTTCTTTTTTTTTTTT
Source organism: Poecilobothrus nobilitatus (assembly GCA_947095535.1). NCBI lineage: Eukaryota > Metazoa > Arthropoda > Insecta > Diptera > Dolichopodidae > Poecilobothrus > Poecilobothrus nobilitatus. Next base: position 31,193,770 of record OX352773.1, on the reverse strand, counting down.
TTTTTGGAAAATTTTGAAAATGAATTAATCTGACATGAGAATTGAAGCATCTGAAATAATTTTATATTATTATTAATAAATATATAATTTGTTTTATATTGTAGATTGTTTCCTTTTTCTTTGTTATTATTATTATTATTTTTCTTGTTTTATAATAATTATTTTTAAAAAGGATTTATGAGTTATTATAATGATGTTTTACAATTTAAAATATTTAAAAACAAAAAAAAAAAAAACCAAAAAAAAGAAAAGGAAAATAAAAAATTATAAGTACTTTAATTAAAATTTTTACCGTTAGAATTAAAATGTAATTGTAACTAACGCATTAAAAATATCAATCAATATGAAAATCTTTAATTTCTCTTTTATGAATTTTTATTATAATTAAATATACTAATATATAGAATATATAGATATATATAGGATATATAAAATATAAGATATTATAGAAATTATTTAGAGAAAAAATCTTAGCAATTTTTAATGACAAGTTAATAAGAAGAAGGGGGCTTCGGTAGCCTAGTGGGTAGGCGTGTGGCGTATTAACCGAAGGAGTGCGGGTTCGATTCCTGCACAGGTCGTAAGTGTTTTTTTCTTTACCCCCTTACGACCAAATATAATGTAAATATATAGTATATAATATAAACAAAATAAATAATATTAGTATATAATTTAATAATAGTATAAAAACCTATAATGGCCTTTAGTAGCCGATGGTTCAATAATATTGCATTACATTTATGTATGTAATATTAATATAAATAAATAAATAAATAATAAGAAGAAGTTTCTATATACTTATAAAATTGCAAGTGAATACTCAACGAAATAACTGAGGAAATTGATTCTATAAAATTTACATATAATAAAAAGTTATACGCAACCAACTCTTTGATAATCTGAAAGAATTAAATCAAAATTAAATTTAATGTTAATCATAATATGGTTATAAGTGAAAAATTGAATTGATATCGAAATTTATATAGTTTTTATTTAAGTAGAAAAGAATTAATCTGTACTGAAATTAGAGCTATTATAATAGGGTAACTGGTAACTTTAAAATCAATATTAATGTAGAGATGGTAGATAAAGATAAGATACAATTCTTTTTTGCATATTTTTCAAAAAAAAAAAATTTTGAAACATTTTCCTATATTAATTTCACTCTATTCATTTGCTTGTCTGTTCGTTTGTCAGATCGTCTGTCTATTTACAACACTTCTATACCGTTTAAGATAAGAACCATGGATAGATTTTTTTTGCAATTTGCGAAACTTAAGCCTCTTAAAATTTGAAAAAATCCTAGTTTTAAAATTGTATATTTCAGGTTTTACTTAATATTTTTTTTTGAATCTAAGTACTCATAAAACAGGATTGTTTTTTAACTTTATAAATCAATATTAAAACTAGATACAATTTTTTTTAAATATATAATATTTAAATTTCCCGTTATATGAGAACAAAATTTTGTTTTCTTCATAACTTCGATACACTTTTAGTTCGGAGCTTGAAATTTTGAGAAAATAAAGATCTTTTGGAATCAGGATATAAGTTATCTAAAAAAATTTTTTTTTTGCACATTCCTCTGTTTAACAGCTTTAGGGGTCAAAATTGAAGTTTTGGTACTTTTAGACAATTGTAACTTTTTCAAAATTAAAGATACAAATTAATGCTTCAACATTATAATTTTCCATGCGTGTTAATGTTTTTTCTCTTGGGTTTTTCGCAATTTTTTTCTTGCATACAAAATTTTAAGAAATTTGCAAATTTTGGTGCAAAAGTTAAAAGTGCAAAAAATTGTGCGCCTTTAAAAATCATTAATTTTCATTCTGTCTTAGTAATTGTTAGAACAATGGACATGCATTTATAGTATAAGTAATAAAATAATAATAAAAAAAAAAGGAAACTGATTTTTTAATTGAAATAAAAGAAACACATTAAGAAGCTTTTAATAAAAATCTCTTTTAACAGTAAACATGTGTTTTTCAAAAAAAATTAACAGATTTTTGTGAAGATGACGTTTTGATTTAAGAATCTGTTATTAACAGTTTGAGTAATCACTCATTTGAAAAATCAAACTTTGATGTAATTTTAGAAATTGGATACATATACATATTTTCTTATTTACTCATTTTGAAATTTGGTATATATATGTATAAATTTTATAGTACATATGTTTGTTATCTAGATAGATTTTAATAATTATATATAGTATTACTAGTATTGCATAATTTTTGGCTACGAAAACAAATAACTGTCAATTACATAGTAAAGTGAGAAGATCAAAGTTAGTATAGTTCAAAGGGAAAAAACATGTTTTCATTAATTTTATATATGTATTATATTTACATATTATATTCATTTAAATTTTTTCTTTATTTGCATATTTTAGAAATAATATTAGTTAATTCATAGAATTATAGATATACATATTCATAAAGAAAATCTAATATACTTTTGAATTTTTTTTATTATATTATTTGTTTTTAATTTATGCTGTAGACAGGTTAAAAAGAAAATTTTTGTATTAAAGTATAATTAAAAAAAAAAAAAAAAATTTAAATTATTTACAAAAACAAGGAAAAAAAAGATTAGTTTGGGGTTGAAAAAGAAAGTAATAAAAGATATACATATAAAAAAAAAAAAACAAATCAAATTCTTATTTGTTTATTTAGTATACAAAATACAGTTATTAAGTTTTTTTTTGGCATCTTTTTGTTGCTATTTACAGGTTACTAAAAAAGATGAAGTTAAAATTGAAGCTTTTAAAATGAGAAGATATACTAGACATGTTGATACCACCAAAATCTAAAATAAAATAAAAACAATAAACATACAAGTATATATACGGTATATACCTATCTGTAACTGTGTGGCACATTTATGATGACTTTTTTTTTCTTGTTTTTATTATTTTTCTTTATTTTTGTTTTTTTTTTTTATATTTCTTTTCATAAAATATATAATATTTTTACAGTTATCCAACACGTCAGAATATGTTATATGGATTGTTGATGCTTATTTGTATCTCTTTACTTTTCAAAAAAAAAAAAAATATATATATATATATACATATATATACCTATACTTTGTATTTTTTTTTTGCAGTCTTTAATCCTCTTTTTGCACAACACAAAGTAACAATAATAACGGGAAACAAAATTAGACTAAATTTCTTTTAGGTTTGATTTATTTTTGGTAGCGATTATTTTCATTTTCTTTTTTTTCTTATCAAATTTTCACCCTCCAAATTTAGTTTTTTTTTTTTTTTTTTTTTTTTTGGGCTGCTACAAATAGGGGTGAAAAAGAAAATCTTACTTAAGATTTTTATTTATTTTACCAAGAATAATTTTATTTTTATTATACATTTTTGTTTTTTCCATTTATATTTTTATTTTTGTAGTTTAGTGGGATGTCAGTATTGTTTATTATATTGGTAACACAATAAACGACTATAACGAACCAAAAAAAAATAAAAAAAAAATAAAAAGTCTTTATTTTCAAAAACTTTATTAAAAAAATTTTTTCGTTAGATATATAAAATGAATATTGTGATGTGAAAAGTTGAAGTAAAGGAAAAAACTAAAAAAAAAAAAAAAACCTGTCTATTAGAATACTGTAGAAGCTATTAGTACGTATTAGAAATGTGTTGGGGGCGTAAGTGGCAGTTTCTTTACAATATATTTTGTATTAAATAAATTTTCATAATATTTTCTTAAGGTACAGGAGGCAAAATAAAAATAAAAAAAAAAAAGAGGTTAAATGTCTCTAATATATTTTTTGTTTCTTTTTTTTTTTGTAAGTGAATAAATAAATTTGTATCTTTTGTTTTTAATAAAATAAAAAAAAGAAACAATTACAGTTCAAAAAGTTGATGTCTCTCTCTAACAGAATTCAATTTATTTTTTTTTTTTGTATTTATTGCACAATTTTGGAGAAATACCTACATGTTAATTTTTTTTTTTTTTGGGAATTATTTTTATGTTTTGCATGAAAATGTAAAGTTATTTGATGGATTCTCATTTTGATATTTGTTGGCTTTAAGATAAAAATACATTTTAGTACAAATGTACATACTTAAAATATGAATTTTTACAAAATTAGCATTTAAAATTTGATAAAAAAAAAATAATAAAAAAACAATTTTAAATAACTAGGTATATATTTTGTTTTTTTTTGTGTATAAATAAAATATTTACTTGGCACTTTTAAAATATATGAAGTGATATATGAAATGGCGTGAGATTCTTAAGATTGAAATGTAAATGACGTAAGATGATGCATACTTTTATTTGTTTTTGTCTTTTTCTTAATTTAAGATTTATATATTATAACAATTTTATATGTACATTTCATATGTACAATTTGTTCTTTCAAATTAACTGTAAATTTAAGCTTTTCTTTGCTTCAACTTCTAATAATACTTTTCTATCGGGCTTTCTTGCACAATCATTTGACAACATATTCTATTCGTGAGCAAGAAAAAAGAAAATTTTTAATAAAAGTTTTTTTCGTCACATTTATTTTATATATACATTCATACTTAGCTTTTAATTTCCAATTGTTTTTACCGACCGCATACAATTATGTTTAAGGTAGGTATTGTTCCCATACTAAAAATTTGTACCCGAGATTTTGGTGCGTAGAAGACTGTAATTTTTTTTTAGCGTGATGTCTGCCTGTATGTGGAGTGTGTATGTGTGAGTGTGTGTGTAGTGTGTATGGCTGTGGGTACGTGTACAGCCTAAACGACTGAGCCGAATTTTTTGAAATTTCATATTTAAGGTTTTGACGTAATTGATAAGTTTTTGGAGCAAATCGGACAAGCGGAAATAGTAGTTTACTACTGTCACTTGTATGTTTTTTACGATAATTTCGTAACTGAAAAATATTATGAGAAAAATTATTAAGAAAAAATTGTTACGTAAGTAAAACTCTAAAGTAAAGAGCAGCAACTTTGTCATAGAACATTTTTTGATCCGACTAACTTTAACTTGTTTTTCTAAGTTCAAATTTCATACATATTATTATAACACGCCATATTATGAATTGATTATAATGATAGTGATTGACGTATAATGATAGTGATTGACGTATAATGATAGTGATTGACGTATAATGATAGTGATGATAGTAGTAAATTCTATTTTTACTATTTCATTGCTTATTATTGTTATTGAATAAAACAAAATGTTGTTAAATTATTAGAAGTCATTTTGCTTTAATATAAATTATTATGTAAAAAATTTTTAAATTTTGGCATTGTACTTTTCATGTAGTGGCGGTTGGTCCTGTGGTGGAGAGAGGTGATTTTTTTTGTTTGTCTATAATCCTCGTTAATTAATCTACGATCTTTGTAAATCTTAAACTTAAAAAAGAAAAATACTATTTAAATTATTAACTAAATTCTCTCAGTAGTGATATAAAGAACTATGCTTAACACTGACAATTCCATTAATTTTGTTTTTCACTACGATGTTAATTCAATCGTTATCATTTTATACTATCCAGTCTATTAATTAGATTATTTTTCACATACATACATTTTTACCTGATATTGTGTTTTTTTTTTTTTTTGCTTCTTTCTTTTTTAAATTACAGGTAATAAATTAAAACAACAAACCTTTTGCATACTTTTTTTTTTTAAATACAATCGATTCGAACTAAAAAAAAAAGATAATTTCAGTTTTACTCTTGATAACAATCTGGTACTATAATTAAAACAGTACGTTTTTGTTTTTTTTATTTCTGTTAGTTTGTTCATTGAAGAACTGTTATTTTTTTTTAAATTACTTGTTCTATATAATATACTAACGATGATTTATATAGTTGTAGGTAAATGCTTATATTACATACATATATCTACAATATAGATATATTTGTTTTTATCGCCAATAGCAAAAACAATTCGTTTATTTTGCATCACTGGATTTATTTTGAACAATAATTTGCCTTCAATATAAACTTAATACCGTTTATATATTTTTAAGGGATAATTCCGAATAATGACTTCGACAAATTTGAACTGTTTTTCTTTTCTATTCCACAAAAGATAAAATAGATTAAAGTATCTGTGTTTCAGGCGAGTAATCAATGGCTAAACTAAATAACTAAGATTTTAGGATTGACAGTGCAAATTATACATGTTGCAACCTTTACATTAATCAAAAATGCATAACATGCTCTATACTGATACTTGTTATACTTATACTAATGTTAGATTCACCTATGCTCGAAATTTCAGCTGTCTAAAATTTGAAATCTCTAATTTTTCAAATTTAGTTCAGAAGTTTCTTTTCTGAACTCTTTTTTTCATTTATCTGCAATTTTTTGAAATTTTTTTTTTTCAATTCATCAAATAAACAAAAATTTAAAAATTATTTAAATGTCATTTTCAAATTTCAGCTGTCTAAATTTTTGCTTTTGCGAAGCGGTAAATTGTTTTTAAGGAAATTCGTGTTTTTTTTTTAAGAAGAAATATGCCGAAGCGGTGAACTAAGGCATTACACTTAAAAACGTGTAGTTCACTAAAAATATTTTTTAATCATTATATATATATTTTATAAAATATAAAAATATAACCTTTTCCTTTTAGATTATTAATTTTAAAATGAATTAAAAATAAATGATTTTTTTCTTTTCTAGACAATATATTTCTTGTATTATTAACAAAATATTAAAATGTCGTATATTATTAAAGATATATACGGAACATTTAATTTATTTATTTATTTATACATAAATTTATGCATTACATAAATGTAATGCAATAATTATTGAACCATCGGCTACCAAGGCCATTATAGGTTTTTATACTATTATTAAATTATGTACTAATATTATTTATTTTGTTTTTATATTATATACTATATATTTACATAATGTTTGGTCGTAAGGGGGGGTATGTAAAAAAACAACACTTACGATCTGTGCAGGGATCGAACCCATACTCCTTCGGTTAATATGCCACACGCCTACCCACTAGGCTACCGAAGCTCCCGGAACATTTAATATTAAATATTATTTCTATTTAACTGTTGAATATATTGCATATGTATAGGCACTCTCATGAAATTTTTTTTAAAATCTATGTCTATATTGTCTATATATTTGCGAATTTACAATGGTAGAGTTCATTTTCGGAGGTAATATCTTATTATTCGTGGGTTATATGGTAAATGTAATCTGTTAAATTTTTCCAATAGAAAACAAAAAAAAAAAGAGGACACGAAAATAAAATAAAGGTAAAAAAAAAATTGAATCGAAGAAGAATGAAATGAAAATTAAACTCTGGAAAACTAATTCCGTTGATGATTTCATTTTCAATATAATACCCAGATAAAAATAACAAGAAAGATAATATTTTTTTATTCTTTTCACTTTTGTTTTTTTTTTTTTGTTTTTGTTAACCGGAAGCTCATATTTGTACTCTTTGGTTTTCCAATTGAAAACCAAAATAGAGTAACAAGAAAAAAATATAAGAGGACATATATAAAAATATATATATATATACATATATTCATATATTCATATATTATGTATATAAATATAAAAAAAAAAAAAATAGATTTCTTTACAAAATTTTTTCTTTTTTTATTTTTGAATTTGTCCTTCTTTTTATTTTTTTCTCTTCATTTTCCATTTTTTTTTTTCTTTTTTTTTTGTATATTTCGAATCATTCTCATTAGTACCCTTGAGTGATGATGACCATCATCATGAATAATTCAATCAATATCAATATCAACATCATTACAAATAGATTAAAAATCTTTTAAAAACACAGAAATGAAAAAAAAAAAAAAAAAAAAACCAAATTTACATTGAAAGCTTATTGGACCAAAAAGTCATATGATTGCATTTTATACTTTTTAGTACTTTAGGTACAATCAAATGCATGTCCTATTCGTTTATTGCTATATACATATATAATTTTTTTTTTATTTTTCGGATCCTATATTATTCGAAGAAAAAATTTGTATGCTTGTAGGTGTATCAGGTGCGCGTAATTGAGTATAAATTTAAATATATCAGTCATATATATTATATATGATAATACATATTATATATGAATAAATCCATAGGTGTAATTCTAAATATATATGCAAATATATATATATATATGTGTTTAAATATAAGAAGAATTGCTTAAATGCCACATATTTGGTGATGCCATAAAAACAAATTAAATAAGAATAAAAGCAAAAAGAAGACGGTAACATACTTATTTTAACATCATCATGCATACACAACATGAATTGGTTGACCATATGGTGCAGGATGTTTTTTTTTTTTAATAATAAAAAAATATATAAAAAAAAAAAATAAAATATTAAAAAAAACACACAAAACTGAAATTGAATGGAAATTGAATATATCTACAACCAAAAAAAAAACAAAAATTTTAAATAAAAAGATTGTTTGCTGTTTTTGTTTTTTTTTTTTTTGTTTCTTTATTTGTATTTGAAGGAAATTGATGGAAAAATATACGTTTTTTTTTACTATGCCCTATTTTTTTTTTTTTTTTTGAATCTATATGAATCTATAGATTTTTTTTTTTTGAGTTGGTAAAAATAAAAAAATAGGTACATAGTCAATATGTTGACGACTTAATGAAATATTCAGTTTTATTCCTACTACACTAGATATTTTTTTAGAATCGAATTTGTGGATTCAAAAAATAAAAACGAAAATTAAAAGATTTAAAAAAAATATTTGAAAATTTGAAGGACTTTTAAGATGAAAGGTAGTAACTAAATGTATTTGGTTTTATATTTTTTTTTGTTTTCTGTTTAATTTTTTGGGTTAACAAACAAAAAAAGAAAAAAATGGAATGTCCTGTATGAAAAAACATCAATTGAATTTGTGGGTAAAAGCAATAAAAAAAAAAAAAGTTTTTGGTTCAAAACTTTTGTTTTTACAATCTTTGTTTGTTTTTTGTTTTTGTGTTTTAAATAATTAATTATCAAATAAAAGTCAGTTGCAAATTAAACTACTTGTTTAAACAATGCTTAACTATTATTTTATTGTTTTTTAATTTTTAAAAATATAGGATTAACAAAATTTCTGTTAATGACAGATTTACGATTATATTCATGAAGGAATTTTAATTAAATTTTTAACAGTATAAGTACAATCTTGAAGATGTAGTAACGAAATTGTCATTAAAAATTGATGGAAAAAAAAAATCGAATTTATGATGAGTAAAACCAATAAAGTATTTGAAATATGTTTATAGCTCTTAAATTTACAACTTTTAAGAACTAATTTTTATGTTATTAAAGAAAAAATAAAGTTTGATTTGGATACAAAAATAAAGACTCCAAATCTACACTCATGTACTAATCTACACTTCTAGAAGAATACTGAATACGGGTCAAAGGATCTATATAAACCTATCCAACCTGAATTCCATATATTCCTTACAACAGACAGATTAAAAGTTGGTAAGTAAAAGGGCTAGAGTAAACTGTTCACTACTTTTTCTGCTAATATCCGGCCCATGTTAAAAATCAGTTAAGAAATGTGCGGTCTCCCTACCTTTATGGGCTTAAATCATTTATCCGAAATTAAAGTTGGAGAATTTATTTTATTTTTGAACTCTACGGGCTGACTATAGAGCATAGTTAACAACCAAAAATACGAGGCAGGTGGTATCAAAATGGCACCCCGTCTGTGCTAATTCTAATTACTCCAATGATTTACAACCAATGATTTGATTTAAATAAGCTAATAGATTTGTTTAAACTTGTTTAGTGGTTTGAGTTCCACGTGCATCACCGGTTAACTTCATGTAAATTGGTTCCCGTCTTTTCGTTGAACAAAAAAAAAAATTAAATTTTTTATTAGCTAAATCATGGATGCTCTATCTATAGATTGGTGATATTTTTAACATCTGGAGAGGATCGGAAATGACGTTTTAAAACACGAAATTCATCTAAATCCAGATTTTTTTTAATGAGGAGGATGATTTTTCAATGCAAATTGGATTCTACGTCAAAAAATAAGAATCTTTTGTTTTTAACATTTTTTTTTTGTTTTCTAAGCATTTTTCTTTAAAATTAATAAAAAAAAATTCTTTTATTTTTCCCTTATAAATTAAAAAACTGAAAATGACTGCTCTAGAACATCCTGTAACTAGGACGTATACTAAAATTTGAAAATAAATAAAAAAAAACATTATTCTGTAAATTTGTGTGTACAATTATCATTCTTAACAACTCCTTAAATTTATTCAAATATGGTGTCAAAATTTTTACTTTTACATATTTAATGAGAAAACATTTAATAAATTATTTATTGATTAATAAATTAAAAAAATAGGAAATTTATTATCTGAAATTTTCTTTAAAAATTACAATAAAGCATAAAACAGGAAAAACAAAAAGAAAAACAAAAAACGGAAGAATTCATAAAATCTTAAGTGTGGCTTTTAAAGAACATCATTAATTTAATTATTAAATACATTTTGTTTTTTTTTTTTTTTTTTTTTTTAAGAAGAAAAAGAAAATTAAAATAAAAAACCAACAATAAATGCCCCTTTATTTTAATCTCAATTCATTTTTTAATTTCTTCTATCCTATACCTCATTTGGCTGATATATCTCCTTCTATTTTTTTTTTTTTACCCCTTTCGTTTTAAATAATTGTCGCTTGTTGTTTTTTTATCTTTAGTTTTTATTTCTGTAAATTGCGTTCTATGTTTATTGCTTTGAGATGAAAATGCAAAAAAAAAAAAAAAAAACAAAAAAGAAAACAAAAAAAACACTTAAGATTTAATCAAAAGAGTCCTAAAGTACTCTTGAAAATCACATTAAAAGATATCAAAAGAGAAAATAATATGCTCCTTACAAGGATTAAAAATTATTTTACATATATTCATATTATGTACAGGTATATGTTATATATATATATATATATAGAAAATAATATAAAGAAAAATGTGCATATAATGTACATTATATACAACTATATATATATATATACGATATTTTGTTACGCTCATATTATTATATTTGATATGATGTATATATATAAAAATAATGGCGAATGTATCCTTATTAATATGATACATAGGTATATATATATATGTGCATATTATAAAACATATAATATATTTATAAATATGCCTTGATATCGCAACAGTAAAGTGTGATAAAATTCATTACAAAATTTTTTTTTTTTTTGTTTTGTTTTTCATCATAATATCCTGAAAAATTCTTAACATTTATTTAAAAGATATATAAATGTATATTATATTATACTCGTATAGTGATGTATGCAATATGAGATAAAGATAATTTTCTATAATATGCATTATGGTATATATATATATATACATATATGCATATATGTATATTAATTTAAATCTCATATGTACATAGGTAAAATATGTTTTTTTATTTTTTTCAAAATTTCCTATCTCTTTATTTTTTTTTTTTACCTCATTTCATATAGGTACTATAGTGTATGGTTTGGTGTAAAAATTTTTACAAGTGCTTCTCTATATTCATTCGTACTACATATATAATACTATACATTAAATGTTCTTATTAGATCCTTAGTGAATAAATGAAGTAGAAATTTAACACGAAATTTTACTCTTCATCTAAAGGACAAATCTACAAATATATTATATAATATATATATATATTTATATCATATATACATAATATATGTGTTTATAATAAATTATAGGTAAAATATACATAGGTAAAAAATGATTCATTAAAAAATTTTTTTTTTTTTTTTTGTATTAAAAGTATGAAAAAGATTATTAAGAATATAAGAAGCTTTACACAACAAAAAAAGAAAAAATAACAATAGTAATAATAAAAATAACTTCTTGAATCTAGGGAGCTCTACTCTATTGTATTGTACAGTTTTATAATAAATTTTGACTAAAGTTAGTTTAAGAATTTTATAAATATAAAATGAATGATTTTGGTATAATGTATGTAATATATTTTTATAAATTGAATTATTTTATCCTTTTAAAATATAATATGTATAATGTTTTAATATAATGGTATAAATATGTTGTATTTTTGAATGTATATGAGTTAAAAAATAATATATATATATAGTAAAATTAAAATTATATTATAAATTTTTTATTTATTTATTTTTTTTTATTAAATTTATTTATATTGTTACATATTGTAATAATTAAAGAAAATAAAAATTTTTTCAAATTATTTTTATTATTACAAAAAATTATCAAAAAGGGAATACTTAAATATTTTAACTTATATTTTGTCCTATAGTGGATTCTGAGGAATCTTATTGGATGGTCGCTATATATTATACATTTTGGTTTGGCCCCTTATTCTGTTTTTTTTTTTTTGAGACCAAAATTATTGAGTTATTAAGTTTTTTTGATGAAATTTCAAAAATGTTCGAAACCAGTTTAAGTTGACAGCAGTTTTATGATCCAACTACAAAATGATATTTAAAGATAAAATTAGAAAACCTGATAAAACTTTAAAATTAAAATTTAAACATTAAATAAAGTTTTATAAGATTTTCTTTAAACATCTATTATTTATCTTTGATCAGGTTCTTTTTAAACATCATTTTATAGTTGGATCATAAAACTGGATCAAAAAATAATACAACTATATAAAATTATTAATAGTAACTGGTTCACACAATTAACAGAAAAAAGGATCAATAAAATATCTAGTTGTTATATTTCATAAATAGATATCAGGATTTATCCCAGATTGACAAAAAAATAAATAAATTAATAATATATTTGTGATTTCCAAAGAAAATTTTTTTTTTTTTTATTGGGATCTTACAGAAAATGATCTTTTTTATAAAAATTACATTCGTAAAGGTATTGAGCAACGTACTATATAATTGTTCAATTTATTATAAACGTTTTTGAGTTATTCTTGATTTTTAAAGACTTTTCATAATATCTACTCATTTTAGATCAGGAACCTGATAAATTTTGAAAAAGATATTAAAAAAATCATTGGGAACTTCAAGGTGATAGTTTTTGCACATTTAAGCCATTAGGTAGCCAGGAAATTGTAATAAAGTTGCAATATAATGTTCCAAAAGTTATAAAGGTTGATATTTTAAAAAAAGCTGAAATAGATTTTATTATGTATAAGAAAAGATAAACATGTTTTTGTTCATGAATTTTATAAATTTTTCTAAATTTCATATTGTTTTAGAATCTTTTATTTTTCGGTTTGTTAAGGCCTTTTAGTTAAATTGGTTTAGATATAAGTGACACAAACTAATAACTGATCTTTATAAATTAACAATTTAAATATAAGATAACGTATTTGAATTAAGCTATGTAAGTTGTATCTCTTTGATTCTTACAAAAAATATCCTTGTTGATTTTTCAGCCCTTGTAATTGAAAAAGTTTTAAGGATTGTTTTATGTCATATTTAAAAGAAAAGAAAAAGTCATATCAGCTTAAAACAACAAAAATGTCAAAAAAAAAAACATTATTTAATTATAAAAATAGATAATATTTTTTATATTAAGCAATTAATTTGACCTAATTAAATTAATAAAATAGATACATTTTGAAGAACTTGAACACATTAATAACTTAAATTATAATGAAATAATTTTTTCTTTGTCATTTTTTTTTTTTTTTCGTTTTTCTCACCACATTTTCTTCAATAAAAATTTCTTATTTTCACTACTCTTATATAAGATATTATATATAAATAATAATAATACCATTTATATACATATATATATATACATATATATATATATAAATGTAGCTTCTTGATTTATATTCAAAATCTATTAATTTCTTTTATTTTACTGTTTTCATTTTCATTTTTTATTTTTTGTTTCTTTTTTTTTTTGTATTAAATCACGTTCAAAGGAAAAATGAAAAGGAATTCAGTAGATTTGAAATTAATAATAATAATAATTCCTTCTACAATCAATCATTTTATGGGGTATATCATAGTGTCATTAATAATTCCTATATTTGACTACATAGAATACTAAAAATAATATTATATTAAAGTACATAAATCCATATATATATATATATATATATGTATGTATATATATACATTAAATATATCCTTGTTTGATTTGTTGAAATAACTTGAAAAAAAAATAAAAAAAAAAAAATTGTTTTTTTCCTTAAATGTACCATTTGTATGAATACCAAAACGATCAAGGGCTACAATGTGTATATGGATAAGTATAGTTATATACAAATGAATATTTATTTTATGCATAATGTATATATATTATATTTGTATATTATATAATATAATCCATAGTAAGTTAATCCATCACCTTAATATACAGAAATTTCCACAAAAGTAAAATAAAAATAAATATTTCCTGAGAAAAATATGAATTTATTTTCACTTTATTACTTTTTCTTAAAATTTTTTTTTTAGCTTTTTAATAATTTGTTCTTTTTAGAAATAAGTAAATTATGAAAAACAGTTTAATTTTGTTTTTAGCACATTTCCAAAAAAATTTTGAAAAAATGTGCTTATTAGTTTCACTCTGTCCGTCCGTCCGTCCGTCCGTCCGTCCGTCCGTCTGTTTACAAAACTTCTACACCGTTAAAGATAGAGAAAAAAAATTTTAACCATAGGTAGGTCTCATAAAAAAAATAATTTTGTGGAACAACTTTTTCATGTAGCCCCCCTCATTACGGAGCTACACCCCCTCAAACTTTGAAAAAGCCCTATTTTTAAATGCATATATCTTATGTTCTGCTTAAGATTTTTTCAATCTGAAAACGTCATTCGACAGGTATTTCTTTTATCTTTGTAAATTAATATCAAAATTATACAATTTTTTTAAATTTAGTATTTAAATTTACCGTTATGTGAAAACCAAATTTTGCATGATTTTTCTACTTTCATAACTCCGGCACGCTTCTAGATACAAGCTTGAAATTTTGAGGCAAGAAAGAACTTTTAGAATTAGTATAAGTTTGCTCAGAAAATTTTTTCGGACCACCCCCTGTTTATGAGCTATTAGGGCTTAAAAATTGAAAATTTGCTATTTTTAAACACCTGTAACTTAGGAACCTGCACACATTTTACTTCTGCAAGATGTAAAAATTAAAGCTACAATAATATATTTTTACGTGTGTGAAAGGTTTATTTTAATTGTAAAGGGTTCCAAAGTTGCAGCTCTTCAAAGTTGTAAAAAAGCCCCATTTTCAGATGTATATATCTCGGGCTCTGCGTAATAGTTTTGCAATCTAAAACCGGCAGAAGATCGAAAATTTTATTATCTATATAAAACAATATCAAAATTATGTAATATTTTGTAATTTACTATTTAAATTTACCGTTATGTGAAAACCACATTTTGCATGAAATTTCTTTTTTCATAACTCCGGCACCCCTTTAGATAGGAACCTGAAATTTTGAGACAAGAAAGAACTTTTAGAATTAGTATAAGTTTCCTCAGAAAATTTTTTGGTAACGCCCCCTCTTTAAGAGTTATTACGCCTCAAAAATTGAAAATTTGCTATTTTTAGACACCTGTAACTTAGGCACCTGTAAAAACTTTTCTTCGGCAAGACATAAAAATTAAAGCTTCAATAATATATTTTTACGTGTGTGAAAGGTTTATTTTAGTTGTAAAGGGTTCCAAAGCTGCAGCTCTTCAAAATTGTAAAAAAGCTCCATTTTCAGATGTATATATCTCGGGCTTTGCGTAATAGTTTTGCAATCTAAAACCGGTAGAAGATCGAAAATTTTATTATCTATATAAAACAATATCAAAATTATGTAATATTTTGTAATTTACGATTTAAATTTACCGTTATGTGAAAACCACATTTTGCATGAAATTTCTTTTTTCATAACTCCGGCACCCCTTTAGATAGGAATCTGAAATTTTGAGACAAGAAAGAACTTTTAGAATTAGTATAAGTTTCCTCAGAAAATTTTTTGGTAACGCCCCCTCTTTAAGAGTTATTACGCCTCAAAAATTGAAAATTTGCTATTTTTAGACACCTGTAACTTAGGCACCTGTAAAAACTTTTCTTCGGCAAGACATAAAAATTAAAGCTTCAATAATAAATTTTTACGTGTGTTAACAGCTTTTCTTAGTTATATAGGATTCCGGACTTACGGCCCCTCAAAATCTCAAAAATGTCCTATTTTCAAGTTTTTTCTTATTACATGAAATTTTCAAATTTTTGTGTAAGCCACACTTCTAAACAATTTGTATTGAGTTTTGGAAATGTGCGCTTTTAAAAACCGTTGGTTTACATTCTACCTTGTTTGTTTTTTTTTTTGACTGTCTGAATTAGTATACTTACGTATATTAATTTTAATTGTTAAGAATTAAATGGTTGTCCTTTGAGAGAAAGAGAAAAAAAGATTTTGAAATAAAAATTGCATATACTTAAGGCGTAAATTGAAGTAATATAAGGTAATAAAGGTTTTGATGTCGCTGGTTAGCATGAAAAGCTACTCTGTTTAATATATTTCTAATAAACATTTAAATATTATTTAACACTTCTAATAAAATTGATTTCTGTATATTTTCGGATCATTGCAACGGAGTCTAAACAGTTTATTAAATTTTTCTACTTCGATACATAAAGAATTTCTATTATCTTTCCTGTTATCATGATTTAGTTTTCCTTGGTTTTATTATTATCCGGTGCTTATCATTAGCTTAAAATAAAACACAAAATAGGGATGATGAAATTTTTCAATGCAAGTAGAAGCTAAAAAAAACGTGTAAATCCTTGGAATAGAGCTAAAATGATTTTTTTTTTTTTTAGAGTTATGAGAGTATCAAGATAATATGCCAAAAATAATTACACAAAATAATGTTAAAGAATTGTTTCAAAAATACAATTGTACTGTTATATTGTATAAGATATAATAAGTGCCTTTTACTTTTATAACGGTATGAATTCCATTCCTTATTTAAATTTTCATGTATTGTATAAAATGGTTTTTTTTTATATTCATGTAAATTCAATAAATAGTATAGAAGAAAAAAAAAAAAAAATACAATATATGATAAATAGAATATAATATATATATAATATATGTAGATATATATACATATATAAATAAACATATTATATTGAAATTTACATTGTGTTGTTTTACTTTATATGCTATATGCGTTCATTTAAACTGAAATAAATTAATTTTTTTTGTGGATTTAGTTTTATTTCTTTTTCTTATACGTTTTGTTTCATTCATTCATTTGTTTGTATCCCCAAATGAGTGCAAAATTCGCATTTTTCACTTTCAAAATATTGTGCAAAATAAAAAAAGAAAAAAATAGACAAGAATATACATGAAAACATTTGATACAAAAAAAGAAAACAGAACAGAATTAAAAATACGGAAAAAAAAATGTGTTTTTTTTTTTTCCATCCATGAATAGAAAAATGTCAAATATTCGAAAAAAGATCTGAACTCCAGAAAACAAAATAAAATATGCATAAAAATTGAAAATTTTTTTTTTTTTTACATAATTCTATTAAAAAACATTCATGCAAGTTATTATAATAATAAAAAAAAAAACATCCTATAGTGCATAAAACAGTAGAACACCGATTAATTGAATCTCTGAAAAGATTCATAATTTTAATTGGAAAACTTATTAATTATTAGGCAGATCACCGAGAGTTATCTCTAATGAAGCTAGAAAAAATATAATTATAATAAAAAGATAATCGGAGTACGTGAATATTTAAGAACTATTTAATATGGAAACATGGAAATTAGTTTGTAATACGTATACAATGCGAAAATGAAATACCTTATCGCAGGAAGTATTTCCAAAAATTGGCAACCTTTACGTGCATGATATCGCTAAATTCAAGAAGAACATAACATCTTTGTCCAAAATAATCCCTCCAACATCCCATAATTTTTCATATTTCCCAATTTCCTTTATTCCTATTTTTTGAATTACCAAACCAAAGTACTGAATCTATGGTACACTACTTTGTACCATAGGTTCTAACCTAATGTTTGGTTTAAAAAGAAGATGGGGTTGATTAAAGTTTAACACCAACGAAGAGTATTCGAACTATTCCAAATTTATCTTATTGGTGTCTTTTAAAATTCATTCCAACCTCCGCAAAAGGTCTATTTTATTGAATACCAACTAGCGCAGAATTGAAAAAGAAAAGTTTTGAAACTGAAAGAATTCTAATATGAATATAAAACCAATTAATCATAAAAAAAAACTTCCAATTTCTTTTCACATTTCAATAACGCATTATTTCTAATGTTAAATTCATCGAAGTTCTACTGTATATTCATTTATGTGCAATGATATTACATTTCATAAAGTGTTACACAATTTTATTCGTAATTTTTAATATAATTATATATATATACATAGGTATGTATAATTTTATACAATTATACATATATAAAACAAAAAAGTGGCTGAATCGAAATAAAAAACGGAAAATTGAAAAAAAAGAAAAATTAAAAGAAAAATACAAAAAAACAAAAAAAAAATAAAATAAAATAAAATACGAAAATAATAGCAGCCTGTAGGAGTCAAGATGATTTATGTTACATTAAATTTCAATGTTAGCATTTAACAGAATAATGACGTAATGAAAAACCTCTTCGTTTTTATTATTCGGATTATTATACCATAATCATATATATATATACATACATTTTTAAATATATAAATATATACATAATATGAGTCTAGTGTATATAATATGAAGTGTATAAAAGTGTATATAGGTTTGAAAGGTATTTATTTGCATTTGAAAAGGATTGTAATGAAAAGGAAGAAAATTGAAAATGTATATGATATGAGATATTATTATATACTAATAAACATATATTATGTTTGTATAAATAATTAATATAGAGTTGTTTTTATTTTTTGTTGTTTTTTATTATTTTATATTAAATTTTATAATAATAATTTGTTAGTTTTATTTTAATTATGTCATAAAAAATAAAATTATATATATGATACTTATTTTAATGAGAAAAAAAAAAAAAAAAAAACAACAGAGATGAAAAATAAGGATATTATACAGAGATTGGATATTTATTGTCAGTTGAAAAAATGTTTTATTAAAATTCCGAAATTTTTTTTTTTTTTACTTTTTATATCAACAGTTAAATCGTACATATATAGATATATTTACAGTGGTATAGTATCTGTTATCCAGACTCTATATTGGGTATCCACAAAATAAAAATGTATTTTGGAATTAATTTTTATGTATTAAAATATAATATTTTATATATTAATATATACTATACATATATATATTTATATATGAAACTTTAATTTAAAATTCTATTGTTTCCATCAAAATTACTTTTTTAAACACTGAAAATTATCCTGCAAAAAATTTAAAGAAATGGGATACAAAAAAAAAAAATAAATAAAGTTAATAGAAAACTATATTTACCGTTTAGTTTTAAATTACTTCAGTTATAAATTTAAAATAACAAAATCAAATACCTGAAAGAGAAAAAACAAAAAATTAATATTTAATTCATTAATTTTGATTTATTTGAAAAAAAACAAAAATTTTCATGATAAAATAAATAGTTTTAAAATAATTCTAATTTATGTAAGTTTTAATGTTATCTAGTTTTAATAATATTATTAGTGGTTACTTTAATTTCTCATATTTTTTTTTCAACTTTCTTTCAATTTGAATAAAGATTTATTTATTTATCTTATTTATTTCATATTACATATAGAACTAACCAAAAATACTAAAACCAATATCCATTATAGTTTAAATACTATTTCCATACATAAAAACTAAAATTATATATATGTATTGTATATTTTCCTTATTTATACATGTAATCGCAAATTACTTTTTCAGTATTTATAATGCGCTTAATCATTCCACCGGCAAATGAATATATATTTAATAAAAAAAAAAAACTAATGAAATTTGCCTACTTTTAGGCGTAAAAATATAAAACATTATTATCTGTATTTTTATACCCGTACGATAGGATCGGGTATAATAAAATTACTCCTCCGTTTGTAACACCTCGAAATAAGCGAGCTAGATATACCTTCAAAGGTATGGATCGGATCAGAAAAAAATTCTAAGACTTTTGAGCCATGTCCGTCCGTCCGTCCGTCCGTCCGTCAGCACGCTAACTCAAAAACTAAGAAAGCTAGAATCTTCAAATTTACACAAAATATTCTGGGAGTAATTTGTAGGTTCCCTATTTTTTTTGGTTGAGTTTGGACCAAGCCTTAGGGTAGCTCTCGAACACCTAACTTTTAGATCCCGACATTTTTTTTGCAATAGAGCTATGAAATTTTAACCACTGATAGATCTCACAAAAATATTAATTTTATTTTTAATAACTTTTTTTTGTAGCCCCACCCGTTACGGAGCTACAGCTCCCCAAAGGTTCAAAAAAGCTCTATATTTAAATTGTTATAGCACAAGTTGTATAAGGTATATCTTCATTTTGAAAACGCCAAACGATTACTACTTTTCTTAGCTTTAAAAGTATATATACAATAAATATATATTTGTGGCATACGGTGTCTTAATTTACCGTTATGTGAAACTCAAATTTTGCAAAATCCTTCAACCCTTCTATCTTCTAAACGGTTTAAGTTGGAAACTTGCAATTTTGACAGAAGTTAGATCTTTAAAAATAAGTATGAGTCATTTCAGAAATTTTTTTTGTATCACCCCCCGTTTAAGAGCTGTAAGGGGTCAAAAACTGAAAATTTCCTATTTTTAAACACCTGTAACTTGAACACCTGTTAAAATTTTTTTAAAGTAATACATAAAAATTAAAGCTTCAACATTATATTCTTATTTCTGTTAACAACTTTTTTTAATAATGTAGAGTTACTTTATAATTGACGAAAGTGTTACTTGATTTTTTCAAATTTTCTAACAAATTTCTTTAAAACGAATTTTTTCCATTTTGTTTTACTCGATAATTTGAAATTGTTGAGGATATAATGCGTAGTACATAAAAATGCAAATAAATAAACAACATAACGGTTGCTTGAAGAATTTTTATTTATATGATATTAATATATATACATACTTATATAATATCATGTTTATTTACATATCGTATATGTCACTAGTGAATGAATGATAAGAGTATATATGTATATTATATAGCGCCGTATTTACATATATATATGTATTTTATTGTACTTATAAGAAATTATTCTGTCAATGGAATATTTAAATATAATATAATATAATATTTAAAATTATATTTACTATTTTGTACTAAGTAAATTTAATATACATTTACCGCTTAGTATTAAATGGTAGTATAGAATATTTGAAAAAGTTTTGGATTGATAATCGTTATGTGAAAGGTTAGAATCTGCTTTTGAAGAATGTACATATAAACATATAGTTTGAATATATGTAGAACCCATAATTCTAGAAATTATAAAATTCACCCAAATTATTTTAAAATACTAAAAATTAAAAAAATAATATTGTGAGCAGAGTGACAGGCTGTGAACATACTAACGGTTCGTACCGGTATCTAAGAGTTGACAAAGGCAACTGTATTCTTCCTCGTTTTTTAATGTTTTATTTATTTATTTCATCGATTACTAAAGCTAAGTTGTAAATAAAACTTAAACAACAATAATTCATAATGCATATATACAAAAAAAAATGCACGTGGCTGATGTTAATAATTATCAGCACTCTCATTCATATATATTATAGAATTTAAGTTTAAGTTAATGCTTAATTGTAAAGTTATTATTTTGTGTACAAAGAATATGATTTTATTCTAAATTAATAAATAAGTTTCTATTTTTACTGAGAAAAAATTGAGTAGCAAAAAACACAGTTTTAATATCTTGTAAAAAAATTTTATGATAAAACTTAAATTAAATTAAAAAAACAAAATTAAAGAAAAAAAAAAAAAAAAATAAAATAAAATAATAATAATAATAATAATCAAAAAAGAAAAACGAAAAAAATTAACCTATCTTAATATTAGTTATTCCAAAAATAGGGTTTAGAACTTATTAGTTTTTTATTAAATATTATGTTTTTATCAAATTAAAATAGATTTCTATCTGTTATGTCCAGTGTGTTTAGATTATGCAGTAAAGATTTTAAATTAGCATGTCTTTTAAAGTGATAAATTATGGGAATGAAATTATTATTTTCAATATATTTATATTTATCTATAAAAACACAAATCCTTCTGGTGGTATGAAGCCGTTTCTCATTGCGCTTTTAATGTACTCTTCGTTTTCGTGAAAAGGGTGGCTTATAAGAGAATTATTTTCTACTTGGCTGCTACGTTGAATATGATTACGTATTATTCGGATGATAAAATTGTCGATTCTAATAACGTTTGCGGTTTCATATACTTTTAGAATAGTAATGTAGAAAATTTGTTGACGGTTTTCTAAAAAGATTGGTACATGCTCTTAGACACTTCCTTTCGAATAACCTAAGTTTTTCCATCAAGGAAGCGCTTATGTTAAACCAAATGGGAAAGCCATATACAAGGATTGGTCTTATGAGAGTTTTATAACACAAGATTTTTACTTTACTGTTTAAAGTTCGTGAATGAAATAGTTTGTTGAGGCTACCAAATGCTTAATTAGCTTTTTCAATCTTCTTTTTTATTATCTGTATTCATATATTTAAAAAAAGTATCAAAATATGATTAAATATGTAATTGAGAAGTTTCCTGAACTATAATAAATAAACTTATTATGAATCATAATAGACATTAGATCAAATACTTTTAAATGATCAATCCCTTGTAGTAAAAAGGACAACAGATTTTCTTTATTTCAATATATGCTAAAAGATTCTTCTAACATTGAAATTTAATACAACAATCCTAGTAACAAAAACGAAAGAAAGTGATACGTTTTTTATCCAATAATATGTAAAATTGCTATCTGGTAGAACGGATAACAAATGCTTTCCTTTTTATTAAACAAAACTTATACTGTTATGATATTATTTCACTTTAATTTATAAAAATAAGATGATTGTACATTTCCAGCATTGTCCAGCATTGTACATTTCCAGCTATAAAAATGTTTAACCATACATTCTTTAACATAGAACATTTTCTTTTATGAAACAGTAGCCCTTAGCAGTAGAATAAGTAATTCATTTAGTAAATTTCTGTTATTATAATAACGGTAAATATTTTTTTTTTTTATTTTATTTAATACCATGTTGTTGTTTTTTTTTTTGTGTTTTAATTTGATGCTGTTATTGATCCCTTGAGTAAATATAGTGATAATTTATATATGTATTTTATCTTCAGGTTGATTACCTAGCTATTCTCTATGTGATTGCTTGTCGTTTTTCTTCCTTTTTTGTTTTTATTTTTTTTTTCTGTTTTTTTTTTTTTTTTTGTGTGTGTCTCTTTGATTTATTTATATATACGTTTATGTGTTTTTTTTCTTTTTGGTTTTTTTTTTTATATATTTTATCGGTTTCAGATGGAATTTTCAGCTAATAGCTTGTGTGAATGTTTGTGTTACATTTTTCCGAGCATAAAGAATATGTCTAGGTAAGAAAGTAAAAAAAAAAAAAAGAAAAAAAAAAAGGATGAGAAAAATATATTGATTAACTATTATATCTTTTTTCTTTTTGTTGTTCGTGTTATTGTATTTTCTCTTTTTAGTCTTTTTAGTCTACTGTACATCTAGATGTGACAGAGATATCTATATATTTATATACATTTAATATATATATATGTATATATTATTATTACTATACTATTATTTACCTACTAATTAGACTTTTATAAATTTTTTTTTTTCTCCTTCCGATAGTTGCTTTCCTATTGGGAAAAAACATTTCATTCTATATATTTTTTTTTTTTCGCTTTTTGTAATTTTTGATTTATATTGACGTGACTTGTATCTGTGGATTTTTATTTTTTTTTTATTTTTTATAGTTTTTTGTTATTACATTAAAGAAAATTCTGATTAATTTTAATTGGGCAACAATAGAGTAACTATTTCTGCCACAGTAATGTCATGGTTATTTGTTTGTTTTTTTTTTAGTATTAATTTTAAGTGCTGTGACGATTTGGTATGTTCTTATAATCTTCTTAAAAAAAAAAACAATCTTTTGTTTTTTTTTTTTTTGTTTTGCCACAAAGTATATTAATTTTTACTTTTTTATTTTTTTAAACTTAAATTTTTATCGATTCTCGAAGAATTTTATTAAAACAATTGTCAACAATGTGGAATTGAATTGAATTGAATTGTTTGGACAAAAAAAAAAAAAACAAACCAATAAATTTATTTTTAAAATTGATTTTAAAGAAGAATATTTATATAACGTACATATAATATAAGGTATACATTTGATTGATACTGAAATAATTTTTTCCAAAAGGATAAGAATTTATAAGTATAATATAAAAAGATAGGTATGAAGACATGTATAGTTATATAAAACGTGGTTAAAAAAGGAGAGGGAAATAAAAAACAAAAAAGATTAAGTAATTTATTTAATGAAAAAAAAAGTAATAAATAAAAAATATATTGAAAATTTTCTGATTTCCTGGAAACATTTTTTATTATTATTGATCAATTGATGATACCTTCTTTATACATTAATTGTTAGCTAATTACAGATCACTTCAATTTCAAAAGTTGTCCTTGAAAAGGAATAGTGTAAAAATCTAATTACATAGTTTTATTGTATTTTATGTTTTTAAACTTCATGATGTGAGTTTCGTATTTATTGATCTGGTTAAGATTTCATTAAAAGTATACAACTGTTGGGAAAAATGTTAGCTTTCTAAGTGTGACAAATCAATGAGAATCTTGATATCTTTAACTTATTAACTGTTAAGGATCTAGTAATTTATACATTTAAAAAAAATAAGAAAATTTATGTTATTATTGCGCAAGAAAATAAAGTGAAGAAAAAGTACAAATTAAACTTTGAGTACTTAAAAAAAAAAATTAAAAAAAGAAAGGAAGGTCCTTGAAGAGAGTTCGAAAAATGGTTGCTTAATGAAAAAGAAAACTATTTTGTATTTATAATATTAAACATTTATCATTTGGATAATATTAAATAGCAATAAATAAATGGCAATATATTATTTTATTAATAATCATTGATTTTTATAACAAAAAATCTATTGAATAAATTTTACACAAAAATATCATTCAAAAATATGAAATATTTAAATAAATAATCTGACAATTGTTAGATATTGTAGTATAATAATTTATTTCTTTAGGGCTATGTTCATTCGTTTTGATTCATATTTATTAAAAAATAAACATTTTTTTTCTTTTCAATTTATCCACTTCCTTTATTCATTCGTTTATAAAAATATTTTAAATTGAACGTAAAAAATCAAAACAATCCTACAATTTTTATAATTTTTTTTGTTTTTTTTTTTTTTTGTCATGATTTAAATATGCATATGTTTGTTTGTTTATTTATTTTGAATACCCGCTAGGCGTTTACTTCCATTAAGATTATTCATCCATAATACAATAGAATTAAAATAGAATTTAAAAAAAAAACAAAAAAACTTAAATTGAAAGAAGGAGAAACCTAAAAAAAGGACCAGACTGTGGAAAATTATTTCTTTTTAAAATTAAAAATAAAGAAAAAAACATCAACCGAATAAACAAAATACTAAAAAGGAAAAAAAGGACTGAACAAAAAAAAAAAAAGAACAAAAAAAAAATAACCAAAAGGAACCGGAAGTAAATGAACCATTTTTAATTGGTATGGCTTTGTTGTTTTATTTTTTTTTGTTTTTTATTTTTAAAGTGATTATAAGGATAACAAAAGGAAGGTTAAATGATGGACATTTGAAAAATTGTAAAATTATTAACAATTTTCATTAATAATTAATAATATTTATTCAAAGGGGATCAATTAATTTAAACAACAGATATAAAAGTTTTGTACCAATAATTGGTTACAATCTTTCATTACTGGTCAATTTTTCTTTTTTCTAATGGTGTGAATACCATTTGAATGATTTTTTTTTTTGTAGAGTTTATTATTACATTGAGTTTTCCTTAATGATATTACCACTAAAATTCTTTTGAACAAATATGAATATTAGAAAAACACTTAATAAAATTAAACAGAAAAATGTTACGATGATTAGGTAGATATAATGTTTCTATGGTTAGTATAGTTGTAGATAATATCTTTTTAATACAAAATTTACAATTCAATAGCAATTAGAAATCGTTTTCAAAAATTTTAAGTTTAAATTAATCAATTTAATGACAGAACATTGCTATTATAAACTTTACTTTTTACATTTTAATATAACACAAACTTGTTAAAACTTTATTCAGTTTTCTTAACATCAAACGTGTCACAAAAATTATATTAAAATTAATCTCAAATTTACATATCAAAGGGACTATTATGATGATTACGAAGATTATTAAATTATTGTTATTTAAGAGGTGTAAGTGACACTGCCACCTTTTGATATAGATCTATTGTCCTCACTCTATTACTACATGTTGTAGATTTTGCTTCCATTTACAATATTTCTGTCAATCTTCCTACCTCTAAGAAAGTAAAAATATGTATAGGGTTTATTGCTGGCACTTCATCTTCGGCAAAGCATTATACTCCTAAATGCACATATATTGTTCGGAATAAAACTTCGCAGTTTTTGAATAAATGTCCTGGAGTCAATCTTCTTCTATGATAATTGTAACATATAATGTTTAATTTACAAATGATTTTGAATGATTTTTCTTTTATAATGATTTAAAAATATTACAATAATTTTCATTTGTTTACAAAGGAATTGTTTCAGAAGGTCTACTACCATTTAAATGAATAAAAAAAAGTTATCAAAAATTTATATATAAAAACTTAATATAAAAATCTGTAAAAAAAAACTTTTTGTTTTTTTTACCTTCATTTGTTTTATTTTCCACCCTCTCAGTAACACAAAAAAAAAAAAAACAAAATAGCACCAAAAATTAAATTGACTTTTATTATAGGTTCAATAAATTTCAACCAAAGTCAAGGTAGTAAAAATATAAAATACTATATAATATTATAACTTTTTGTTTCTATGTTTTGTTCGTATTATCCTATGTGTATGCCAGGAGAGTAAAACATCAGATCAGGAATAAAATAAACAAAAAAGAAAAAAAAAATAAAATAAAAATATAAAATATACTATTTTATATCTGAATATATTAGCGAAAATGGATATTCTCTATTACATTTTTATCAACTCACCCCCACAGATTATAAACAAAAAAAATATAAGACAAGGGTGTAATCTGATAACCTGATATTGTGTAAAAGGTTCATAATAACAAAAGGTTCATATAATAATGTTGAAAATGTATATATGGATAATGGGTGAAAATATTCAGAAAAAAAAAAAAAAAACACAAAAAAAAAAATACGAGTATAAAAAAAATGTGGTGAATTATTTAGTTGGATTATATCCCACCAGTATGTTATTTGTAGGTAAACAGGTATTTTATATTTATATCTATATATATATATATAGCTATGTATTTAGTTGTAATATATAAAAAAGTATTTTGTATTTTATTATTGATAATAAATTACATTTAAAATCTAAATGGACCAAATAGATGAAGAAAAAAAAAAAAAAACATGAAAAAATCGTTATTAAGGTTTTGGTTTTTATTATTTTGGTTTATATTATATTGTTGTTGTTATTATGCCAGTTAAATAAATTATACCATACCAAATTATTATATTTTAGCAATAAAGGGAACTATTGGTCAAAGGTAGCATATAGAATACTTTTTGCTTTGTCTTTGCCATATGATACATTTGACAGATTAAAAATTAATTTTGTAGAGGTGAATTCTAAACAAGTTGAAAAAAAAAAATTTGAAAAACGAAATTTAAATTATTTAATCAAATAATTTTGATTTTTTGAATTTTTAAATTATTTTCACTTAAAAAACTAAGAAATTTTAATTCATGCTTTATAACTCACAATTTTTAATTTAAATAAAAACTTGTGCATATGTTGAATTTTAATATTTAGTGAGAATTTACTTAAAAATGTTCAATGTGTGGTGATAATTGTGGTAATATAGAAATAATGTTGTAACATAAAAACTAACATAGAGGTTTAAAATATATTCTAAAAATTATATTACCATCCTTCATTTTTGTTTTTTTTATTACCTAATCTTAAATTGATAATTTTATTTTCAAGTATGATTTTAAATGTTGGTAAAGGTCCTTTTTTGATTCTAATATGCCTTAAGTTTTTTGTGAATTTTATGTATATCAATATAACTGGTTTAATTTATTTATTTTTTTCTTTTTTTACACGCTAACTTAACACTGGGAACTGATTCCTTTATAATAATGTAGATGTAGTTAAATGGCAGAGAGAAAACTGCTGAGGAAAAAGTGGAAGAAAATTGGATATCAAAGGTGAGTTGAAAAGTAAATTATATATTAACTTAAAATGATTATTTTTGAACAGTTGCAAATTGCAACAGGAACATTATTGGCAGAAGAGAATGCATATGGCGGAAGCATGGTTCACATCTTAGCAGTTTTGACATTGAATAGATTTTCATAACCATCAAACCCCATAGAAATTAGCTTAGGAGTGTAGAAGAGTGTAGAAGTGAACACTTGTTATCTCTTTTGTGGTATGTTGGAATATGTTGAGGCGAGGTATTATTGATTAAATTTCAGTATAAAGTGAAATTGCACCAATCTTTCGATAAATATTTCATCGTAAGGCGCAGTTTTCAATCTTGTCGGGGTATCTCAAAGAAATTTGAGTTCATAAATGATAGTGGTACTTCATCTTGGGTCGCATGAAAATTACTGTAATGTATATTATACGGTATGTATTTTACAGAATTTTACAAAACTGATTTAAATTCTTTTATGTTTATGAACACTTATTAAAATATTGTGGACTTTATTAATGTCAAAATATCTTTCATCAGTTCAGTGAACCCTATCTGTATCATAGATTTAAGTTAGAAATGAAGAAATTTTGTACGAGAAATGAGATTATGTATATAAATTTAACCCGAAAATGTATATATATTATTTAGAATTAATCCCAATTTGTATGTAAGACAGTATTAGGTCTTCTCAAATGAAGAATTGTTTAATTGCAACCGACACAATTCTATTTATTTATATGTCCTTATAATTTTTTAAATTTAGTAATTAAAAAATTCGGTTTATATGATATTAAAACTGTTTATTTACAAGTTATAAAAATTTAATTTCAAAATTTGCTCAATTTCTTGAAATTTAATGAAAACGATCATTGATAAATTTCCATTTGAAAAATACTAACTAACGGAATAAAGAATGCAGCCTATGACATAATTTTTAAACTTCGCTAAGTGAAAGAATAATATAATAGGTGATTATTATGATTTTTTTGATCATATCCAGTTTTTATTTGGTTCAGGTTGGTTAGTTAATACAATTAGTTTTTTTTTTTTGCTAGGTAGGTGAAAATCTCTAAATATTAGGTTAGAACCTATGCTACAATGTACTGTTTAGTTTGAGGGTTGGGGAAAATTGAAATAAAGGAATAGGAATAAAGGAAATTGGGAAGTATGGGAAATTACTGGATGTTGTGGTACAAGTTGTAGATAAAAATTAGTTAAGGCTTTGATTTATCTTAATAGTATATTACAAAATTACATATGCTAACAAGTTCTTCCATGTGGATATCAAGAGATCATTTATAGTTATTGAGGTATCAACTATAATTAAATGCATATTTTATGATATATTTTATAATTGAAAATTATGTATGAATTTTTTAAAATTTAAATCTGATAATTTTGAAAATAAGTAAAAAAATTTTTTTTATATAAATGTTGATAAAGATATACGTGTAATAATTTATCTAAAGATTTATACTATATATACGAGACTTAACAATTTCATTTACGATAATTTTTAAAATCAATCATGTACACCTATATAATTTTTAGACTATATTATTTACAATGAATGAAACATAAAAAAAAGGGGTAAAAATAAAAAAAACATAAAAAATCAAATTATAGAAAGAAAGAGTTTACAGAAAGCTCTTAAGATTTTTTTTTTTCTGTTATATCTTCAGATATATGTAAATATATTATTTGAATACAAAAACAAAAAAATAATAATAAAATCAAAATAAAAAAAAAAAAAAAAAAAGGGTTAGAAAAATTTCACCATATTTCAAGCCACAACCTGATAGATTGAAATTTGTTACATTCTTATTTGTTTATGTAAATTAAATTTTCATCTTAAAAAGAAGGTGAACAGTACAAAAAGGAATAAAGAAATTACTCCACAATGATTTTCTAAAATATAATATGTATTTATTTATTTGTGTCTCTGGAAATTATATCCTTTTTTCTACAGTAGTTTTTACAAAAATTCAATTTATCTTCAAGGCCAAATTTAAGCCAGAAACAGATATTGCATGTTTTTGTTATTATTTTTTTTTTTAAATATATGTATATAAAAGGTGAGTATGGTAATATTAAAGAATGACAAAGACAAAAAGAAACACAAAATTACACTTCTAGACAAATGTTTAGAAACAATTCAAAATATATAAATTTAATGTATCTGTTACACAGTGAAAAAAAAAGTCTATTGTGAATTTGAATAAAATAATACAAACAAAACATCAATTTACCATTATTATATTACTTATATAATATAATTTGAATTATTTACCTGTTATAGATTATAGACAACTAAAGCTACACTGAACTTTCAAAGCTACTTTGGTTAAATTTTGCTTTAAGTCTTATCAATAAAATGCTTAATTTTAGATAATTTTGGTGGGGTATAATGAAAAAGGATATAATTTTTTTTTTCCTAAGAGAAGTGGGAATCTCTCAAACACACCAAGAATTTCCCCTCGATAGTGTCAAATTCTTACTCATTCAACCCATCTCTCCCTGTAGCCAATATAATGGGATGAATCCCCTAACTGCTAACGCAGTATATTGGCTTCCCTAGCCCTAGTAGGAATAGGAAAGGATAGGACAAGGATGCGGAAACATTGAATTGGGAATGGGATTGTAAGCGAACAATGAATCCGCCTATTAATATTACTATTTTTGTAACAGTGACTATAGCCATCAACAGTTACAACATGCAGTGGTATATAACAGGTTCTTGCATCAGGTAAATAATTGTAGACAACCCCACTGTCACTGTAGCAACCAAGTTTTATTATTGGTATTGATATCAGTTATTAATATTATTATTATTATTTATTTCAGAGTCAGGACCATCAGTAGATTACATCGTGCAGTAATATATAATTCTTTCCTGCATGATATAACCAAAGATAGCTTCACTGTAACAGCTGTTATTATTAGTAATTTGGATATCATTTAATTAATTTCCTAAAAGAAAACTCTTGACTAATCTCAAATTAATAGAAATTTACAAGATTTTTTTCTATTAAGTACTTTAAGTACTTCTTTAATAACAAATGATTTATGAGTGAATAAACGAAAATAGAGATGGCGAACATTTTCTTTTTATCCTATATTGTGAATTAAAATCAAATCTAACAACAAAAATTGTAATATTAAATAATATTATATCCATTTCCATAGTTTTTTTTTTTAAATATTTAATCTGTAAATATGTAATGTACCGTTAAATTCTACAAATTTTACATCAAAATTATACCAAAAAAAAAATAAGAACAATATTTTAAAACTATACCTATAGGAATTTTTATTCAATCTTTATATTAGCTAGTTTTCTTACTCTACCTATAATAGGTACTCTTTCTTTTTTTCAATATCTTTTGCTTTTTTCTGCTAATTTAAAATTTAAAAAAAAAAAAAAAAAAAAAAACTATTTGGAAAAAGTGAAATGAAAAAAATGAAAAAGTGCAAAATATGACAAGAATTTTTTTTTTACCTAAGCTCGGAAAAAATCTTGGTACTGAAAAGTTTTATTTTTTTTTTTTTTATGCTAAATTTCTTTTTCCACCCATCCATGTTTTTCGGTTATCTGTACCTTTATTGTTTTCTATTGTTTTTTTCTGTTTTTATTTGGTCTCATATGGTAAATAGAAAACGAATAATCTAAAAATTGTAATAATATACACATTAATATGTAAAAAAAAAAAAAAAAAAATTTTTCGTGGTATATTTTCCAATGGTTAAAATTTATATTCCGACTGGCATTGGTTTTGATGACGATTGTGTTGTTGGGAATTTCTTCTCTTTCTAATATTTTTTTTAGAATCTATAATAACCATTTTTATCTATACACAGTTTTCTTTTGGTATTGCATTAAACCCATCTTGTTTTTTATTATTATTATTATTATTTATTTTCAATTTTTATTATGTTCGATAGTTTGTTACTATTATTTTTTCCTAATGTTTTTTTTTTTTTTTTTTTTTTAAATTATTTGCTGTATTTTTTTGTTTTTAAATTGGTGAATTGGTGAATTCTGTAGAGACGTTTGTAAATCCATGTACTGAATATTAAAAACAATTTTCACTTGATTGTATTTTTTGTTTTTCATTTTAGTTGTGTTATAATATTGTGGGTGGTAAAAATTATTTTTGTGTTTGTATTTTTTGTTTGTTTTTTTTTTTTGCAAAATACAGATGATGACTAATACGTTGATGTTAGAAAAATAATTTTTCTATCTTAATTTTGTTTTATTTTTTGTTTTTTGTTGATGGATGAAAAAATTTTCAAAGTATTGTGATACTTAAACAATATTATAATATTATCTCATACTTATTTATTTGTATAGATGAAGATTATCTCTATATTCTCTTTTGAATATGAAATATTCAGCCTCGGGCTCTGAATGAATCATTTTATTATTAATTTTTCTTAATGTTTAAGAAATAACTGAAAGTTAAGAAAATTTATTTGAATGAATCATTTTTTCGATAGTTCTGTGCTCAGAATATAAAAATTCACTGAAGTAAAATAACATTTGTATTGTATTTATGCTTGATATTATTCTTACGGCTTTATGATATTAGCAGATATACTATAGAATAATTATATTGATAAACAAGATCTTAAAAAATGGAGTTCTACCAGTATTCAAAATTAATTGATATTATTGAATTGAATATATGGAAAAATCATTCACTCAATATTAAATTAGTAAATTAATTGTTAATAGCGAAGTAAATTAAACTGATCTTGAAAAAAATTGCATAGGTATAGGCGGAACACATGAAATATGAATGATTGGTAAAAAAAAAAAAGGTTATATGGTTATGGGTTGAATTAAAGGTGATATGTGATATAGAGATCACAAAATTTTGTAAAAGTGTAGTATAACAGTAAATACAGATACCATATAACAGTAAATATAGATACAAAATTTAAACAAAAAATGTATTATATTTGTTTTGATTTAACATTGAAGTTCAAAAATTTTCTATTGTTTCACATTTAATGTTGAAAAAATATTCAGTAGATCTGTAGCATTTAAGACTAGAGAACTTGAAGTGGTGAAGTTGCATATTACAAAAATTTTTATATATTTAAATATATTTAAAAAGACACATAGTAAAAAATTCATTATTTCTGGATTCTTTCTCTTTTATGGGTGAGTGTGATGAGTGTACGCCATTTATTTTCTTTAAATTTACCTGTACAATTTATATTAATTCCTAAAATTTTGACATCAATAGTTGGCTTTCTTTATTATAAATTTAGTTATGACGATATAACAAATGAGAATTGAAAAAAGTAAGAAATTGTCATAGATCTTTTATATGGCAGCACTTAGCCTTATTAAAAAAAAAACCAAACAGATTAAATTTTTTTTATTACTTTGAAATGAAGTGAACTCAATCTTCATAGAATTATAGTATTTTTTTTTTTGAATACTAATAGTTTTTAATGATTCTGCCGTTTTGTGGTTAAATTTTTTATTTTTATTTTTTTTTGTTATAAGTCATTTTAATCAAAGAACTTATATTCTTTGTTTCATGGTACCGTACCGCAATCCTTAATTTAATTTTTCCCTTTTAAAATTCATATTATTGAAGAAGAAAACTGTACTGTTATTGTTAGGCACTTATGCATGTGCAGTAAACGAATTGTACAATTCAATAATACATGCATACATACATACATATAATGTATTCCCATCACAATTTTAAAATTTTTCATGTAGTACTTTACTATTCCACAATATTTTTGGTCTTTTATTCCTTTTTTTTTTTTTTTTTTAAATCAATTTGCATATTTTCTATATTTTAAGTATTATTACATGAATATATTTTCTTCCCGTGAATAATTCAACTTTATATATGTATATACTATGTGTGATGTACAAAAATGTAAGAATTTATATTTTTTTTTTTTATGTATGGATATAACATGGTAACAATATTGTGTTTTTTTTTTTGTTTTTTTTTTTGAATGTATTAGTGTAACAGAAAGAACCTTAGGTCATAATGTCCGCAGTTTTAAAAAAGTTGTAATTTTCAAAAAAAAAAAAAGGAAATTGTTTAAAAACAAGATAACTGTAAATTGTAGAAAGGTAAAAGACAAATTGCAATTTTGTAATGCTGGTTCATATATTATATAGATGGCTGTTTTACATAACATATTTCTATACATACATATGTATATTCCATAGATTAAATTTTTTATATTATGGTTTATTTTTGTTTTCGTTTTTCTTTTTTTTTTGTGCTTGAATAAATGGTGAAAATAATAATTATGTAGTTATTGTTGTATATCTATCCCTTTCTTTTTGGTTATTTTTCTTGATTATTTGTTATTTTTACCCAATTTTCGATGAGGTTTTAAATTACAAATGACAAAAAAAAAATGAGTTTAAAAAAACATGTGTAACAATAGAAAATTAATATAAAAAGTGAAAAATTAACTTTTAAAAGTAAAATTATGTTTTTTTTTTTTTGTTTCTTTTTTCGGATTAAAAAAAAAAAGACAAATTAAAATTAAATTGGAAATAAAGTATAAAATGTGTTTTGATTTAAATTTAAAATTCAAAAGTCTAAAGATTAAACTAATTAAAGTTTGTTTTTTATCTTTAAGGGAAAAATCTTGTTAGGAAGAGATTATATAAATAATTTATGAACTTACGTTTTGATTAGTTGTAAAATGATGTTAAATTTTTACCTGAAATAGAAAAAAAAAAAGAAAGAAAAATTATTTAAGGATATTTTTTTGAAAATTAAATGGAGATGTAATGAGATTTGAAAATATTGATTTTTTAGAAAGTGGAATTATATAGTTTTTATTTTTCACTATTTGGTAACAACAAAATTTATGTAAATTTTTCGATCTTCTAGTTTAAAACATTAATATCGGGACAGAATATTGAAAGGTTCTTTGGAAAACTATTATTTATAGTAAACTTACTGTTAATATTTGTTTTTTTGATCTGAGTTTTACTATATTAGTTAATGTTTTGGTTTTATTATGAAGCTTCTGTAGATATTTTAATCTATCCTCTAAAATAAAAATGAACTAACCCCCATTTTTTTTTTTCGCCAAAATTTAACTTGGAGATTAATTCATTTCTTTTTTTTGGGGATTAGTTTATTTTTTAAATTTGAAGATTAATTCATATGAACTAAAATTAATGAATTCCCAAAAAAAAAAAAAAAAGTGATCTAATCGCCAAAAAAATGAAACAATCAAAAAACTAAAATTAAAAAGAAAATCTAAATGAAAATCTAAAAAAAACTGACAATCAAAAATAGTGAGAATTAGATACTTTTTGTTTTTTGGGGGTTAATGATTTGGCAGTTAATTAATAGCACCGCTTCCGTATATGAAATGCAAAACTATCTTTCCGAACTAAAATATGGTTTTCATAGTTAACTTATTATAAATTAATGTCAACTGATAATATGGAATTTTTGCAAATGAAAAGATATAATATTTAAGTAGCTATATTTATTTACTTAAACAAAAGTTACGGAAATGTGTCAGTCAAAAGATATTTTTTTTTTATCAAAATAAAAACTTCAATATATTTAATTATATCAGCCCAGTTTATTCTACAGTTAATAATTTTTAGTGTAGTTGCAAGGTTTATTTTTAAAATATTTTTTATTAATTTCGTCACACTGTAAATCGACATAGTAAATTACAGTATCGTCGGCAAAAATCGATTCTAAAGTGATTCACATTGAGGAGATAACTAACGTGTATATATTTTAAACTTATTCATTTGAATTTAAATAATATTTCATTATTAAAAATATTTCAAAAGTTGAAAGAAAATTTAAGTAAACAATAAAATGATCTACGGTTTTAAATGCAAGTATTTTCGAAAAGTATATAGTAGTGTCATATGTTAATAATAAGAATTAATGCTCGCTTTAAATAAAACAATATATACATATATTTATAACCAGAAGCTGTTTAAGCCAAAACAGTCTAATAATGTAAGTTTCGATATCTAATTAAGGGACTAGTAATCTTGTAACACAATCGTTCCTTGTTTATCTCATTGAACTCATCGAATCTCGTTCATCTCTAAAGAAACTTAATTTTGACTTCATTTTCTTAACTTTCACAAAACAATAGATATATTCTGCTATAGGAATAAATTGAATTTATTGTGTCATAATTTTTGATTGGTTACTTAAGAATAAAATTTATTTATTTATAAGGTAATAAAAATTATTTATAAACTTAATGCAGATAAATCATTAATATGAAAGAAAAGAATTTAATTTAAATCAAGAAGTGTTAACTTATAAAATATTGAATTAAATCATATTTCTAAGTAACCAATGAAATAATCAATTTTAAACAAATTTAAATATTCATATCAACAATTCATCGAATTAAAATCAATTTAATAAATTTCAAATATTCATGAACAATAAAAAAAATCTTTTTAATTAAATTAATTCAATTTAAAGATTTCTTATTTTCTTTATTTATTTATCACATACATACATACATACATACATACATAATAATAAATGTATATTGAAACCAAATTGAAGTATAAGAGAACTATTTTGAAAATTAAAATCTATTTAACATTTTGAATAGTTTTTTGTACAAATTTTATCTTTTATCTGCATAATTTAAAATATAATTCGAAATTGTTATGAACATTTTGCCCCTTTCACCCTCTTTGCCTTTTTTTTCTTTTTGTTTCTTAAATTTTTTTATTATTATTCTTAATTTTATTGTACTTCTTTCTAATATATTTTTATTCTTATATTTTTATTTTTATTCTAATATATTTTATTTTTTTTTTGGGAGAAAATTAATTGATGAATGATATCATCTTAGAATAATTCATCCATTTACAGTTATTAATCTCATCAATTGATGATTTTTTTTTTTTTGTTATATATTAAATAAATTATTCTTTGCATGTTATATCATAAATGTATGTATTATTATTAATGTATATATATATATATAAATGTATATATAACAAAATATGTAATACTATACTTTATCTGCAATAAATATATATAACAAAATAAAGAGAACAACATATTTAACGACTCTATTATTTCAATATCCATCTTAATATATTTTGTTTCTGGTATATAAACCAATTGTTTTATTATATGGTGATTTGGGGTCAGGGTATAATAAAAATCAGATATTTGAAAACTTTTTATAATTTCGGAAAAAAAAAGTTGTTATATAAATAAATATTATGAAAATTTTATGTCATTTAGTATACATATATTTTTGTAACTATTTCGATCTAATATATATAGTTATTTACAAAATAATCTGTGATATATAAACATGAATTAAAATCATTTTTTTTTTGTTTTTTTTTTTAAATTAAACAAAACATATTTGGCGTATTTTTCTTTTATGATACTTCGATCAAATATAATTTTAAAATATATATTATTGAATATTTTTTCTATAATTGGTAAAACTTTTTTCGGCTTTAATCTCTTAAACTGTTAAAATCTCTTAAACTGTTACTTTTTTCTTATTCTTAAATTTTTAAGAAAAATAGAAAAACGGAAAACTTTTTTAAATAATCTAATGCATATTCAATTTTGTATAGATAATTTATTTAAAATATGTATTTTGGCATTTTTTCTCCAAAAATTGGAGCCCCAGAAATTAAAATAGGTATAAAATTTGTTTTTAAAACAATATAATCCAAAGATTAAAATATAATTTTAAAATTTATATAAATAAATTATTAAATTTATTGTCTAACTGTACTATATTTTTTGAAATTCAGTAACTGGCCGGAACGTTTTCATAGTTATAAAATTAATAATTTGATTTTGTTTTTGCTTTTTTTTTTAATTTTTCTTAAAAATTTCTTAAGTTTTTACTTTTTTTTTTATCTAATCTTGTATAGGCGGACCTCTTTTTACAAACCGCTGTTATCTTTGTTTTTATTGAACAGGAAGAGGTATAAAAGAAAGCATGCATAAAATGTTATATATATATATGTATATATATGTATACTTTACAATTTTTATTTCTAATTTGTACTTTTTAAATCAATCAGTTTATGGATTTTTATTACTTACATATATATATATATATATAGAATTAAAAATGACGTCAACTTTTTACATACAAAATTCAAAAAATTCAATACATAAGTAGATAAGGACATATCATTATTATTATAATATCTAAATAAAGTTATTTTGATTAAATACTAAAAATTGTTTGAAATTTTTCATGCTAAAGACAAAAGTCTCAATAAATTTTATGATTGGAATGTGCAGAAAATAATAAAAAAAAAAAAAAAAAAAAAATTTTTTTTATATGCCTAAAATTCTAGACACCCTCTTCCTATTATTATTATTTTTCCATTCTCTTTCCGCTTCTATCCATACAAAAAGAAAAATTTATTATATGCAAACATTTATATAAATATAATTTGTATGTATATATATATATATATATATTTTTATGTATAAATGTATTTACAACAAAACATATTAGTTTAGTTAAAAAAAAAGAAAAAAAGTCTGCTATTTTATTATAGTAAACACGTTATATAGCTTAAGTCAAAAACTTTTTAATTTTTTATAATTTTACGTTTTTTTTATTTATTTGAAAAAAAAAAAAAATCGATTAAAATTATAACTGTATATAAATTTGTACATATATACATATGTATATGTATATTTTTGTTACTTAAATCACGAAATAACAAAATAATACTGGCGACAACAACAATATAATTCTTGATGACTTCATCATTATTCATTTTGTTATTTAAAAAATTTTCAACCCTTTCCAAATGTTTTATTTAATATGTCAAAGGAATTAAGTTGTGTTTGAGAGTTTATGTTGAGATATAAAAATTTTCTTAAAAAGGAAATATTGCTAGGGGTAGGTTGAGTTAAACGTTTAAGAATTTATTTTTTGTATGGTTATAAAAATTATGACATAGGAAATGAAAAAAAAAAAATATTTGAGTACAAAATACTGTTATTTAGTGGTTGAATAACAAAAGGATAAATGTATAAAAAGAGAGAGAGAGAGAGAAAGAAAGATGGAGAACAAGCTAAAAAAAGATAAAAATAAAGAAGAATTTGTACGGTATAAGAAGAAATTATATTGTGTTTTTTAGGCCATTCAGTTAAGGCCATATTCAGCAAAAAGTTTTTTTTATTATATTATTTTTGGTGAATTTTTTTGATTTTTTTATGATTTTTTAAAAAAGACAAAAAATTGAAACAAAAAAAAAAAATAAAAACAAAACAAATTTTTGTATTTTCATTTTGGTTAAAAACATAAAAAGACTGGAATTATATTTTTCCTTTATTTTTCTTGTAATTTTTTTTTTTTTTTGTTTTTTTTTCGGAAAATGTCTTTTTATAAAGAAAGAAAGTAAATTTTTCCCGTACTTAAAAAAGATAAAATTTCAATTTATGGTTTAATGGTATGGTTCTTAACAGAGAATATACAATAGAGTAAAATAGAAAGAGAAAGAGATAGTAAGATTAACAAAAAAATATAAAATAATGAATATGGAACAATTTTGAAAGGAAATATGCTTGCGTCAAAAAGTTTTGCGTGTGTCTTCAGTTCAGTTATAAAAAAATAAATAAATAAAATTCAAAGAACTTCAGATATTTTCTTTATTAATTTTTTTTTTTTTTGGTTTAATAAAAATTCGTAATTTTTATGTTTTTTTTTTTGTCTTGCTTATTTTGTAACTAAATTGTCCTGTTACAGCTGATTTGAAAGTTTGAGGTTGGCGACTAAGTTATTATGATTTTTTATATTGGATTTTTTTTCTATGAGCGGCGGCGTTTTAAGAAAAATAAAAACTTAAAAGAAAATTGTTTACGATAAAAATGTACGATAAACAAAGTCATGATATTAAAAAAATTATCGCATGATATAAAAATAAGAAAACTTTGTACTTTATTTTTTTTTTTTTTGTGTCATAAAAATTTGATCAAAAAAAAAAAAAAAAATTGTCAGAAAAATATAAATTGTTAAAATTAGAATAATTAATATGGAAATGGATATGTGTATGTATTTTTGGACAGATTTTATTTTTGTTCTAGGAAGTTTTATTTTTTATTTTGATTGTTATATGGTTTTGGTATTAATTTAGTAGGTTTGGTATTAATTTAATTGAAAGCCAATACTCTGATTTTAACGGAAACAAAAAAAATATTTTAAAAGGATTTGGTTCCGTATTTCTTGGAACCGTTTAAAAGATAAATATTTTACTCATACTTGTTTAAGTTATTTGGATCATAATAGCGAATTATATAAAAGACTTAAATTTAAACTCAAGGCTATGTTTTAAACCCTGAATGGGACATATTATTTTAAAGCGAGAAGAGAGGAAGGATTATCATAGAAATTTTTATTTAAATAAGACAATATTTTTGGAAATAATCTAGGTGAATTCATTTAAAAAGTTTTCATATACATACGTTAT
This sequence comes from Poecilobothrus nobilitatus, assembly GCA_947095535.1. Taxonomy (NCBI): domain Eukaryota; kingdom Metazoa; phylum Arthropoda; class Insecta; order Diptera; family Dolichopodidae; genus Poecilobothrus; species Poecilobothrus nobilitatus. Next base: position 31,152,918 of record OX352773.1, on the reverse strand, counting down.
GATTAATTACATTTAATATGAATTTAATATAAAATTAGTCTTAGTAATCATTTTAAGATGAAATTAGTGGTTTAAATGGACTTGTATATCATTTTTTTTTTAGGAATTAAGTAAATATAAGACCTAGAAAATAAATGCTTATCATTTTTTATTACAATTCACAAATGTTTTTTTTAAATTTTTATATTTAATTAAACTAAATGTTTTTTCAAGTTCTTGAAAAAATGGGAAAAAACGAACAAAAGGTTTCGGTCTCGATTAAATGAAAGTCGCACAACAAAATAAGTTTTCCGGAATAAAACGGTGATAATGATAAATATTTATGATATGTACTGCAAATGTTTGTTAAAACCATATATAATATGAAAAACGGACAATAGCATGGACTCAAGCGAATAAGACGAACTCATTTGAATGAATATGACTTATGAGCCATTAAATTATTAATATATCTGTTGAGAAAATAGAAAAATATTTTCTTTAAACTCTAAAGATTTTTGTTTTAACCTTAGAATTACTGTTATTTTTATAAAATAATTACGAAAATACTTCAACTAATATAAAGCAACCACTATATATCCGTATTGAAAATTAAATTAAAACAGTTTTTTGTTTCAGTTCCATTAAATTTTTTATCTGAATTTAGCAAAAATTTTAATTCATTTATCGTTATACCTTTATTTTCAATCAAACTGTTTTTTTTTTTTTTTTTTGAAATTTTCATTAAGTAAACATTTAGTTTCTTCGAGATTTTAGTCGGTAAAAAAGTACTATACATGCGTGTCTTTAATTATTGGTTTGTGTCTATTATTAAATTATTGAAAATTGGTTTGTGTCTCCAATCGATTTTATCACTAATAAGTGATTTATAGAAAAAATGAAAGCACTGTGGCATTGTACACAAATATTTATGCATATGATAATTATTAACAACAAAAATATTATAATATTTTTTGTATATTATGCATAGGCATATATTATGTATATTAAGTTTATAAAAAATAATTATATATTTTAAATTCTACTTAATTTTTTAAGCCGATGTAAAATTACTATTATAATATTTTTGTTTTTGTTTTTATAAAAAAAAAAAATTATTAAATCAAAAGGAGTATACTTTGCATTTTTTTTTATGTTTTTTTTTTAATTTTTAAAATTTTTGTTTGTCTTTTTATTTTAATAAACAACTTCATGATGAAAAAAAAAAGCAGTTTTTAAATGCTGTCCTATAAGTATATAAATTTTATTGGTAGTATAACCTACATATGTTTTATATGAACTACTGTTATTATTTTAATTTTTTGTAGTTCTTTCATTATTTTTCCATAATTTATAATTTTCATTATATATAATTTTGTTTTTGTTTTTTTTTCTTGTTTTTTCGTTTTCGTTACAATCCGTTATTGTTACTGTGCCTATGAAGTGTTTTTCTGTTGTTTTGTTGTTTTTTTTGTGAAATAATTTGTTGAAAAAATAAAAATTGTTATATTCCTCTTTATGATGCAGTTGTTTTTTTCAAAATATTGTGTATTTCCTTTTATTAGGATATGTTCTCTATAATTTCTGTTTTCGTTGTTTAATTTATTTTGTTTTTGTTTTTGTTTTTTCTTTTTTGCCATTGTATATATTTGAAAATTTTTTTTTTGTTTTTTAATTTTTTAAAAATTTTCTTTTTTTTTTTTTGTTGCCCTATGAGTAAACGACGATAAAAAGGTCTTTTATAACAGTATTTAACTAGCGCAATAAAAATAACGGTATTGTATACACGAAACATAAGAAACATTTGTATATAAATACATATATTTAAATATAAGTATATATATTAATGAAAAAAAAAGAAGAAAAGAAAAAAAATTATAAAATATATTTAATTGCTAAAAATGAAACGGTAAAGGATTTTTTTATTACATGCTATACAAAATTCATACAAACAAACATGTATGTATCATATAAATATATATATATATATATATATATGTATGTATATATATATACAAATAAAAGTAAAATTAGGAAATAAAAAAAAAGTACAAAACAAAATAAAAGAAAATAAATAAATAAAAAAGCATAATAGGCGCCTATCTGACGCCATATTAAAAGTTTATTCCTTTAAAATGCTTTTTTTTTGTTTTTTTTTTTGCTTTCTTTCTTTCTCTATTTAGAACTTTTTGTTTTTTTTTTTCTTTTTAGATATATTATGTACGATACATATATTTTAAAAAATTGTGTGTATATAGTATATGTGTCAGGCTATGACTAATCCTTGTATGACAGAAAAATTGCATGTCTTAATTTATATGTTTGCTTATATATTATGTATACATATATATTATATATATATATATATATTTAAATTTATTAAGAGTATAAAATTAAATAGATATTGATATGTTAGTCTATGTTTATGATACCGTTAAATAAATGTATATACATATATATTAACTTATAAATATATATAATTAGATACATGTATGTTGTATGGTATATATATATATATATATAGCAAAGTTAGATAGAAGAAATAGAACTAGGGAAATGAAATATTATTTAACAAAAAAAAAAATTTTATTTTATTTTTCCCTACCTTCTTAAATTGTTTGTCTTTGGGATTATTTTAGTTTAGTGAGGTAGGATGAATGTATGACAATAAATTGAAATTGATATGAATTGTAAGAAGTTTTGAAAGAAGCAATTAAAGTCTGTTTGTAAAGATATTAAAAGAATTATTGCCGATTTGTACAGCAATCAAAAACAAAAAAAAAAAAAAAACAAAAAAAATAATAAATTAACTAACGAACTTTTTAATTAGAATTATATATATGTATTAATTAAATTCAATATAGAATTAAAAATTGAGGGGGAGGGAGGCGGGCTCTTTTCCTAAATATATATCATGGCTAATCACTTTTGTAATATAAATCTAGATTTTGTTAGAAGGAAAAGTTTTATATATTATGTTCATATTATTGATCCTAGCATTAATAGTTACGGTGAAAATCAAAATCAAAGAATTATTTGAAGTTGAATTTTCATTTCCTTTTATGATGATAAGTGACCAGATGAAAAACATTTAAGTTCGGATAAATTAAATATGAATGATATATTTGAGACTTGACGTTTTTAATTTCTATCTTTTTTTTTTACACAATTAAAAATGATTGTGAAAATTTAGTGTCATATTCATTTGATAAGTTTTTAAAGGACATTCCGAACTTAATTATAATAATAGAATTTTATTTAAATTAAAATGTTTTTTTTTAAAATGCTCTAAAAAAAAGTGTGAAAATGAATAGTTATATTATCTTGGGTCAACACCTTTCTTTTAAAACACATCGATATTCTGTAACCCCCTGTTGATGATGTTGCAATTCATTATGTTCTTTTAAATGACACTTTATTAAGTTTTTTTTTTTGCCTTTAATCTTCTACTTTTTGATTGCTTTTGAAATTCTTTTTAAAACATTTTTTTTTCCCCAACATATTTCAAAAATTAAATCCACAAAAATTAAAGATAGAAAATTATTTTGACAACCACCAAAAAATTATAAAAAATTTAATTTAAAATTAAAATTTTCAAAAAAAACAAAAAAAAACAAAAATTGTGAATATATCTTTCACAGAAAACAAAAAAAAAAAAACATACAAACAAGAAAATAGACTTTCATATATTATGTCGCTTCCTTAAATTTTAATTATATTATTTATCCACCAAAAATAACAGAAATAGAAACACAAAAAAAAAAAAAACAAAGACATTTTGAACTGCATAAGGTGGCATAAAAAGTTTTTCAAAGTTTTGACTTGTATATAAAAAAAAAAAAAAAAGGAAAAGTTAATGTTGGGAAATATGTTTATATGGAAATTTATAAATAAAAATATTTTAGAGTGCGACTTCCTGTTTTCTTTTAAATTTATTTTTTTTTTCTTTTTTAATTTAAAAAACAACAAAAAAAAAAAAAAGAAAAAGAAAATACTAAACATATTTACACATATGCATTTTTAAATAAATTTTTCGTAAAAAAAAAAAAAAACAGAATTCACGATTTTTTCATAATAGAATGAAATGGAATACAAAGTACGAAAAAAAAAAAGGAAAGTTTTTTTTTTTTTTTTGCAAAAAGTTTTTCTTCCAAAACATCAAAACATTTGAATCAAACATATATATGTATGTATATATATATATATCTATGTTGTGATAAATGTATATGGTTATGCATAATTTGTATAAAAAAAAACTAAACTAGAAAAAAAATTGTTCCTAGAAAAACTACTGCAATTTTTGTCTTGAGAATAAATTTTTATTACCAGAGAAAAAAAAAAAAAACAAAAATTTAATAAAAATGCCAAAAATCAGAAAAATTTACAAAAACTTTTTAAAAACAAAAAAACAAAAAAAATTAGGAATCCTGCAAAAAATAAAAAAGGAACTATTTAAATTATGCTAATATTAAAATTAGGTACATAAGTGCATATAATATATATTATACATTTATATATTATTTATATATAGAGTTTTTTCAAGTCTAAATAAAAAAAAGAAGAGGTGAGAAAAATATATATTTAGTAGATTGGATAATCATATTGTATATTACCCATATATATGTAGATACATATTGCATAGTACACATTATATGTTCATAATATAATATAATCAGTTGGATTAAATCCTTAGATTAAATAGAATTCATATAATACAAAAATTTATAGGGTTATAAAAAATTGTCTAACAAAAAAAAAAATTTGTTAAAATTATGAAAATATTAAATTAAATATTTAGAAATACAACGATATTCAACGTTCAACGACAGCCACAATTTTTTATAATAGAATAAGGTTTAATAAATTATTTTTTTTTTAATAATCCCTAAAATATATAATAAAACAGGTTTAACGGAAATTTTTTTTTTTTGATTTCTCCTAATAACTCACAGATGATTTCTGTTGAAATTCATTTAAGTATTAGAATAAATCGAAAGTTTAAACAGCAGTTGTCTTAGCAATTTCTGCCTACTGATCAGTCTACAACACAAAATCACAAAATCACTCCTAACATATTATAAAAAAAGTGTAACTTAATGATTTTTTTTTTTTTTTTTTAAATATTAAGCAAAAAAAATTTAAATAGCAAACTTGTATCAAAAAGAAATAATATATAGGCTGGGCATATGTTGCAGGACGAATTGATCTTATCATCAAATCCACTTAGTTAAATAAATAATATTATCTTTAATTTTATTATTTTAAATTTTTGGTGGAAGAATGACTGTATATATATTTTACAAAAATACAATTAACATTATGTACTGTCTATATAATGTCTTGATATAAAATTATGTTTGTAAAACTTAAACATAGGATTAGATCGATTATTTTTCATAATATTAATAATTATCTTTTTTTTATTTATTTTGTATGTAAGCAAACAACCGAAAACGAACCTTTAATTTTTTAATTCCAAAATGATTAAAATTTTTTTTTTATTTATATCTTGTTGGAAAAATTTTTACCAAAAAAAATTATATGGTCAAAAATATACCATGATTTTATTTTTAGAAGATAAAATTATCACAATTTTATTCTTAAAAAAAATTTTTTTATTCTTTAAAAGTTGTATTGTTATATTTTAAAAAAATTTACTATTTTTTTTTTCTTTTTTCTTTTTATATATATATAAACTTCTAATTTAAATTTTTCTAAGACATTTAAGTAAAATAATAAGACAAAAAGAACAAAAAAAAAAAAATTAAATTTTTTCTTTTTTAAATTGTTTGATTGTTAAATGTAGAAGTAAGTCAGTAGGGGATGAAGATATTTAAAGTTTTTCTTGTATGTTATTTTTTATAAAATCAAAAAACAAAAAAAAAACAAAAACAGAACATATGTTAATTTTACAACCTGATATATTAAATAGAAAATGAATATTCTGTTTTGATGTGCTCCTTATAAATATTTACAAATTAAACTACAAATAATTTATTTATATGCATACTTATAGGTGCACACGTACTATACATAATAATATAATGTTCCATGCATATATGTATCTCATTTTTATTATGTTATATAGAAATTTTCTATATATAGAGGTTTTATATTATAGTTTAAAAACAAATAATTTTATAAATGAAAAATTTTATGTATCTTTTGTATTTTAGTATTATATTATATATATATACTACATAGATATTATATATAGTATGAAACATATTTTTGCAAATAATATACAAGATATACAAAAAAAAAACAAAACAAAACAAGAATAAAAAATTAAACATTTTACATTCTTTTAAATTTTTTTTTTTTTTTAAAGTCTTGTTTTATTATATAAGATTGTTTTTTGGTTTTTGTTTTTTGGTGTCATGTCGAAGTTCAACAACAATCGGATCTCATATGTATTGTATATTAAAAGTAAATATTATATTGTATATGCATATATATAAACATATATATATATATATATATATATATATATATAAATTTGTATATATATATATATATATTATCTAATATTTAATATGTGTTTGAAAGAGAACAACTGTATAATATATAGTACATATAAAAAATATATTTTCGTATATAAATATATATTGTATCTATTAGATACTATTATATATAATATTTTTAATAAGAAACTGTACACATAATTGAAAATAGTTTAAAGAAAATTTAATTTTTTTTTTATTTTTTATGAATTGATTTTTGATCATAATATTTATTTTGAATATATTTGTATGTATAAAATTTAAGATATTTTAATATTGTATTCATTTTGAAGATATTTTTTTTTTTTTTTATTAAATGAAATATAAATTTAATTTAATTAATTGTAAAATTTAATGTGCATTTTTTTTTGTCATTTCATTTAAAATATTTCAATTTTATTATACTATTTAATTGGAAATTTTACAATTATTTTCAATATGTATTATGTACTTTAATTATTGTAAGTATTATTAGTTTTGGTGTTTAGTAAAAAAAAACAAAAAATTTATTAAAATTTTAAGGTTTATAATATTTATATTTATGATTATGATGATTTTTAAATTTATAAATAGTAATAATTATGTATGTAGATATAGATAGGAACATTATTTCAATATTTTTAAAGTATCTGAACATTTTTTTTTTGAAACTACAGTTAAATTGTTTGAAACTAAATTGAATAAGGAAAGTATAGTATCTATATATCAATATTAGATTTTTAAAGGCACGTTCGTTTTTTTTTAAAAAAAATTTTGTTATTTTCCGTAGGATTTTTGTCAGTAAAGAAAATTGTAAAAAATTTAAAAACATTTTCTTAAATTTTATAGTTTTGCCTATTTATAGTTTTGCCTTTAATTATATAGTTTTAAAAATCATCATAATCATTAACTAAGATACATTGTTTACATTTAAATAGGTAGATAACGTTTAAAATTCAATTTTTATTTGGACCATTAAAATATTTGCACGCAGTTGTCTAAAAATAAAACGAAATTCCATATCTGCTCATTTCAAAATTATGAGATTTTATCTTTAATCGTATGGTTGGTAAATAAATCTCTAATTTTTTTAATTACCAAAATAAATTGGTATATAAAAATATTGATTCTATTTTAATTTCAAGAGAAGAACTAAGAATTCAACTATACACTTTAGAGAATTTAAATCATTTCTTTCAAAATTCAACTCATTTCTTCGAAAATTCAACTCAACTTTTCTGCAACGAAAACTACAACGAAACTTATAATTTTAGTAAGTTTTTCCATGTATATAAGTGTTGCTACAGTTTTTAATTATTTATTTTTAAAAATGAAAATGTTATTCAAATGAAAAAACTTTTAAACCAATGAAATACTAAACAACTTACAAAGAGTAACTAAAAAACAAAGTATATTGAGGTCTTCTAGGTTTGATGTTAATTTTAATAATATTTTCGGTTTATAATGCATAAAACTGAGCTTAAACTCAAATCTAAATTTCCGTACTAAAGAATAAAGACTTTAGGGATAGATTTTGTTTAAAAAAATTAAATTTTGAATTTAGACTCAGTTTTATGCATTCGATCCATTGTATAACTTTTTCACAGTAATAATAAAGAATTTAAATCAATCTAAATTTATAAATTCGATAGATTTTTCTATAATTTCACACCTTTAACTTTCAAAAATATCACCAGAAATGTATCTAATTGTCACTCAATGTTTTAAATAAAATAAACGAAAATTGTGATAACATTTAAGTCTCAATAATTTCTTTTTTCAATCGTAATACACTATAAATGACACATTGTAAAATGATTTTCCCGTTGACCCTATCAAAATTATACCGTTGTCACTAACAGTGCTATTAATGTCAATTTTTGAGAAGTTTATTATTAAAATTTGAAATTTTTATAATTGGAGGTTATATCTTTTGATTAGTGCAAAAAAAAAAAATAATTTTTAAAAAAATTTTTTACTAACGTGTTATCACAATATACACAATTATTGATTCTGGCTATGTTCGGAAAATGTATGTATTTAATTTTTATGAAAAGCAATAAGAAATCCTTATCGGTTATTATGAAATTTTATCTCTCATATAATAATAATAATTAAAGATCATTTAAAATTTTTTATTATCCCTTTCAATTATAATACAATCAGTTAATGTACATAATTATTTTTTTAGTTTAGTTAAAAACAAAAAACATTTACATTTAATATTGTTCTAACGACTTATTAAAGAACAACATATTAAATGGACTTAGCAAAAGAATCTAGAATTCTTCAATTCCTATTTTTTTTTTTTTTAAATCAGAGACATTTTATACTGTATATAAAAAATAAAAAATTAGTTAAAAGAAAAAAAAAATCAATGTAATAGAAAAAGAGAAAGAGAGAGAGAGAAAAAAAGACAATTAATGCTTAATTCAAAAATAAAAAGTGAAAAAAAAAAAAACAAATGCAAATAAAAATTCATAGAACCCCTCTAGATACAAAAAAAAAACTCGAAGAATCTTTATTAAAACAAAATAGCAAAAAGAAAAAAAATAATACCAAAGTGAATTGTCCCACATTATGGTAATAATGGAAAGGAATAATGAACTTGCAGTACCATCATTTTCCGAATCTTTTGTTATTTTTTTTTCTTCTGTTTTTTTTTTTTTTGTGGCGCTCGCCTCGGTTTTTTCCTCCTTGAACATGTTTCTCTTATATTCATAATTACTATATATTTTCTATTTTTTTTTTTTTTGTTTTATTAAAAAATATGAGTATTTTTTTTTTATTTTTATTTCTGCTTTTCTTAAAATAAAAAAAAAAAAGGAAAAACAAAAATAGAGAGAGAAAGAAATAAAATATGAAATGAAAAAAAAAAAATAGTTTTTATATCATTTACTCGGCCATTAAAAAATTTTCTCTTTTGTGTTTCGTTAAAAATCATAATGAAATCCTGATGCAATATTTTTAAACAACAAATTTAATGTTGGGTTGAAATAAATAATTGCGAGTAGTGAAGAATTCATAATAACCGACCAACGAATTCTTTACCACCTAACTATAAAAATTTTGTAATCTATGTGAAAGAATAATGTTGAATATTGGTGAAATGTTGGTGTTGTAAGCTTATAACGAAGAAAAAAAAAAAAAAAAAACTAACTAATAAAGTAATAATGTGATGTTCTGTAATATTTTATATAGGAGTAATGTTGGTGGATGTGGTAAAAGAATTGTTGGTTTTTATGCTGCATTGTTTTTTCTTTTTAATTTTTTGTTTTTGCTGTTAATATACAAAAAAAAAAAAAAAAAAAAAACCAAAAACCTACATTGAAAAGAAAACAGGGATTTCTAAAGAACCCAGAACAAAAACAAACAATGTTATAGAGATGATTTTTGAGTAATTTTTGTTATTATTAATACTAAATTATATAGTACAAGTATATTATAGGGGAGCATATAGAGACAAGGCAAGAAAAAAAAAAAAATATCATCACTAAGGGGATTATAATATTATAAGCCATAGCAAAAATAAACCTACATTTTTTATATTTTATATTTGTTTTTTAATTTTATTTTTTTTTTTGTTTTTCACTCTCTTAAAGGTACTTTAAATGATGAATAATAAAACTGTATTAAAACAACGAAAAAAAAAAAAAAAAATTTATAATAGTAAATATTCAAGATAAAAAAAAAAAAAAATAAAAAAGAGAAAGATAAACAATGTTAAATGAATGAGAAGTCAATATTCTTAATTAAGAACGACCTTGAAATTATTCTTTTATATATATTTTAGTTTTTTTTTTTTTTTTTCATAAATATAAAAATGAAATTTTTTTTTTTTTGAAAGGCTCGTTTTTTAAATTTTTACTTAAGGTGTTACATTTATAGTCGAAGTTTGATTGAATTTCATTTGGAAAATAAATATTCTTTATGAACTTATCTAGAAAATTAGTTTTCAGGAAATTACGAAAAAAATTTTTTCCTAAAATTTGTAAACTATTTTGTGTTACGAAAAATAAAGTACCTAATTAGTCGCCAAAAATTACATAATCATGTAATAATCATGTAATTTTTTAAATCTTAACTAATATCTTTTTTTTTTTTTTAGTGCATTTCTCTGCCAAATAAATGTGAACAATATTTTCCTTTTCTGAAGTGGCTGTAAATATCGTAAGGGGGGATAAACTGTTCAGCGACACGTGTATGGGATTCGAACTCACAATCCCTCGGTGTTTATAGCGTATTTTATACGCTCTTACCCACTATTCAACCGAGGCCCCTAATTTCTTTTTTCAAATTAGATAAATATTTCTAATGAAGTTTTAATATTATATATTTTTTTATTTTAATATATTTGGCCGCAAATGGAATTTGTCAAGATTTTTCATTTCTCTTATTTTCATTCCAATTATTTCTGGGTTCGATTTGAAACCGCACTGCATCAGTTATTAAGTCATGGTGCTTAAATACTTTTAGATTCCATGGAATTATTTTGTTTATTTATTTTATTTATATTAATATGACAAATCACATATGATATTGCAATATTATACAAAACCATCGGCTACTAAGGCCATTATAGGATGAATACTATTATTATAATTTATACATTAATATTATTTATTTTGTTTATATTATATATTTACAATATATTTGGTAACAAGGAAGATTTGTTTTCAATTAGTAAAACTTGCTAATTGTGCGTTAAAAAACAATTGATTTGTAGTTTTAAATAAATTTTGCATACTTCTGGGGGAATATATTTTCTTACAATTGTAGGAGATTTGTACGAATTAATCCCTATTTTTAATATTTCATACCACCAATCGGCTTCCTTAAAAGTAAAATTTCTTGAAATAAAATCTATTATGAAAGTTATGTTGAAAACAGTTTTACATTGCTGAATTTTTTTTAAATTATTTAGCAAAGTATACATATTTCTTTAAAAATAATTAAAAAGTACGAAATGTGACAATAATTATATATAATTATAATTAAAAAAAATATATACTTTCTCCTTGCTTTAATTGGGGAAGATTATTTTAGCCTTGCTTTAATCGGGGTAATAAATAATTAAGAAACTTAGCAAAACTATACAAAATATTAAAGGTTATTATGAGATATGTTTGTTAATTATATAAAACTTTAGATAATATGATTTAGAGTGATTTTTTTTTAAAAAGATTCAAATTTATATGATAAAATAACAAGTAAATATTAATTAATAAAATGAAGTATCCAAATATTTATCAATAATAAATTTAAAATAATTTTCTTTGCTATATAAAATTAGCTTTCTCTTAAAGAATTTTACTCCTACATGATTAAAGTTTAAAGAATGAAAAATTAAAAACAAAAATTTTTCAAAAGATTTATCTCTTGAATTTATCTTAATATTTATAAATAACTTAATTACAATATATATTTTTTTTTTTTTAAGGAATATATCATTATTGATGAATAATTTATGCAATAATTTATATTAATTATAAATTTCAATTTTGTAAAATTTGTATGATATTATTTGCATATAAAGATATACGTGAAATTTCGAAGAAAATTAAAAAAGGAATCAATATATCATTTAATTTGTTACTTTTAAAATTTATATCATTGCAAAATCAATTATTACAAAATTATTCATATTAGTAAATATTATACTTGCATATGTATAAATATTATAAAAGTATATATGATGTATGATGGTTTAATTAAATGAAAATATAAATATGTACTTAAATCTGAATTTTTTAAAAAGAATTTATAATATGTAATTTTTAATGTTATTTTATTTCATTATTGAAACTTAAGATTTTTCCGTTATTTTTACTACTTTTTTTTTTGATCATTGAAAATGCTTTTTAATATAAATACGTCAGTCTGGAGGTATTTTGTAAAATAACGTTATAAGTATAGAACTTTTACATTTGATTAGGGGTAATTTAAAGAAGTTTTTCACTATTTTAAAAAATTTCATTATTTTATTATTTATTATGTCCCCTACCGTATACAATGTGATGGGGCAGTATATACCGCCAGCTCTTTCCAGATACAGTGGAAGATTTTCGAGTACAAAAGAAAGGCTCACAATATTTAAGTTTTTGTAATATAAATATGCGCCTATTTTTTTCCTGCAGATTTTAATTATTGGGTATATCAAGAACTCATCATTATGTTTCATATACTGTTTTTACTACTGCTAGATGACAGGAGAAAATATTTACCTTACCTTGTCCTTTTTAATTCAGTTCAATTGTCCTGATCAAAAATCTTCAATTAAAAATTTAAAAATTTTGTCAGAAAAAAACTAATACTCAACCTTTAAATAAGCCTCATTTAACTTCATAACTAAATTTTAGGGTTTTTTTTTTTGTGTATAGATGTCGATTAGAACAATTCTATTTTAAGCTTTTAATCAACAAAAGTGTATATTCATTTAATAATACAATATTTTCCATTTATTTCACAATTTTGATAAATAAATAAAACGGTAGATAAGAAGTAGATAGTATAGGTAAAAATATCATTTAATATATTAAAAAAAAAAAAACTATACATAAAATCGCATGCCTAATGAAAAATTGTCATATTTCAAAATTTCACCTTTCAATAAAATTACAATCAAAGTTTTCATTAATTTTGTATGGAAAAAGGAAAACTGCACTATTTTGATTAGTAGAACTTTGACATCTAATATTTAGTAACTATTTTCTATATGATATTGTCACAAAGTAAATTGTGGCAGTATTCATCTGGAACGAAATATTATGGTGCGTTTATTTTTAAAATACTCAGTTGAATTGTACCATAACTAAAATTATGGCATTCATTTATTAATAATAACAGATTTGAACAACCAGAATAGTAAAAGATACAATATATTTCTTAAAATCTAGCAGTTATTTCTGGCGAAAAGATATATAAATACAAATAAGTCAGTTTTCCATTTTCACCAAAAATCTTCATACAAAAAGTAGACTGATAAAAATTAGTGTACAGCGGCCAATTTCTTAAATTAATGTTTTGCTGGAGTAGACTAAAATGTAGTTAATAAAACCATAAATTTTTTCTGTTATAATAACTTATATATTTCATTTTTTGACTTGTGGCAGTATTTTTCTGAGGGTGCGAAATATAAACTGCATATTTTAAACATTTTCCATTATAAAATATGAAATTATTATCAAAAATTTCTCAATTTAATTGTGATTGTGAAAATGACTTTATTTTATAATTTAATAAAAAATATAAAAATAAAATGATATCAATACAATGTTATAACTATTGAATTTCAAATGAATTTTGCAAATGAATTTAATAAGTATTAAAATTTTCAAATTTAAATATTAATATTTGTTTAAGTGTTATAAATTATTTTATACCACACGCAACACACAATATAATATATAATATATGTATTTTATATTTATATGTAAACATTAAATATCATAATTAATATCACATTATAATATCATTTAGAGTTTTCTCATTTTTTGTAAATTAATAAGCAAACAACAAAACAAACAAAAAAAAAATCTTTAGATGTATCTATAAATGATAAATAATTTTTGAATTTTATATGCATATATGTATAATGTGTCTATGTAAATATTTAAATTTTGTGCCTACATAAAATATTATATATTATATATGTATTATTATATATTAAATAAATACACATATAATATAACATATATATTATATATAATTAAATAAATTCAGTGCAAAATTAACGGAATTTAAAAATAAAAAAAAAATGTTTTTCAATGTTTACTGTTTTTCAACAATATGTTTTTTAAGCGTTTTTAAGTCTTTAGGGTATGTTATGTGGTTCCTAGAAACTTTTAGTCAGATTTCAACAGTTGATGTTACAAATCTCAGCATAGTTTATGATGACAACCTTAATTTCCCGAATTGTAAAAAATGTGTTTAAAACTCTTACAACCAAGAATAGTGCATATAGTGTTTTATGAAATTATAATAAAAAAAGACTGTAAGATTTAAGAGAAACTCTACAGTTAATTTTATTATAGATAGTACATTTTTAAGACGGTAAAGGAAATAATTGATTTATCTAACTCATAAGTGTACGATTTAGTGAAGTTTACACATTTTTTTCCCTTATCCTTCTAAATTTCCCTATACTTATTTTTCCAAGAATTATCCCCCCCCACAAACCAAGCACTATATTTGCATTAAAGTTCGGTTTAAAACAGGGTGTTTTTGGTTGCTTAAAGTTTTGTGTTATAGTATTGGACTATTCGGAAGAATTAGATGCAATTCTTCTAAGTTACTGTTGAAGTTGAATAAAACAATTTAAAGCTGTAAAATGTACTTTAAAGTTTAGCGTACTAAATACAATTAAGATGTAAATAAGAAAAACAAAAAAACTAAAGAACCATTAATTTATTGTTTATTGAATTCAGAATGAATTAAAATTTAAACAGATACGGAACTATAAAATTTTTAATTCATTAAATTAGTTAATAATTGATGATGACTTAATTTTTTTTTTTTTTTTTGGCCTATTAAATTTCTGCGATTTATTTCTTCTTTTATTGCTCTACAATTCTTTTGTTTTATACGTATAAAGTTTTAGTAATTTATTTTTTATTTTGGATTACTCTTAAATTGGGTTACACTTAAATTTTTTAAGTAAAACTATAAAAACATTTAAAACATTTCTAATGCTATATGTGCGCTTCGATTTACTGTATTTAAACTTAAAAATTCATAATTAGCTTAAATGATTAAGATTTTTATTAGTAATCGATATTTTCGATAAGTATTTTAAGTTCAATTATCGGTTAATATTTGTACAATATAAATTAATACAATAATTTTTATATTTTCCTTTAGGGCTTAATGTATCACTTTGATTAAACTTAAAATACCTAATAATCTAATGATTATAAAGCTTTAGTTTTTCCAAAAAAAAAAAATAAAAACTTTGTGGTCTACTTGAGTCTTATTTTTATCTTTAACAACATTAACAAAAAAATGTTTAAATATAAATATAAGTATAAAAGTAAAGTACAAATTTTATTCGATCTAATTATTTCTACAATATTAATGTATATATATATATATATATATATATAATAACAGATAATGACTATATATGTATATATATATATTATGCATTTTATTAAAGAGAAAAAACTTGTAAAAGAATAATAAATAATCGTGATATATGCAATTATAATATTTTTATTACTCATATGATAATTATTTCAACACGATTATGTAAAAAAAAACTTTTCATATCTTTTCTTTTTTTTTTCATTTTTTGGTTTTTTTTTTTTTTTTTTTTGTTTTATCTTTAGACATTAATTTTAATGCAAAGTGGTGTACTGTTCTAATTTTTATTACTTTTTACACACAGTATATAATACATAATATTATATATGTTTTTTATTTGTTGTTGTTATTAGTTTGCGCAATATATGATTTTTAGAACACTTAGAAGATATAAAAAATTATGCACAGCTATAACTTAATATATAGGTATATATAAGTATATATATATATATATATGAGATTATTGACTAAATAAAATTTCTTTTGTGTACAATTTTTATATGCATATGCATTAAAAAAAAAAAAAACTAAAGAGGTCAACGTCAAGGTAAATGTTCCAATTATACTTTATATTGCAAATATAAGAGATGCTTAGTATTAATTATAATAAGTGTATGTATATGGAAAATTTTAAGTGAGAAAAACCACAATTGTGTGGATTCTTATACAATATATAACATTATATTGGAGTAATTAAATGATATTTTTAAGTACAATTTGAATAAAATGATGATGATAGGTTATAGATTTCAAATATCATTTAAAAATAGTTTTAAAGAGATGATATTCTAAAAAAAAAAAAAAAAAATATTTACTTTTATTATATTTTTGTTAAAAATTTTTAACAGAAAATTTTTTACAATATTATTTTATATGAAATTCTATGAAAGTTTTAATTCAATATGTTTTAGAAATAGTCTCTTAATTTCAAAAAAGTGTTTCAATAAAGAAACATTTAAAAACAAATCAAAAATAGGTAGATAACTAAGGGTAGTAAGGGGCTGCAGATTAGCATTAACGTCAGTTTATGTCCGTTGTGATATTCTGGATCAGCTTTCCTTCAGATTAAACAATTGTCTGTTTATTACAAACCAGTGTTAAGCGATTAAGTCCACATCCGACTAATCGAAAATGTTATTTAAGAGCCAAATATTCGCACAATAGGTGAAATATTAATTCCTATTCCACTTCTTCTTTTTTCCAGCTTCTGCAAAAGTCATATGTACGAAGTCATAACATTCTGGAATATTGACCGATCGTATACAGTGTCCCGTTAAAACTTCTGTTACGTACATTATTGAAATTGTTGCGATAAAAGTGTTGGAATAAAAGTGTAGTTGATTGTTTAAGATCTAACATAGTCGTGGTCTGTTTGGTCACAGCGCAAGTATTAATAGAAAACCACCTATGGTGGTTTCACAAAATACAATTGGAAAACTTTCATGGCAACTGGACTGTCTCAGCAATTTTGAAATTAAGTTAAAATTGAATCATTGGCTGGTTTATATCAATATATTTTTATAATAAATCTTTTTACTTAATTAAATCGTTAAGATTTTCAGTTACATATCTTTCTTTTCGAATATTATTGTTACAGTTTTCTACTAGCTGTTATTTTCTAAGATTTTTATTAAGGCAGATTATAATAGTAACTTTGATATTATTATGTATTTTAAAAGTTTTGTTGTATTCTTCAGTTTGAAATTCAAAATCGCGGTTTTAAATGTTATAATCATAATGACAACTTGTTTTATAAATTGTTAAATAGAAAAAAAAAAAAACGTAAAACAATTTTTTAATGCTAATTTATGTTTCATTCATTACTAATTGTTTTACTATATTTATTCTTTACTATTAGTTTTATAGTTTTTAGTGTAAGTGTTGAAATTCACAAAATATCGTTAAAATTCATATTATTTTAACAAAAATCAAACTTAAGAAATGAATTTTTGCACTTATATGTTTGAATTATAGTATATAAAAAAACCATTATTTACAAGTGAGTAATGGCTAATTTGTATTTTTAAGAAATATTCGATAATTTTTTCCATTTATCGTTTTTTCATATTTGTTTTAAATGTTTTATAAATAAAATAAGTAAGGCAGTGTGAAGCAAGGAGGACAGAGATTATTTGCTCAAGGTTATTTAAAATTCAAAGATCAACAAATAAATTATATTTATTTTGTTTTTGTATAAGTAATTAATCATTAACAAAACTTTCATACATGTGGATTGTGGAAATATTTCTTAAATGTTATACTTAAAGTCATTTAGCTGCCTAAAATTAGTCATTGCGATATTTACGATATTCTTCAGATGGAAATTTGTTTGTAATGCGTACAGCGTTTGCTACCGGAAGTATTCCGAAAAATTGGCAACCCAACCGTTTACAATATTATTAAATTCAAGAAAATCTAAATCTATGTTCTAAATATTCCACCCGATATCCAGTCACTTTCCATTTTTTCAGTTTCCTTTATTCCTTTTTTATCCAATATCCAAACCAATGTATTGTTTGGTTTAAACAAATGTGTACCATAGATTCTAACCTAATGTTTGGTTTAAAAGGAAAGTGACGTCTGATTGGTTTAAGGGTAACATTACCAAAGAAAATTCGTACATTAATCTCGTTGGTGTCTTTCTAAATTTTCACCTATCCTCGGAAAAGAAAAAGGTGACACTCAAAAAGATAAAGAAATACCATTATAATCTTTATTAATAATATTGTATTTCTTTAATTTTGCTATACAATGTTTTCTTATAATTGGACATATCTAAATTAAATTAATATTTTTCTTCTTCTTTCAGTTTTCATCATTTAAATTAAACAGGATGTTTGAAAAGTGTTCATATTCTATTGTTTATTTTAAACTAACTAACAACTCTATCAAGAAAAATCTTATATGCTTTTATTGCATTTAAATCTTTTATACTAATTCCTATTTATGTACTACTGAAAAAAAAAAAAAATTTAAAATCTTGTCGTAAATTTAAAATTTAAAATTTGTCTGCTTCTCAATTTTGTCAGTCACTGTACATACATATATGATATTTTCGAAAATAAAAATTAGTTTCTTTTATAATAATTGTAAAATTAAAATCATGACATATCTTTTTTCTATTCAAAAATAATAAAGTTGAATAAAAAGATGAATAAAAATCATTTTGTTTTAAATATTTATATATACATAATTGTATATAATATGGATGTTCGTATAATATTATGTAAAATAAATAAATAGGCTATAACATTGTCTCGAAAAATTTTCAAGTATTATGACTTTAAAATGAATATAAATGACATTTTATATCCTAAACAATATTTCATTGTCAATTAAAAATGAATATATCAAAATATTATTTGTTTTTGTTTTTTTTTTTATTGTAAAATCCTGATTATATGTACGTACACAGTACACACATATAGACTAAAAAAGAGGATATTTTTCTGAATAAAAAAAAATTTGTACTATAGAGAAACGCTTGAAAGCAAGTAAAAAAAAAAAAAATAAAAGTAAATTTTCACACAAACTCTAGACATTAAATCCATTAATATGGAGACATTTTTGTTTCTTTTTTTTTTTTTTTTTTTTTGTTGAATGCTCTGATGATGCTGCTACTGCTGTCCTGTGTCCTATATCAAAAGAATTTTTATTATGGTGAAATAAAGAGGAGACTGGGTGACAAAACTTACCCTAAAGGTATGAAATAACATTTTTGTTTTTTTTTTTTTTTTGCTTTTTTTTATTTTTGGTTTTGATCTTAACTCAATTCAACTAAAACTCAACATAGAAAATCAGGAACAAAAACAAAACAAAAAAAAAAAAAACAAAGAAAAAACAAAAATTTTGTGGTGTTTATATTAATCGACCTGGCTTTTCATCATCATCATCATGAAAATTTTCTTTTACCACTTTTGTTTTCAGTTTTTTGTTTTTTTTTTTTTTTGTTGTATCTTGTTTCCTTGGCATGCCATCATCTTTTTTTTTGTATTTTTTTTTTTTTGGGAAGGAAATTGAGGATGTTGGATGTAAAAAAGAGATGGAAATAGAATAGAATGGGATGTAAAAGATTGAGTAAAGGAAAGAAATGAAATAAAATAAAACAAAAACAAAATAAAAAGACATTGAAGTGAGCTTTAATAAAATGTCAGTGAAAAAATGAGGAAAATAATTTTTTTTTTTTTTGTTTTAATTTTTTTCTTTTGTGGAATTCTGAGAGTTTTTCTATATTAAGTTTTGGTTAACGTATTTTTGAAATTGTTTTGAAATTTCAATTTTTTTTTGTTTTTTTTTTTAGTTTTAGTCATTTTCTTTACATTTTTTTTATGTTTTAAGTGATAAAAAAGGACATATATATATACATATTTTATATATATATATATACATATATGATAGTTAAAGGATAAACTAAAATTAAATTTGTTTCAATAAAAAAGGGAAAATTTCATAAAAAAAAAAAAAAAAAAAAAAAAAAGATTTAAAGGTTTAAGGTTATCATATTAAGGTTAGGTTTTGAAAGAAAAACTTTTTTTTGTTTTCTGTATTGAGTTGAATTGAATAAAGTGAGTTAAATTATTTGTTACTATACAGTTTAAAAATGATATTTCCGGTTAAAATTTTGCTTCAAATGTTAAAAGTAATATTGAAATAAAAATATCTTATATTATGTATACTTTTATAGGTATTTTGTAAAAAGTTCTTTGTATACATATAAAATATGTTTAGAAAAAGATGTCATTGATGATTGATTACATTTTATTTAATTTGTCCATTAAAGAAGAGAAATTTTATATAATATTTGTATTATATAAATTATATTTTATAACTGTTATATATCAGATTTTCGATAGAAAAGAAAAATATTTTCTGCTTATCTTTTTAGGAATAGAAAATCCTTTGGTATATTTTAAAAAAATCTTAAAAATAATTACAAGTTTAATTTACAAAATAGTAGAAAATCGTTGTGTAGAGTTGCCGTGTGATGTGATAAAATTAAGTATTTAACTATATTAAGTATATAACTTATGTACCTATTTTGTAAGTTTTGGAGAATTTTCAAAGCAATGAATTAATTTTAATTCTTTAAAATTTCAAATACTTTTATTTAATTACATCAGAGCCTCACAGTTGTGTTCGAGGAAAATTATTCTGCAATATTAATAATATGGATAAATTTCGCTTATATTGTTTAAATATCTGGAACGTCCTGGTGTATTATATAGCAATACAAATATTTTGAAAGTCAAATTTTCAACTTCATACTAATTTTTAAACTCTGATATTGTATTGTTTTATATCAACCCAATCCGGAAACAAAATTTCAGTGGTTCAGGCTTATTTTTTTTGCGTACCAATGCATGGGAAGCTGTTTTTTTATGGACATCTTTTAAAGCCCTTTCGTATTTTCAGAATGATAAACTAATAACGACTTTAGTTTACAATCACAATTAGAATTACCTTGAAGAAGTAATGTTATATGTTCTTTGCATGGTTTGAAACCAGATGCTACAGATTCTTCTTTCGAAATGTATTATGTTCTTTTTGACGGAAAAGAAAGTAAAAGTTTATTAAATTTATTCTTTATAATCATAGGGAATCTACTTTTTTTATGAAATTTAAATTATTGTCAAAATACGACACAATTCAAAATTATGATATTAAAATTTTTAGCAAAGCAAGTCGAAATAACGCAAGTAGAAACGTCGTAACTAGTGTTTTTGAATCAAAAGGAAATACTATTAATAAATATGCATTTTTTAAAGATTTTTTAATGTTTTTGTTAATTTTTTATTTTCATTTTCCTCAACTAATTTAAAGTTCAATCAATTTTCAATCAAATTCAATCATATTTTTAGTCCTTTACATTTAAGCTTTTTTATTATACTTTAAAATTGTGCTATTTAAACAAACATATAAAGGTCACTTCAGACTATGTGTATTTGTTACAAATGACTTTTTAGAATGTATGGCAGAAGGATTTTGGATATGAATGGCAATCTTTGTGTCCATTGCTTTGTATTGTTATTACATTATCAAAGAGTATTTTTCCTCTCTGTACTTAAAGGTTTAAAATAAAAATTAGGGTAGGCTACAAAAATCGACTAAAACGAAAATTCATATTGATTTTTACTACAAAAAAAAAAACGGATCCATAAAAAGAAAATTCACAATTATTTTAAATACTTAATTGATGAAATATGTATATGTAAAAATAATAAGGAAGGAATTTATAGTAGGTCACAAAATTAGGGTTTGTTTAGAGGCGTTAAGTTTTGTATTCTTTGAAATATGTATGCAATAAATATAATTAGGTATAACATATTTTAGAGTTTGTTACAAAATCAGACTTTTTTACATTTTACATAATATTCTTTGCACATTTATGAATTTGTGCATTTTTTTTCCGGTTTTTTTTTGTGTGAATTTTGACTTTTGAATTTTTTATATTGGATTTTTTTTTATGGAAATTCGTTACTAACCCTAAAAATTATTTTAAATATTATGGCAAAAAAAAAAAAAGGAAGATTTTAAATATTTTATAATATAAATTAAATAATTAAATTGAATATATAAATATTTTTTTCTTTTCAGGAATAACTTTGTCATTATATATGTCAAATGATTTTCAAAATTATCGGTAATGATGACATTTGTTATTTGATCAGATATTTATGACATTTTAAGGAAGACACATAACATAAGAATGCCAATGAGACATTTTTTTTTTTACAATCAAATAATTATATAACATTATAACTGTTTTTATCATGTGAAATTTCTGCAATACACATTGACATTTCATGTTATATGACAAATATTGACAATACACAGTGATTTTGATTGTGAGTGACCTTAATTAAGATTTTTTCATACAATATTCATTCTAAAAATCATTACCTTAAAATTACAGTTAATATATTGTTAAATTTTAATATAATATTATAATGTAATTAAAAAAATTAAATATATATTTTTATTTTAAATAAATAAAACTAAAAATAATTCTATATTGTATATAAATTAAATTTAAAAATATATAATAATAATTATATATGTAATTGTATATGTATATTAAAATAAAACCACAATACATATTGTAATATTTACAATATAATATTTTCATTTATTAATAAATTAAAATTCTAAATAATTTTCTAATTAAATTATATGCATTTTACGTGTCAATAATAAAATATTTCTATAATCCATTTAAAATTCTTTTCTTTCCACAAAAAAAAAAAAAAAAAAAAAACAAAAAAAAGTTAAATTGGTTTTTTTTTTTTTTTTATCCCTTTTATGTATTTCTTGTATTATTCTTATAATTTAGTTTTTTTTTAAGTATATAATATATATATATATATATTATATAGATGTATATACATATATCATAAATATGTATATTATTATTATAAATAAAATTCAAAATATTTTCTTTATTATATTTATTTTTGAGTAAAGGACGTAATTTTTACTATCCTAAAAAATAATTTATATTTTTGTTTAGATCAGAAAATATGAAATAAAAATAATTTTTTTTTTTTTTTTATTATTTTATATTTTATTATTTTAGTTTTTTAGTTTTGTATTATAAATATAAAGAAAATTTTCAACTTAATTAAATTAAAAAGAGAAGAAAAATAAATAATAAAACTATTAAAATATATCTATTTTTTTATTTTATTTTGATGCTTATTCTTAATAGGTCTGCTATTGCTGCTATTGCTGCTACTTCTGCTGCTGCTTAAACTAGTTTCTTCACAAGTAGTTTTGAATATAAAATGATAATAAAAATAATAATAATGATAATCATAATAAACTATTATCATATTGAATTTTAAATACAGTGGTTCATCAAATTTAAATAAAATACAGTTTAAGCCTGCGTTATTAAAAATTCAATTTTAAATTGCCTAACGGTTTATTTCCGTATTTTTCTGTCAAATGAGATTCAATATATACATATGTAGACATCATATTATAGTTTAATTCTGATTTTGGTTATATGATTTGGTATAATATGGGTTTTAAAGTGGTTTCAAAGTGGTATTGGTAAGGGAAAAAGTATATGTGGTGGGATTGGTAAGGAGATTTCAAAGTGTATTGTTTTATGATTTGAATCTTGTAAACAAAGGTATATAATCATATAATATACAGCTTCAAAAATAAATAACTTCCGTCTACAGCCCAAGCAAACAACGATTTAGTGAAAATAATGATTAAAAAAAAAAATTGAAACTAAATCTCATATGAAAGTTATTTAGTGAATTTCTTTTTTTCTTTAAAGGACTGCAGGAATTAGAAAAAAGAAAAATGAATTTTATTCGGTAATAATATTTATAGTGTTTAAAATTTAAATCAAATACCAATATTGCAGAAATTTGATCAACTTGTACAAAAGTTATGAACTGCAGTTAATCGAAAATTTAACAAAACTAATTATTTTAAAACAATATTTGTCTTCTTTTTAGATTTCAAGGTAGGTAGCGACCGTAGATGCTCACTTAGTCTCTTATAAAGCTCTGTAAATGAATTAAGCTCTCATCTCAGATAAATCGAAAAGATTATTTAAGACGAATTTCCTCAGACCTTTTCTTATTTTTAAAGCAAGAGTTGGGTATTTGCATAACAAGTGAAAAATCGATTCTTCTTTATCCTTGCAGTTTCTGCAAAAGTTATCTGGTGCAAATCGTAGTATTCTAGATTGTTTCCCAGCTGGACAATCTCGTTCATCCCTTTCATCTCATTACAGCCATTATTTTATTACCAATATTACGGCGATATTTCAGATACCTAACGATTCAATTAGATTTAAGGCTCGGAAATATCGATATTCAGTGGCTTCCTTTTATGTAAACCGCATAATTATATATTCGGTCATATATTACTCTTTGTCAAATTTGAGAAGTAAGATTTAGATACGAAAATGAATAATAGCCATGTTTTTTGTTTTTGTACATATATCATAAGAAAATTATTTTGGTTATAAGATATTTCGCTTCGCTCCTAACAACATACAACTGATCATCTGATATGAATTTAATGAATTGGAAATTTTATATTTTTATCATTAATATATGTACATATGTTGAAACTCTTGAGTCAATTTATATTAAAAAAAAAATTTTTTCTCAAATAATATTTAAAATTTAGTTTTTATGAAATGAATTGTGGATCTCTGTTTTTATAATAAAAAAAAAACTAACCTTACTTCCTTTCTATAATTTTATTTTCTTATATTTATATTTTTTTTTTTTTTTTTTTTTTGCAAAATTGATATGAATGATACACAGGGAAATGAAAATAAATAAAAACTTATCTCTAAAATATATATATATATATATATAATATATAGAGAACTTTAAAAAAAAAAATTATAATTTACTTATTTTATTCTGCAGAAAATTTTCTTTTAAAGAAAAACTTTCTCTACAATTCATTCACAATCTTCAAGATGAGAGACAAGAAATTTCTTTAGTACTATACTCAATAAAAAACCAAAAAAAAAAAAAAAAAAATTTTTTAAAGTTATTGAAAAATAATAAAAAAAATAATAAACAAATATATAATATCAGGAATATTTATATGTAAATATATGTATATATCTATAAATTTTATTACAACAAATAAACTTTTAAAATTTTTATTTATAAAAACCTGAATAAGATATGAAAAATAAGAATGAATACCAAGAAGATCATAAGAATAATTATAATATAAGAGTAAAGCAAAAAAAAAAAAAAAGAGAAATAAAAATTAAGAGCAAAACCAACCATCATGCAACCATCAATTTTACCCATTGCAAAATTTCAATATTTCCTCTATTAAGTCTCGACAAACTTTTTTGTTTTTTTTTTTTGGTTGTTGTTTAGTTCATTTTATTTTATTTTTTTTTTTTTTTGTTTTGAAAAATTTTCTTAGCCGCAGTAACCACCATCATCCAATTTTATATTTTCTACATTTTTCAATTTTTATCTCTATTTATTTTTTATTATTTTCTCTTTTTTTTTTTTTTTTTGTAATATTTCCTTCTTTCTTCAAAAACTATCATTATTACTATAATGGCATATTTCGAATAAGTTTATATTTTTTTTTTTATGTTTTTTTTTTTTTTATATTTTATTTTGTGTATTTTTCTGTAATTTTAGTAAATCGTATAATAGTTTTATATATTTTATTATTATTTCGTTTTTTTATTTTTTGTAGTTTTCTTTAATACAATAATGACTTTAAAATTAAATTCTTGATAATTGAAAATTTTAGATGAAAAGCTTTGAAAAGTGTCATATGAAATTGTCATTTTTGTTTTCTTGTTTTTTTTTTTGAAAAGAAACAACGATTGAAATTTCTTTAATACATCAATAAAAATTTTGAGGTTAGGCTTTTAAACAGAATATTACAGTAACCTATAATTAGCGTGCGCCTTATATTAAATTTAATTTTTTACTCCTAAACATTGGGATGATTTTTAAAAATATGTCAGATTTAACTGGAAGAAATCCAACAAAAAAAAAAAAATTCAGTCAGATTCAAAAAAAGAAACGCAATTTTTAAAAATCTTGTCATTATTTGACTACTGGTTGTTGTTATTTAACTACTTTATGTCCATATAAAAAAGAAGGGCTCAAAGAAGATGTAGAACACAGATTAAAGAAGCAAAAGCAACACAAGAATGTTTGCTGCGTTTATGGAGAAATTCTCATATATTTTCTTTGAATAGAACTAAAAATATTTCGAGCATGCTTAAAATCTATTCTGACATATGTCAGTTATATTTGGCTTACAACTAACAGTAATAAATCATAAGCTGTAAATCTTCATTAATAAGTGTTTCAGAATATTAATATGTATATGAAGTATGAAGTATATGTAAATGAAGTATGAAGTATAATCTGGTCAAGCATAATATTGAATGAAAATTTCTGATTACTAACCGGTGTAAAATCTATAAATAATCAAATTAAGCTTAAAAAATGGAAATTGATAGGATTTTCAAAACAAAAACAAAATACTAAAATAGTACGAGGGATCTCAAACAATAAGATGACGCGACAACCCCTTACAACATATGGCGTAGAAGAAAACTTCAAGAATTTAATAAATGTAACATGTGTTGGGATGAAAAATATCAAAATATCAGAATGAAATCAGCTATCAAGCAGAAGTTCCAAACTTCCCCTAAGAGGAGTAAGGGAAAAAATATTCATATCCATAAATTTTATTTGTTACATTAAAGTCAGAAATCATTGATTTCTTGATGGGTAGCTGAATCAGTACTGACTTTTTCTATAACTCCCCCATAAATCTTTTGATGTATTATTAGATGCATCAATAATTGAATCTCATTTAATTGCTAATTGAAAACGATTTTTCATTTAAATTTTCATAATGTTTTGCTACTAACCATTTTGGCATTTTCTATATCTTATGTTTTCGAAATCGGCACGATTATGTAATTATAATGAAATGAAATCGGCATTTTTAAGTGAAATATTTATATATGCGGATATTCTCAAATTTAAATTCTGATCTAGGTTTAATATAATAGATTTTTCATTATATATGGGCGTATAAAAATAGTGTAGAAATGCAGTGCAAAAAAAAAATTCACCCAAAATGGTCACACTTTTCTTAAGTTTTATATACAATATTTCTTTCTAAATTCAATTAATTTCCGTAAACGCCTAAACTATTTCAATTTGTTGTTAATATGATTTTATTTATCACAATTATTAGAATATACCGTAATAAAATATCTTGTCTTTAAGTTTTTATTAAGTTTAAAAAGAAAAAAAAAATCCTTTAAATTAATTGTTGAAAAAAAAAAACAAAGTTAAAAAATTTATTTAAACTGTTTTGTCTTAGGTTCGTTGTTATAAATTCAAAAAGACTAAAAATATTTAAATTAATTTTCATAGATACAAAAATAATTAAATTTTTAATGGAAGTTAGAAAATACAATAATTATAAATTGAAAATATTTTAAAGTTTAGTATAATTTAATTTATTGTTTTGAAATGAAAATTTAAAAGGAAAATTTAAATGGAAAAATAAATATTTAAGTTAATATAAAGTTTTCACAATATTGTACTTTTACATATATAATTAATGTATAGGTAAAATAATAAGATAAACAAATTAAACAAAGAAGTTCTATTAAAAGAATTAATTTTCATGTTAAATAATTAATAAATGAATATTATTATATTATATGATATTATGTAGATTGTATTATATAAAATATATAAGTATAGTATAGATAAAAATAGTTAATAAACTAACATTTTAGTTTTTAGAATATTTTTTTTTTTTTTTAATGCATTTCTCTGCCACATAAATGTGGACAGGAAATTACACAGTCTTTCCTCTGTTCAGGTGTGACTGTAAAAGTCGTAAGGGGGAATAACTCTTACGACGTGTATGGGATTCGAACCCACACTCCCTCGGTGTTTACAGCGTATTTTATACGTGCTTACCCACTAGGCCACCGAGGCCCCTTAGAATATTTAAAAAAAAAAATGCAAAATTTGCTTATTAGTTTCATTTTGTTTTCCTATACATGCATCTCTCTGTTTACAAAACTTCTTACACCATTTAAGATAGCACAATGAAATTTTAATCATGGATAGGATTCTTAAATAAATGATTATTGTAGAAATTAATGCTGCTTATTTATGTAATCCAAGCCATTATAGAACTACAGCTCCTCAAAGTTTGCAAAGTTAAACATTTTTCCAATATAAAAACTCCAAAAAACAGGACATTTTTTTTTGTCTTTATCAATATTAAAATTATACAATTTTTTGAAATTTGTTCCTAAAATTTACTGATATGTGAAGATCATATTTTGTAAAATTTTGCTTCCTTTATAATTTCGGAACGCTTTTAATTAAAACTTGAAATTTTGAGAGGAGATCTTTTAAAATTATCATAAGTTACCTTTGAAAACACCTCTGTTTAAGAGATTTTTTTTTTGTACCTTGTCCTATTTAGGATCTCTTACAGATCAAAAATGGAAAATATTATATTTTTAGATTATATTTACATTATAATTTTACATATATCTGACTCATGGCGCAGTGGTTAAGTCGCCAACCTTTCAATCGAAGGGTCTTGGGTTTAAACCCCGGTCAAGTCATAAATAAAAAATATGTAGTACTTTTATATCGTAATAATGTATATCGTATAATTAATATTAGTAATAATAACAATAATAATATTAATAATACTAATAATTGTAATAGTAATAATAACAATAATTATAATAATAATAATAATAATAATAATAATAATAATAATAATAATAATAATAATAATAATAATAATAATAATAATAATAATAATAATAATAATAATAATAATAATAATAATAATAATAATAATAATAATAATAATAATAATAATAATAATAATAATAATAATAATAATAATAATAATAATAATAATAATAATAATAATAATAATAATAATAATAATAATAATAATAATAATAATAATAATAATAATAGTAATAATAATAATAGCTACTACAGTGGGGCTATCTTTGGTTATATCATGCAAGTAAGGTGTTATATACTGCTGCACGTTGTAATCCACTGATGGCGCTGACTCTGTAGTAAAATAATAATAATATTAATAAGAATATTAATACCAATAATAACAGCCGCTACAGTGACAGTGGGGGTTGCCTTCAATAATTACCTCATGTAATGTATATACTACTACTACATGTTGTAACTGTTGTGACGGCTTTAGTCACTGTTAGCAAAATAATAATAATAGGCGGATTCATTGTTTCCTTACAGTCCCACTCCCAATTCAATGTTTTCGTATCCATTTTCCTATCCTTTCCTATCCCTACTCCCTAGCCAATATACTGCGTTCGCAGGTAAGGGTTTCATCCCACTTTATTGGCTAAAGGGGGAGGTGGGTTTAGTCAGTCTCTGAAAGAATCTGACACTACCAAGGGGAGAAATTCTTGGTGTCTTTGGAAAGAATTCCTTAATTTAAGGAAAGAATAAAGTGTCATTTGTTAAAAATAATTTTTCTTAGGGGCGTCGGTGGGATAGTGGGTAAGAGCGTATAAAATACGCTGTAAACATCGAGGGAGTGTGGTTTGAACCCCACACATGTCGTAGGAGTTATTCCCCTTTACGACATTTACAGCCACACCTGAACAGGAAAGGCTGTGTAATTTTCTCAGAGAAGTGCATTAAAAAAACAAAATTTTTTTTTCAATATAAAATTTTAAAAATTTAATGTTTTTAAGAAAATGTTCGCCTTTGAAAATATTCTGGATGTATTTTTTTTTGGTTTATTACTATTATAGTAGTTTATGTCTATTAGTATTGTAATGACTTTTATATTAAATTAAAGAATTTTTTTTTTTGCGAAACTAACATTTATTTTTAAAGTATTCTTCGTTCATTTTATACTTTATTCATAGATTTTTTTTGGTTTGAGAAATAAAAAATATTCGGAAATGAACTTAAAATAATTCAATAAAATTACAGAAAGGGAAGTTAAACTTTTGAAATTCGAAATAAAACAGTAAGATTTATATCCTTACAAGAACTTTTAATTACCTTTTATTGACTTTTAAATACCTTTTAATTATATAGGCATACTCTACTGTACATTTACACTACACTCTGCCGAATTATATCACATTTGATATACAAAAGTTTCTCAGTTAAAAATGATATGATTTGACGCTATTTATTAAGTATTTAAACTTTAAAGAACGACCAAAATAAAATGTATTTTACGGATGTAATGTATATATAAGTATAAAATTAAAATGACAAGGAAAAAAATTAAAAAAATACAATGAATTTAAAATGAAATGATAAGTGTAATACTTTAGTAACTCAATGGTTTTAATTATCGAATGAATTTATGAATAAATGGATTTTTATATAATATATCTAATAATTACAATAGATTATCTAATAGATACGATATTATGGAAAATGTAATGAAAGCTAAAGATTTTTTTTATATAAAATAAACTAAAATTCTAAAAAAATGGGAAAATGATGTGAAAACTTTTGAGTGCTTATTTTTTTTGGGTAGATCGGTATAGGTTATAAAATAAAATAAATAAAAATTCTGATAAAAAAGTGTATTAAGGTATAAGTGAAAACTTATTTAAAATTTTTCATTGGGGGAGAAAAAAATTACGTAAAAATAATCTTTTACCATCGCTTTTATTTATTTTATCATTTGTTGCCATTACTAAGTTTAAAAAAACCGAATGATTAAAAGACGAAAAATCTTTTCAGCTGTTTTATGTAATATTTGTTTTATTTTTTTTTTTTTTTGATATTTTAGAAATCCTCACTATATAAATCTCAAACTATCATTCATTTGATCAAATCTTAAATTAAATAATTTTCATATACGATAAAAACCAACATACTTTGTATTTTACAATTGTACTAAAATCAAAAAGTATATAAAAGATATTTTTCTATTTTTTTTTCTATTGTTACGAATGATTAAATTTTTGAATTGTATACGCATACATATTTCCATATTAAATTAAAAAACATTTAATATTCTTTGCATGTTATTCAGAAAAAAAAAAAAAAAACCATTAGAAAATATTAAAATATTCACATATAAAAATAAATTAAATAAAATGTAATTAAGTAATTATGAAACACGAAACTTTAATACTATTTTAATCAAAATATATGTTTAGATTCTTTTTATTATGGCGGGTAAAACTAAAATTTTTTTTGTTTTTTTGGTTTTTTTTTTACATTACGGTTTCCTTTGAAATTACATTAGAATGAAATTAATGGGGTCTTTAATAAAACATTCATTTTCATTGAATTGAAAATAGGTAATAATAATAATAATAATAATAATAATAAAAATTTAAAATATTGCGGTTTTTAATAATTTCATATATAATTTAATATAATTTTTTATTGTTTTTTTTTATTTTACTTTTTTTTTTTTGTGCTTATATTTTATACTGCAGGGTTGAAACACTTAAAGGATAATTGACATTTTAATATTGAAAAAATAAAGTAAAAAAAAAATTGTTGTTTTTGTTTTTTCTGTTTTCTCTTTTTTTTTTTTCTATTCATCTGAATTATATTAAAAAAATAATTAAATAGTTTAGTTTTAATGTAAATTAATATGTAATATATATATATATATATATATATATATATAATATAATAAAAAAATAATTTTAATTAATTTAAAATCATGTATCATAAACAAAATTAACATAAAAGAAAGATTTTGTGGTGCCTTAAGAAATATTTTTTGATACCTTAAGGATATATAAAACATGTTAATTTGAATTAACATGTTGACTATATAATAAAAATATTTTTTTTTTTTTTTTGTATTTTATAATCTTATATTAACGATAATTTTAAAAGTTTTATTTTTAGTTATTGTGGAGAGCGGGAGAAGGATGGAAATTAATTTTCTTTACCATTATGGAAAAAATTAAAGAAAATTTTTTATAGATATATAGTGTTTATAGGTATTAAAAATTGATAATATAATTATTTTATTAAATATTAATTATACGCAATTTTAAATATCTTTATACGTACACAAGGTATATATTCTGGGAAAATTCCATATAAAAGATGTTCCGTAAAAGAGTGGAAATATATCAGGAGATGATTTCTGAGACTAAAACTAGCAAAAAAATTGTCTGGAAGAGAGGGGTTCTATTATTTTTAAGAACTTTTATGTTATTTTATTTTATATTATTATAATTACGGAATAACACTTGACTTACATACTTTACAGAAGTTAACTTAGTTTTGTTTGAAAGATTTTTCTTCAAGCTTTCAATTTACTGAAGAATTTATTGTCTTGGGGTAATTACTTTTTTAATTAGAGGTAAGATCATATACAATTTGTATATTTTTTTACATGTTTTTTTTTTTTTAAAGTAACGTTTTTTCTTTCAAAAATTATCTATTCAGGTACCGTTATTATACAAAATATGGAATCCTTATTAAGTTACCATTATTTTGTCTAAGTCTTAACGTTTTCCAGATATAAGCCAAGATTTAAAAATATTCCAGAGATAAAACAAAAAATATATAATTTTTGATAAAAGGAAATTTGTTGAAGTAAAAATTAACATTTTTAAAAATTTATTTAAGTAAAAATTAATTACCCCAAGGCAATAAATTTTTCTGCAGATGAAAGTTTGAGTTTTCAAACAAAACTAAGTTAACTTCTGTGGTGCACGTTGGTAAAGAGGTATTCGACAATTAATAATGTAAAACAAAAAAAAACATAAAAGTACCAATATCTAAAAAAAACGACTAATAATAAACCTTCTCCACCCCTTACAATTTCTTTCTAATTTTAGTCTCCGAAATCACTTTCTGAAATATTTGAACTCTTATGTGAAACATCCTGTATGTATTATACTCCATAACGAATGGAACGAATATAATGAAAATCCATAATGAATGAAAATCTTTTAATTCTGATCTTTCTAGGATTTAAATAGTGGTTATAGGAACAGTACCTATATAGATATTATCCTAATATGATACGAAAATATAATTATTAAATTATTAAAATTTGATTATAAAGATACTATAAACCTTTTTTTAGGATAAATTGAACATGAAACATTAACTGCAACAAAATATAATAAGTATAGGAAAACAAATGTTTTAATAGAACAGACTGAATTCACAAATAAACGGAAAAACGGAAGGCAAAGTGAAAAATTTTTTAAAATTGGAATAAAAAGTTGTCATTTAATATTTCGAGTTATTGAGTTGTAAATATGTTAATGAACATTGTTATTCTTATCTAATTCTCTTCTTTTTAAAAGTGCCATTATTTTTCATTAGTTGGAAATATCATAAAACACTTATAGTATATGATAGAGACTTGTACTCAATAGGTAATAAACACTCTTTTATTTGACATCAGAATAATAGGTAGGATGAATATCCATTTTATTTATTTATTTATATTAATATCACATAAGCTAATGCAATATTACAAAACTATTGGCTGCAACAAAGATACTAAAGGTTTCAATTAATAAAACTATGCTACTAACAATTTCAATTATAAAACTAATGCTACCTGTAAAGCTACTATTTATACCCGAACTCCCTCGATCAATAAACCATCTGCTTAACGTCTAATCTAACAAAGTCCTATATCCTTTTTCCTTGCGTTGTATAATAGACCAAATTTTCAACAGAATTGAAAGATTTTAAGGAATAGCAGTCATAATATTTATTAAATTTTTTATAATTGCTTAGAAATTTTAACAACCGTAAATAATTAGTATACAAAAAATTCATAGTCTAAATTTGAAGTTTAAAAATTTGGTCAAAAGAAGTTTTTTATTACTTTAAAACATTTTTTCTTTTATTTTTTTCCTAAATTAAAACAAAAAAATTTTAACGAAAAATATACAAAATGGTAAAAAATTTAATAAAGTTTAATATATACATATATGTACATATATATGTATAATTTTATGACTTTAATTTTTGGTAGTTTTATTTTCGAAATTAAATTCTTTCTCTTTATTACAATTTTATTGTTTTACATATTTTTATTTATTTTTTTTTTTTGAAATAATAATAATTGCCTAAGTAAACATTATTTTATATCAAAATAATTTCAAAAATGAAATTATGAAAAAAAAAATAAACAAAAAAACAAAAAGTATATATGAAATAAACCAGAAATAAAATGACACAATTTTTTTTTGTTTTTTTTTTAGGGAGAATTTTACTGGGTAAAAATTTTCAAAATAAAATTTTAAAAGATAAAATATTTAAATTATTCTTTTGTTACATTTTATTTTTTTTTTTTTTTTGTTTTGGTATATAAAAATTTTTGGTTTTGAAGTTTTATTATTTTACATTACATATGTACCATTTTATAATATTGTACATTTTATTGTATGGCTTTTTTCAATATAATAACAAAAAATATAAAAAATTAAATGAATATCACATTCTTTTGTTATTTAAAATGAAAAAAAAAAAAAAAACAAAAAAACTTCATAATTTTCATTTTAAAATTTTCCATTTTCCATTTTTCTTTTTTGTTTTTTATTTTCTATTTAAAAAATACTTAATGTATTGGAGATTCACCTAGTCCTAAACTATATACATATACTATATACAATTATATACCTACATAATAGATAATAATATATTACTATAGTATATAGATTAGACGAATCATAGATTTTGTAAAAGGTATATAAAATATTTTTTTGGTTTTAAAATTTATTCAAATTTAATTTCAAAAAGAAAAAAATTTTTTTTTTTTTTTTTTTTTTGGAAAATATAAAATAAAGTCAACTTTGCAGAACAAAAAAATTTTATTAATTTTATGGTTTCATATCATACAAAAGTTTTTTTTTTTTTGGATATTTTGGTTTTTTGTCTATTCATTCTAAATAAAGGTAAAGTTAAAAATGTTTTATTTTATTTTAAATTAATAAAGACTGTAGTAATGGATAATTCATCTGCTATCTCCATATAATACGAATTTCAATATATTTTTTTTTTAAGAATAATATTGTTTAATGATTTTTTTTTTTCCTTGAAATACATTTTTTATTGAATTTTTTAAACTGATATTAAATTATATGAATATAATGGTAAATGGATTTAATTGATTTTTAATTTAAATAATTTTGAAAGAAAAATAAAATTGTTGTTTATGAAAAAAATTATAAAGATAAAAAACTATATTATGTTTTTTTTTCATTTTTTTTTCACGATTCCCAAACTCTAGGAAAAGATTCTTTTACATATAAAGTTATTGTAGCCTATATCTACAGCCGAATAATTAACGGTTTAGTGAAATTAATGATTTCCGAAACTGAAATTTAGTCAAATATGAATAATAAATAATTTAGTGGATGCCCAATGCTCTTTATAGCCCTATGCTCTTTATAAAAATTGTAGCCTGTGAGATTAGGTACTGGGGAGAGGAATTGAAGAAAAATAGAATAAAAAAGGGAGAATTGGAACGTTAATTGCAAGCGAACTTGTATCTATCAAACGGGGGAACACATTGGATGAAAGAATTTTTCCAGTTTTAATGATTTTTACAAATAAATAAAACTTCCTACATTCACTTTTAAATAACATAGGAATTTCTAATCTTAAGTTTGAAATATGCTTTTGAGATATTAGCCAAATATCACTAGGAGAAAAATAAGCTTTACAATGAGAAAGAAAACAGAAACATTTAGAAATTTTCCTTGCTACATCAAAATTACGCTTATTGCACGATTTAACTGAATGACTAAAATATTGAAATTTTCGAACCTTTCAATAGTTTCACCTTGAATTTGAAAAAGTAAAAAAATTCTTCAGTTAAAGCAAAAATGGTATATATGAAACATTCAACATAGATGTAAGAAATTTTTTTGAATTAAAAATTGTTAGACAATTATTGGTATGTAAACGTATTCTTACAATTAAGATGATAATATCATAAAAATAATATTATAAAATTGCAACAATAAAATATATTTCAGCTATTTTTAGCAGATATTCCAGTCTAGTCACAATTAATTACAATTTAGATATATTTTAAGATTAGATTTCTTCTAAATAGTTACTATAGGTACAAAATCTAGATATTTCATAAAAAAAATAAGTTTTAAAAAGTCTTACAATAAAATATATTTCAAAAATAGAACATCTTTTTTTTATCTAGCCTCACCCCTTACAAAGCTACAGCCCTTCAATGTTTGAAAAAACGTTATTTATAAATATGTACAAATATATCACAGATTCTATTTTTCCAATTTTTCAATCTAAAAACACCAAACAACAGAACTTTTTTTTTTACTTTTATAAATCAATATGAAACAATTTTTTTAGTACATATTACATTTAGTATTTACATTTACCGTTAGGTTATTTGACAAAATATCTCTTTCATACTTCCATAATACTTCTAGATAATTTTAAGAGGAAAAAGATCTTAGATTTTAATTATTTTTTTTTGTACCACCCCCTGTTTATGTTATTAGAGATCAAAAATTAAAAATTTGCTATTTTTGGACACCTCTAACTGAGCGGTCTGTGCAAATTTTGTCAAAATAAAAATCAAAAACTAAAACTCCAAGATTACAATTTTCCGCACGTATTAGTAGCTTTTTCTGAGAGAAATTTTCACTTGATTTTGCTCATTTCCAAAATTTGGTGCGAATCACAATCATTTGTCTTTTGATTTTGTCTTGTTAATTTTTTTTTTTACAAATTTAAAAATATTTTCAACTTTTTTGTTTATCTAACAAAAAAAAAAAAAAAACAAGTATCCTTGTGTGAAAACTCCTAAAAAAGTTGTTATAAATTGTTTGTTAAGAGGATTTATTTTCAAGTTTTTTGTTTTCTCCTATATAAAAACACTTAATTTACTTTATTTTAAAACTTATAAAATATATCAAACCACAAAATATTAAATTTTGAAAACTCTGATATAATTAATTAGTTTTGAGTAATAAATAAAATTTAATTTTTAACAGATTTTTTATTAACAAAAAAAAAGTTTTTAATATTTATAAATAAATTTTTTTTTTTTTTTTTTTGGAAAACTCTGATAACCATATATTAAACATTTAATTAAAATTATTTCTATAATACTATTTTATTAATTATTTCATAATAATAAAAATAATAATTTTCAATTGTATACTAAGTATGTCACATTAAGTTTTTAGTCAGTCTTCGTTAAAAACAACAAAAACAAAAAATTTTTTTAATTAAAAAAATTTTTTTTTTGCTTTATTTTTATAAAATGAAATTAAAATATGTTGAACATTTCTATAGATGCTGAGTCTTAAATGAAAGATTATAAAATAATAATAAGAGGAAAGAATAGAGAAAACAAAGGAATTGAATTTATTAAAAAAAAAAAAAAAAAAAACATCTATTTTTTTTCTTCTAATATTTAACAATGCAATGACATTTTAACAGAAATAAAACTATAAGAAAATTTCTAAAGAAAGTATCTATAATGTACATTATTATATAAAAATTAAAATATATATATATATGTATATATATAATATTAGAAAATTGTTTAAAATCTTTTATTTACAATCAACCATCATTTATTGCACATCCAGGAAACATATATCTATATATATATATATACATACTTACTATAAATATAATAATAATAATTGTTTGTTTTGTTATTTGTTCTGGATTCTATAATGAAAATGAAGAACTAAAAATCTTTTCACATATGTTCTCTAAGATGAAATCCTTAAAATGACTTTTTTTATAGACTCAATACAGAAGTGAAAGAAAAACAACCAAAAGAAAAAAAAAAAAAACATAAAAAGAAGAACATAAAATAAAACTAAGAGGTTATTAAAGAATAAAAAAAATAACACAAAAAAAAAAAAACAGTAGATGTTCTTTCTTAAACCTTTTTTTTTTTTCATTCTCAACCTCTATCCACCCCATTTTTGTTTAACATTCTTTTAAATATTTATTCCTTAAGGCAAATGCCACTATGAAAAAAAACTAAACGTAACAGAAAAGTACATGTAAAAATTCTCGTCACAAGAAGTTGAAAAGAGTTGGAAGATGTTAACATAAAACAAAAAAAAAAAAAAAAAACAAAAACGGGAGTAGTCATAAAAACAACCATGGCAAAAAAAAAAAAAAATTTATTTTTATTACAGTATATGTAATTATATACAATTAAGGTCATCATATCTTTAACATTATTTTATTTTTTATTTTTATATATTATGTATATGTGTTTCTGTAAGATTTATATTATATAAATTAGTATTTATGTAACAAAAAAAAAAAATAAAAAAAAATAAAAAAAACAAAACGTATGTATTTAACAATAAAGGTTAAAATATGCTTTATTCGAAGTGTTTATAATGTTTACAAATAAAGTGACCATTTACTCTTAAAATTCAGAAACGAATATATTTAAAAAATTTTTTTTTTTAAATTTAATCCCCCGTTACATAAATGTGACAAGGAAATTACACAGGCTTTCCTTTTTAAGCATGGCGTTGCTATAAATGTCGTAATAGGAAATTATTCTTACAACGTCTCTGGGATACAAATCCACGTTCCTTCGGTGTTTACAGCGTATTTTATATGCTCTGTTCCATATTAGACTCCGGGGAGTCTAGACTTAGACTCTATGTATTTTAACAAGATAACACAAACTATTTTAATATTTAACTAAGATGTTAAAAAGGAAAAACAGTACAAAACAAAATTTTTTAAAGGACACTTTTTAATCTACTGATTTTTATCGTCCTGTAAGTTTATAATCTTTGATATAAAAAATATATTTTGTATGTACAAATACGAATTACTGAAAATAAAACTATATATTTAATAGTATAAAAAAAAAAAAAGATTAGCTGGTTACCTTAAAAACTACATAAAAAAAAAAAAAAAAATGAAATTAGTTAGTGGAAGAAAAGTTTTTTTTTTTCACTCTCTGAAGGACTTTTAATATAATTAGAAAATATTTACACTTTTAATCATTTTTTAGCACCCATATAAGCTTTTAGGAAAATTTTTTTTTTTTTTTTTTTTTTTGTTTTTTTAATAAGGTATAAGGTATTGTGTATATACATTTATACATATCATGTATATAAATATATATAGAAACTGTAAGTTAAAGGTGTACTTTAATAAAATTTCATTTTAATTTTTGATATGAAAAGAATACGAAAAGTTTTTTAAAGTTTTGTTTTTTTTTTCAATGGAAATTTTTGTATAGAAAATGAAAATGATAGAAATAAAGATTATCTGCTTTGAATTTAGAATTGTTTTAAGAATTTAAAAAGAAAAAAAAAAAATGTTTGATAGTTTAGATTTTAGCCTATGGGTTATTCTACAACTCTTAAACTTCGGAACAAAAAAAAAAAATTTTTTTTTAGTTCTCATAAATAGAATTAAAAAATTAAAATTTTTTTTTATAAAGATCGAATTCAATAAATGAACGAGTAAAGTTTAAAAGGACTGCTAGACAATGGTTTAATTAAATAAAAGATGCAAAATAAAAAAGTTATGCATTGAGTTACTAGCTAATATACTTGATCCAATTTTTTTTTTTTTTAATTTTTACGGGAAAATTTTAAACATGATGTCCAAATCCGATTCCGAGAATTTGAAAAATGGTGCTGTGTTGTAAAACCGGAAGATATTTTCGAATATGGTTTTATGAGGAATTATTTTTTGTTAATACTTTTTTTTGGAAGCATCCTTGTGTTAAAAAAGTTTCAAGATTAAAATCTGGATTTTACGATTCAAATTTTACAGTTTTTCGATTTAAAAATAAAATTTTCTTTCGAGATTTTTTTTTTTCTAAAATTATTTTCAAAATATTCAATATTTCAATTATATGTGGTAGATTTTTTTTTTTAAGGATATTATCATGCACTGGTTATTATTATACCAAATAAGATAATAGAAAAGTAAAATATGAACAGAATAGATGAAGATTTGATGAATGAGAACTTGATTTGATATCAATGGGACCAGTGTTTTTATTTTGTCTTTAATTTTTATATAAAATAAAGAAAAAGCTTCAATATATAACAAACTGACGATATAATCAAGAGGAATAAAGATTGAAAGCTGTCTGGATCTTAGACAGTAGTATAAAAACTTTGAGCCACTAAATAAAACTATACACATAAACAAGGATTTCACAGGATTTTAGGTGTAAAGATAATTGTATATCCACCCTACCCAACAACAACAACAACAACAACAATTAAAACAAAGAAAGACAAAATTTCCTTATTGAATTAAAGCATTATGAAGATTATATATTTTTAACGTATACAGTAGTGCGATGAGGATTAATTATTCATTATTTTAAGATAAATTTTAATATTTAAAATGAACGAAATAAAAGAAATTTTCTTAAAATAACTTAATTTTGAAAATTATTTTGTTTAGGGTAATTAAATAAATCAAATTTAACTTATTTTTCGCATTAAAATTTCTATTTAAATTATTTTTTGTTTTATTTTTATTTTATTTTTAGGTATTTTAAATTCATTTTTCAGTATTTTCTTTTCAATTTTTTTTTTTTTTTGTTTTAATTCTAAGTAATTGAGTTGAATTAATTAAATATTATAAAATATTCAAAAGATAAAGATAATTTTTTTTTTTTGTTCTTTTGGTACCCTTTTATTTCTAAATAAAATATTTTTTTTTTTTTTTTCATTTTTAAAATATAGTTTTTATATTTTTAAGAAATTTTTAAGATATTTTAGAGGGGTTGAAGGGATAGGGGAGGTAATAATTCGCAATGAAACTATTAAAATAAAATGTTAACGTAAGATTTTTATTTTTTTTTTTTTTACAGTATTTAATTTTTTAAATTATTTTTTAATGTGACAGATTGACATTTTAGTAGATATGTTTATTATTTGGGCGATAATGTATAGCTTTTTAATATTTTAATTGTATTATAATATAATTTGATTTATTCGTGTTTTAAAGATAAAGTTCAAATTTTGAAATTACGAATAAAATTTTAGAATATTATTATAATATTAAATAGTGCCAGTAGCTTGTTATAAAGACGGAAGTAAAATAAATCTATATGAAATGTATTATAATTTACAATTAAAATTTTTTTTGTGTTAATCTTTATTAAATACACATGTAATGTCAAGATTTTAGCCCTTGAAATTGATAAAAGTCACATAATTAAACGTAATATGCAAAATTTCTTCAAAATCGTTATGGTTTGTGTTTTTAATTTCACCTCGATTTTATAAAATAGTATAACTGACCACAGAATTGATAACAGATTCATGCATTATGAAAATTATATATGTATGCATTTACTATTTAAATCAGTTATTTATAATTTGTGTCTCTTGAAAACAAAAGATTTTCTATACTAATCAAAACTTAAATTTAGACTGAACTTAGTATTTTAAAAACGTATTGAACGACGGTAAAGATCAACAGAAATATTGGAGAATGGTGTATAGATATTTAAAAAAAAAAATGATTTTGTCATACCGTATAATTTAAACCAAAAAAAAAAGAGTTTATTTTATCTTTTATATTTACCGCCTAAAATTTTTAACCTTTATGTAAAGAATGATACCAATTGTTTTGGGTATTTTTAAATAGTAAATATTTTATTTTGAAGTAGATGAACTAAACTTTAGCTTTACAATAACATCAGAAGTTTTCCAGAACAAGTAAAAAATTGAAAATTGAGATTAATATCAATTGTGGTCTTGTAGAAATTGAATGAAACAATTGCCTGTTGGGGGACTCGGTGGCCTAGTGATTAATAGCGTAAAAAATACGCTGTAAGCACCGAGGTAGTGTGGGTTCGAATCCCACACACGTCGTAAAGTTATTCCCCCTTACGACATGTACAGCCACGCCTGAACAGGAAAGGCTATGTAATTTCCTGTCC
This sequence comes from Poecilobothrus nobilitatus, assembly GCA_947095535.1. NCBI lineage: Eukaryota > Metazoa > Arthropoda > Insecta > Diptera > Dolichopodidae > Poecilobothrus > Poecilobothrus nobilitatus. The sequence continues at coordinate 31,110,934 of OX352773.1, read as the reverse complement.
ACATTTATGTGGCAGAGAAATGCATTAAAAAAAAATTGCCTGTTCTCACTCTTCACATTTTAAAAAGAAATTAAAAAAAAAAAGAAATTAATTGAGAAATATTATTGCTTTCGATTAACTCAAATACGATATAAATTTAAGTACAAAATAAGATAGTTATTATTGAAATTAAAAGAAAAGTCTGGAAAAAGGTTGTAAAGCTCTAGTCACCATATTCTTAATGCAATTTTCAACAGCTCGAATCAAACAGGATAAAAAAAAAACGTGTTAAACAGAAACGCTTAAGTTTAAACAGATTGAATTATTTGTATGACTTAAGGTGATGATGCAGTGTTCGCTTTACTTTGCGCGTTGCTTTTTAAATAAAATGTTGATCCAATATTAGTGTCTCTTTATGAAATATATTTAAATTATGAAAATTATATTGTCAATGACAAGAAACAACCAATATAAAATAAAAAAAAAAAAAAACACAGAACAAATTGATTGTCAACGCTCTTAAAAGTAGAAAGTTGCACAACTCTACCGTCGTTTCGTTGCGGCGACTTTTCGTGACGCGTTACCATTGAAACCGTATTTAAATTAATGTATTCTATTCTAAAACGTCAAAGCGAATGGCGAGGTATTGAGAGCAAAGAGTCATCACTTTTAGGATCAATCAATTAATTAATATTATATAAAATGCATCTTACCTGTCATTCACGAATAAAATAACCCAAAAAAAAAAAAAATATTTACTTACAAAATTAAATTTTATGTAGTATATTTATAAAAATTTTACTAAATATTTCTTTTTTTAAACAAAATTAAAATTTTTGATATTGTTCCAATTAAAAAAAAAAAAAAGTAAAAAACATAAATTTTAAATTTAAAATTTTCTTTTAACAGAAAACAAAATCACGTTTATTAATATAAGCGCTCTACAGATAAACTGAGTAGATCTTTATCCGTTTTCATTCTCTATTATTTAATATTTTTTTATTGTTGTCGTTTTTTTTTTTTTTTTTTTATTTATAAAATTTAAATTTAAATTTGATGATTTATTTTACTAATCAGATTATGTTAGAATCTAATTAAAAACAATAGAAATGTTTCTTTTTCGCATCCAAATTTTCTAAATAAATATTAAACAAAGGAAAAAAAAAAGTAAAAAAGAAAAGTAAAAAAAAAAATTTGATATGAATGAATCAAAGTCATGACGTTTTGACTTTAAAGTCATTTAAAAAATTTTCATTATTTTTTTTTCTTTTTACATTATAATTTCTTTGTATCTTTTTGATGTAAAACAAAAAAAAAAAAAACATATTAGCGAATTCAAATACTAGTATTCAATTTATTTTAATTTTTTTTTTTATTTTGTAAAGGTACAAAAATAAAAACCCCAAAAACAAAAAAAAAAAAAATCATATAAAATTTAATTTTATTGATCTCACCAAAAGTTTTTTTTTTTTATTTTTTTTTTGGCAACTGCTATTCAACATGTGGTAGGGTATTAAAAGGTGATGTTTTATGTCATTATTGTGGCACGTACATACCTGAAATGAAAAAAAAAAAAAAAAAAATAAGAATATTATAAAAATTAAAAACAAGACAGTATATGTAAATTTAAATTTGATAAGGGCGCACAAATACAGAACGTTAAACATTAGTTTTCCCATGAAAATTGCATTTTATTTTTTTTTGAATTTTAAGACAATCAAATTTAGTTAAAAACCCTTTAGAAACTTATTAAAATAAGATATTTTGAAAACGCATATAGTTTTTTTTTTTTGTTTTAGGGGAATGCGGGGTTCTGATATTTTATAAAATTTTCTTTTTGAGATAAACGTAAAAATTGAAATACCGAATTGTAAAAGAAAATGTTGTATTTATTATAATAAATATAGTTTAAAATTTTCACTTTCAGTTTTTCAGATTAGAGAAGGTAGAGAAAACATTCATTAAAAATTGGATTAAAATTTTAGTTTGAACATACAAACATTAATAAGAACTACATGGTAACTTTACCTAAAATGGTTTATAAATTTTTATTAACAGATTAACGGATAGATTGACAGAGAAAAGCTTTTCAGAAAGAGCATTTTATAAATTTTTTTTTTTTTTTGTAAGTTTACTTAAACTTTATAAATAGCAAAATAAATTTTGATATTTAAAAGGTAAACAAACACTTTTAAAAAAAAAATATATATTAAAAATATTGAACATTTTTAATTTTCTATTTTTAGTACCATTTTTTTTTTAAGATTTTATTTTTGTTTGTTCAAAAATAGAAAAATTAACAACTAAATATGGCACTTAGCATTCGATTTAGAATTCAATAAAAAAAAAAAAAAAAAAATGGAAAATTCATAAAATTAAAATTAGAAATGATTTGAAATAACTTTTTGTATTAAATTTCATTTAATTTTATATCCGTTTTTATTTTATACATATAGAAAATATTTTAAAACTATAAAAATGTGAATGGTAATAGATTTATAGCCCTATGGTATTACAACGAATATAAGAATATTTTTAGTTGGGATATTATAACATTCTTTTATAAGATAATTTGTATTAACAAAGGCGTTTAAAAAAAATTTCATCAATTTCTTAATTTATTTTAAATTGGACGAAAAATTTGATGAAATTGCAGTTAAAGAACTGGTAATAAATAAAATTTTTACATAACATTAAAGGTAGTATTATTATCTTAAAATTGTGCTATAATTTAAAATTTTACCCATATAATTAATTAAGTTGTAGAAATTTCTTTTTAGAAAACATTATGTATGAATGAGAAGAGGAGAACAAAGCCTTATCAGTACCTATATAAGATTATAATTTATTTATGTATTTATTTATTTAAAATCTGGGCGAAATGAAACCCTTACAGGTTGTTATAAAAATGCAATGTATATATACAAAAAATTTTAAAAATTAACTGAAAACCTAACTATATAAAAACAAAACAACAAACTCTTAAAATGATTGAAAAGAAAAAAAAAAAAAAATTGATGAAGGCGTAAAAAAGTATTGAGTATTAATCATGAGTACGGAACCCATAGTTACAGTTTTATGCGCTTCCAGAAGCAAAATTTTTTTAGACTTCCTATGCACAAATATTAAAAATTATTAAATGCGTGCTATAGTTAATTTTGACTTATAAAATGTCATAACAAAACATTACAGCTGCTGCATTTCGTCTGGTTTCCAACGTATCAATTTAAATGAAGAGTAAATTTTTCAAAGTATCCTGTAACATCTGATTTCCAATTAAATTCACGTAAACAAAACTTTATTTTATGTAGACTTAAACTTTATTCGGTTCTTTTAATATGCCTATCATAAAAAGTCATCCAATTTATATGTGCATCATATGCCAGATGAGACCAAACCAAAGAGATGTATAAAGATTTAAACGTGTAGGAATTAGAAAATTTTTGGGAAATTGCGTTCATAAAACCAAGTATAGAAAACACTTTAGAGATTATGAAATCAATCTGTGTGGTCAATGGTGAACCGATTGTCAAGGATTATTTTTAAGTCTTTAATTATATATTTTCAGCGGCTGAATGAAAGAAGGATTATAATATAAAAATAAAACTGTAAATTTAATATTAACTAATTGATATGATACCTACAAATCTGAGCGTAAATTATTATATACAATAAAGTATCTAGATAAAAATTTTAGTTTTAAATATTCATTGCTACATACATATTTTAAAATTATTTTCATTTGTTATTGTGGTATATGGCATATGCGTTTTTTTTTTTTTTTGAAACCGTTGAAAAAGATAACCCAAAAGTTTTCTATTTTTCCTAAATATCCATTTATGCTATAGATACAAAATAAAAAAAAAAAATAAAATATTTTGATAAAAAAAGTATTTTTTCGTTTTTTTTTTTTAAATGCAGTCATTCATGGTTTTAAGTACAATTTTATATAAGTTGGTAATTTAATTTTAATATTAAAACGAGAGAAAATAAAAAAAAAATTAAAAATAAAAATTATACAAAACTAGAATTAATTCAAAATAATATAAAAAAAAAAAAATAAAATCAAATAAAAGAAGAGAAAGTCAAAATAGAAATTAAAATGTTTTACCAAAAACTTTTTTTTTTAGAATTAAAAATTTAAAAATGGTTTCAAAATAATTAAAACTTTCTCTTTTTTTTTTTTTTTTTTACTTTTAGAGAGAAAAAACTTGCACAGTAGCATTGCATAAAACTAAGAAATAAACAGTTTTAATTTTAATAAAATGGCGGATAAAATAATCAAAATAATAACATTTTTTTAAAGCTCTTAAAACTAATCTCTTTTTAAAATATACAAATGTATGTATGTGAAAACAGATAAAAATGAAGAAGAAAGAAAATGGATAAAAACAAAATAGAAATATATTATATAAAACAAAACAAAGAAAAAAAAAACCTTAAATCTTAAAAAAAAAAGAAATTTAAAGGGGCTTTCACTTAAAAATGGTAAAAACTTTATTTATATTTTATTTATAAACTTTACGAGTTTTATTTATTCAGGGCTTTTTAAACTTTGTTAATTTTTATTTATTCTTTGTTTTTTTTTGTGTTTTGCAATTATCATACTTTGCATTAATTTTATATACATAAAACTTAGAAAGTAATTTTGAAGTTTATTATGTAATTAAAAAAAAAAAATTTTTTTCTGTATTTAAATGTTCATATCGTAAGTATGTGAAAAGCGACGATCTTAATATTGTACTGCATATTATTAAAAAACAAGAAAATAAAAGAACAATTTTAAGTTTTGATTTATATTATGAACATTTAAATTTTAAAGGATTTTTAATTAACCAATAAAAAAAAAAAAAAATTAAATAAATTACAGAAAATACAAATTTTTTAGATTTTTAAGTTATAATAAAGATTTTTAATAAAGTTTTAATAAGTTTGATTTGAAACTTATAAAAAAAAACAAAAACAAAAAAAAAACACCCCTATAAGTATGCAACATCTTTTATTTTCTTTAGTATATAATATTAGTTTATGGTAGAAGGGCTATGTACTAAAATAGAGTTTGATCCAAATAGTATTGACATTGGCAGTTTAAAATACGACACCCATATTTCAAATAGAAATATGTGTGTCTATGATGACTGGTGGTTAAAAAATTAAATTGACTCTGTAATAGTTTCATATTAAAGTTTTAATTTTTTTTTTTTTTGTCACAGTTTTAGTCAAGTAGGTTAAGTTAGTTTTTAAGCTTTTATTTTTTACACATAAGAAAAATAAATTAGTTTTTAGATATGTTTTTTACAATTAGTATATAAAAAAAATAAAAATACATATAAAATTATTATTTGTTAAATACAGAAGAGTAAATTAAAAAAAGAAAACCAAAATTTACAAAATAAAAAATTATTATTTTTTACATGTAATTCAATTTAAACATTAAGTTAATTTAATTTTGTAAAATTTTTAAGGATTTAAACAGAAACAGAAGGAATAAATAAAAAGGAACAACAAAAAACTAATAAGAGAGCTGAAATAACTTCAGTCATATATTTAGTAATATACAAATTATAATATATTCTATTTTAGTTTTATTTAAGAATAACTGTATACCTAATATTGAAGTTACTTACCTCAAAACAAAAAAAAAAAGTTTTCTTTGGGGCCCCGGTGGCCTAGTTAGTGGTTAAGCACGCGGCTTATTAACTGAGGGAGGGCGGGTTCAAATCCTGCACAGGTAGCATTTAAAAGAACTATCTAAAGCTTGGTAGTATTTTGGAACTAAAATACATAACAAGAAACATACATTTATTGAAGTGAAAGGATATTAAAATTTTAATTTATTTTACTTCAATTACGACTTGATACTGAAGTTAATGATGATAGAACAGTGCTTGTTAAAGAAAACAGGATATTTTGTAAAAAGTTTGTAATCAAATAAAAGTAGTTTAAAGTTGCTGCGTAATTTTTTTTTTTTTTTTAACCAAATTATTTAACTTAAATCTTCTTTTATTTTAAAATTAAATAATAATAACAGATCATGAGACTCCAAATGCATTATTTGATCTTGTATTGACAGGTTTAGTTGATTAAAATTTCGGTAATTTGTTCTATTTGTAAACATTATTGCTTTTATTTGTTTTATTTAATATATATACTAAAAAATTTAAGATTCTTAAACCTTATAAAAAAAAGTTTTATAAAAAAATGAACAGTATTTTTCACATCATCATTAATTTTAGAAAAGTTTCTTGCTCTAAAAGCAGAAAAAAACCAAAAAAACAAAAATATTTTAATTAAATGGGATATTTTTTCACCTTCTATATTTTTCTTAAAATTTTGCAATTTAAAAAAACTTTAAAATTGTTTTTAATAATATATTAAATATGTATTTCTAAAGTTATTTTTTCTTTACTCACTTTTTTTGTTTTTGTTTTTTAATTTTGTTTTCTAAAATAAGCTGAGCTAATTGTGTTTTTGCTTACTTATCTTTTTTCTTATTTTTTTTTTTGTTTAAGGTTATATTTATTTCATTTTTTTTTATTTTTCCTTTTCTCTTTATTTATATTTATTTTTACTTAACTCTTCTTTATTTCGTTTCCATATTTTTATTTTTTGTGTTTGTTTGTTTTTTTTATTTATATAATTTTTTATTATTTTTCTGCTTATATATTTAAAATGTAACTCATTATATTTCTTATTTTTCGCATTATAATTTTTCTACCTTAGCTTGACAACTTTTCTGTTTTTTTTTTTTTTGTTTTTATGTGAATAAATTCTACTGTCGTTGTTTTATTTTTATTATTTTTTTTTACGTTAAGACTTGTTTTTTTGTTATTGTTGTTGTTTTTTTTATTAAAATCATCTTTTGTCTTTAACTTATACCATATATATCTGTACATATATTCTAAATTATGTATTATAAAGCTTATAATAGAGTATAAACACAGAGAACAATTACAGAACATAGTTATAAATATATACGTATATATAGATAAGAAAAAATTCAGGAATTTTCAAGGAACAGAGTTTTTACCTTAAAAAAATAAAGAAAATATATATTTCTAATAAGATTTGAAATGAAAACAGAAATAAAATTATTTTACCTCATAAAAAATAAGAAAAACTAAACCAAAACAATAATATTAGATATAGAAAATAAAAAGTAAATATTCAGCACAAAACAAAAAAAAAAAAAAAACACAAAAAAATCAAAACAAAAAAAAATTATGAAAGAAAATATAAATTTCTTCCTTAAAAAAAATAATCCCTAATATGTTTTTGTTACTGTTGGTTCTAAATGTTATTTTAGTTATGGTTAGTGTTACCGTTGTCGTAGTCTTCGTTGTTTTTATTCATTACTGTTGATGTTGTTGCCTATTTTGATATTATTGTAATAGAAAATGGTAATAAAACCTAATTTATATCTTACTATATACAAAATAAACAAAAAAACAAAAAAAAAAAAAACAAAAATAAAATGAAAATAAAATGAAAATATGGGATAGAAAAATATATAAAACAAATAATTTTTCTTTTTAATTTTCTTTCCTAAAAATGTCAAATATAAATTTAAAAACATTTATACACACGCATACATTACATACATTTACAGTACACATATATGAACAAACATTAGAAAATATTAAACAGTATGAAAAAATTTTCATTTTTTTTAATCAGGGTTGTAATGTTTATTTTTTCAGGGTGAAGGTACAATAATTGCAAGATGTAGATAGTAGTTGCAAGCTAAACATCGTAAACTATAAAAGATTTTAAATTTTTTATAAATTGGTATATGAAACTGAAATTGATGTCTGCTTAGATACATATATGAAACTCAAATTGAATTGAAAAGCTTTACTCACTCTGTACTGTAAAAAAGAATTTTTATGCAATATTATAGTATACATATGAACATATTATATAATGTTATGTATGTATATATCAATATTTTTTACATCTTTTGTTATTAATAATTATTATAAAATCATTCATTTGGAAGAAATCTTTCGATAAATTTATATTATCCTTTTCGTCTAGTATATAAAATCTTAACAGTGGCTTAATTCTTAATTTTGTAACAAGATAAGTATTTTCAGTATGAAATTCTCTAAGAAAGAAAAGTAATCATATGTGTGTCACCCTTCCCTTTGTCAGTATAATTTATTGATTTGTTATTGCTTTTGGTTTATATCCGTTCCGGTCCTTCGGGTAGTTGTCATATAAATTTCTTAACTCACTTTAAATATATCTTCACGTCACGACTAATAAATCGCAAATTAACATGCACCAAGTTTTGTAACAAATTTTATCATGGCCAGAAAGTTCATTATCGGAGTTTCAAATAATAGGACTATATATTTTCGAGTAACTGATATACAATTTTCTGGAACAGGATCATAACTAAAAACTAAGTGGATTAAGTTAAATTGCAAATAGGCAGATCATATAAATTTCTCGATGTCGCTTGCATATCTTCAACAATAGCAAGGATAATGCTTTTTTATAATACTATAATTAGTGTGGTAGTACATAATGTATTTTAAACATCTTTATAACAGGTTCGTGCCGGACTAAACCAGAGCAAATGTATTCTTTATCATTTAGTTTTTCTAAATTGAAAATCTTTCCTAAGCGTTACAATTAAAGCATTCGGCTTGCGCCTACTATCAGTCCGCTTGTAATGAAATAGGTCAATCAACTCCATATCGCAAAAACCTAAGCAAAATTTTTTGTAGTTCTAAACAGAAAACTTATGATAAACATAAGACTGGTATAATTGCATTTAAAGGACACATTGAAATTTTATTTAAACCTAATAATAAAACTCTATTAAACTAAAAATTTTTCGGATGGCACTTATATTTTCTAAGGGGCACATCCAAATTTGACCACTAAATATTATATGTACCACCTCTGATTTGTTCTTTTTTTAATATGAGTAAAAAATAAATATACAAAAATAAAAGGAAAATTATTTGTCTAGTATAAGATATAAAGTAATAATAAATAAAGTGTAGAAAAGGCAAAAAGCGAAGATAAAAAGTGAGAAAAAAAAACGAACAATAATAAAAGAAAAAGAACATTAAATATACAAGACAAAATGAAACGATATGAAATAAAATGAAATGAAATGGAGAGTGATGTAAACCAAATCAACGATAATCTACTTAGTTCATTTCGAATAATTGAACTGACTATTCTGAATAACTAATAACAATACGACCTCAGATGAAAAACACAAACTTATAGGACAGAAAAAAAAAAAATTGTGAAATGGAAAATTTCTAATGGTATAATCTTTTATCAATCAAAGACTTATTTTCGAAGATGATGATAAAAATAAGGAAAACAAAAAATAATCATAAAAAGTAAGTAAAATAAATAGATATAAAGAAAAAAAAAATGAGAATAAATAGTCATAATATAAGGGATAAAAATGTAAATAAAATCAAAACAGAATAGAAAAGAATAGAACAATATAAAAAAAAAAAAATGGGGAAAAAATTAAGTGTAAAAGAAAATATATAAAAAAACAAAAAAGAAAATGAAAGAAAGATTTGTAAGATGTTGAAAAAAGATTTTCTTTTTACATTTTTTTTTGTTTTTTTTTTTTTTTGAAAACTTTTCAATTAAAAAGTATTATATTAGTTTATTATGTTTTACATTTTATTATTTGAAATCTGTTGCTTAACAAACTGTTGCTCCCTGTTTTTTTTTTTTTTTTTTTTTGCATTTAAATTTATAACTATAGGAAGGATAAAAGAGAATTATGTTAAAAAATTTGAGAAAAAAAATTATGAAAAGTTAATACCTACTATTTTTTTTTTTTTTTAATAATGGATTTGAATGTAAAAGTAACAATTTGACTTAGTGCTGGATCATCTGTCTATCAACAGAAGAGAATCAAATTAAATTTTATTGCCTACAATTTTGTTTTTTTTTTTTTTTAATTTCATGAATCTAACAAGATTTAATGAATAATGATATTTAACTAAAATATATTTGACATTGAAAATATATCTCTGGAAAATCAATTATTCTTTAGTTAGATTAACAAAAATTAATAATTGAAAGACCAGAATTAAAGGATGACATATTCAAGGATTCTTTAATTGAGACTGAAAGTGTACAGTTAGATAAATATTAAGGTTCGTAATCTTTTGGAGTTATTAGAGTATATCGAAGTTAAACTTTCCCAAAAAGAAACGTTAAAAAACTGTAAAATTTTTAAAGGTTTTATTCCAGGTCCTTAAATTTAGATTTAACAATTTTAATTGTTTGGAAATTGCCCATTTTTTTTTATAATTTTTAGGGAAACGTTCAAAGATTCTACACTTTCTGTTACTTTTATTCTTAAAATTTCCATTTAATACTTCGTATTTTTATGTTAAAGTGGTTGAAATATTTTGAAAAGTTTTATCTTTTGTAATTGTTTTTTATTCGATGTCCTACTGTTATGACTTGTATATATATATATTTTTTTACGCTTTTAAAAGAATGTAAAACTATAAGGAAATCATATTCAATATTTTTATTTTGATATAACCCTTTTCTGATTTTCAAATTTTTTTTTCTATTATACAAGTCTGCCAGTTTTAAAAATATTTAAAATTTTCCGCCTAAAAGTATGTGAAACTTAACACAAAGAAAAGTGTTTATCCATATTTATTTATTTTATTTGATCAAAATTTTTTTTGAAAAATGTGCTAAACATGAGTAAGAGATGTGTTTCTAATGATTCTTTTAAACATATTTATATATGAATTTTCTGAACATATTTTCCTCGTAAATTGATAAAAGGGGTTAAACATAAAAAAAACATTAGTACAACAGCTTGTATTATTTGCTCAAACGAAATTTTTATTGGCCAAAAATATAATTATTATTGTTGTTTTTTTTTTTATTTAATTATTTACAAGTACTGTTATTTACAAGTACAACTAACATTTACATAATATACATATTTATATACATAATATATATTCAATTAAAATAAAATTCAAATATTATAGCAAACGGTTTTGGGTTTTAAAAATTCTTTTCCATAAAATCAATCAAAATTTTATTAATACTTTGATTTTTTCTTTTTGTTTATGTAAATTGTTTGTATTATGGACATGTACGTGAAGCTGCTGTACTACAATATAATTTGACTGGATCAAATGCCATATTATTTCCGCATTCCATTGGTGTGTCCATAAAATTACCATGTGAATCATCAAAACAGATATGATATATTTTACAATTGTCGGGATCAGCTTGCCATCCAGCAGCAGTACATTGAAAAGCAGTTACTTTTGAAAAATAATACGTTTCTATTTAGTCAAATTCAACACAATATATTACAAAAATAAAAAAAATTTGTCTTTAAAACTCACCACTTTCCATAGCAATAGCGAAGATAACAACCAAAAATAATAAAGCAAATGTATATTTCATTTTAGAATAGTTTTAAAATTTTTTTTTTTTTTTTTTGAAGTTTCCTATTGAGCTGGTAGAATACTTTTTGAATTCTGCTTTGAGATTGATTTTCTATTCAAATTGTTCATCCTTTTATACTAAAATAAGAATTTAAATAAACCAATGTATATTTGAAAGAAATTGAAAGCCGCCAAAAGCAAATAACGATAAGCTGAACAATTTAATATATATATATATATATTTAGGTATGTTATATAAACAAAAAAATGCAAAAATGGTGTAATAAAAAATATTTCATTAGTTTTTAAAACGCTTTTAGTACCGCTATTCACAACAAAATATTCTTTTTATTATTATTTTTATTATCTTTTTATTTTATGATAACTTTTAATCCTTTATAACACTTTCTAATTATACTATGAATATTGAAGGCCGTTTAATTCGATAAAGAAAAAGTTTTCAAATAATAAAATTTTTAAGTTTTTCTGAATGTGTGCGATATTTTAGAAGGAGTGGTGTACAAATAGATAATATGATTCACTTTTCAATTTATATGATATAAAATTTTATTTTTAGTTTTAATATTTTTTGCTTTAAAATATTTTTAAAACCCATATTTGTGAATGATTCAAAAAAAAAAAAAAATTCTTAATTAAAAAATTTTTATTTAATATTGCATAGGAGTTTATGTTACCTAATATTACCTAAAAGTTAGAACATAAGCTGTAAAGACATATAAGATAAGACTTGGATAGTTAATTCCAAATTTTAAATCCCAAAATACAAAAACTCAAAAACAAAGTTGGAAACATTTAAAAGTATATTACACCAAATACCAAATATTTAAATGTATATTACAAAATTAAGACAAATTACCAAACTGCTTAATCTCAAATATCAAAAAAAATCTTAAACTACAAAACATCAAATATACAAAATCGTAAATTCTAAAATTCCAAATTGTAAAACCGCTTTTTCGTGCATTCAATTACTATTCTGAGCACGTCGAATTTCCAAAAAAAAAAAACAAAATATGGAATAAAAAAATTTTAAATTAATTTTTGAAACTTGTTTTTGAATTCATCCCCGAATTTTGATGATAAATACAACTACAAATAAACCCTATTGAAACATTTATTTGGGAGCCCAATTAAACTCTTACTTTGAAGGTTTTTAATTTTAGGATTTTACAATTTAGAATTAATAACTTGGGATTTTTGAAAAATCTGGCATTTTGGGAAATTTGCGATTTTGTACTTTCAGGATTTTGATACGCTTCTAGGCGATAATTCAATACTACTAAAATCATTGGCTAGAAAAGTCAGTGTAATTGTATTTTCTTGCAAGGAGGATTTGTTAAGAAAAACTACATTTCCTTCCAATTAAAAATGCTTGGTGATGTTTTAAAGACTTGAATCAGAAGGTATACTCCAGTATACTCGGTCACCAAAACATTTCTATAATTTAATATTAAAGCATAAGATTCTGAATTTAAAACTAATTATATAATCCGCCTACTTTATTAGTTTTCTTATTCTTTTTCTTTCTGTTTTTTTTTTTCTTTTTTTAATTTCTATAATTTAAGAAGATTTAATTTTAATATCTTCATTCTAATTTCTAATTTTATATTCAATTTTATTATTTTTGTTTTCTTTTTCAATGTTTTTGTTTATACAACACGTTTAAATATGTATATATGTATATATATATATATATATATTGAAATTAGTATGCATATTCTAAGGTGTTTTAAAAGTGTTCAACAATTTCTACTATTATTTTTTCTATAAACATACAAAAATTTTAAATGTTTTTCTTTTCGTGTTTTGTTTTTTCTATTCATTCTATTTTCATTTCTATCTAATGTTCTTTTATACTTCAATTTTCCATTTTATTTATTTTTACTTTTTTTTTTTTTTTTATTTCTTATAAACAACTTTATTTTGTTTAGTTAGTTTAGTTTATATTTAGGATTTATTAAAACATAATTACATATACATATATATACCGTTGTCTATATACAATTCATTATACATATTATATTTACCATTATTATAGAATAAAAAAAAAACAGTAGCAAAATAGAACAAAAAAAAAAACATCTTCACGAAGTTTTTTTTCGATAGGTGAAAATCTAATGAGAATTTTCACTCTCTAGAGAGATTTGCAATAAAAAACAAAAAAAAAAACAGGAAGAATAACAGTGAATAAAAGATAGCAGCAGCCAAGAAAGAATAAGAAATTAAAGAAAAAAAACAGAAAGAGCGAATGAGATAAAAAATAAAAAGTGGTAAATAAAAGCAAAAAAAAAAAAAAAATCCATTTCATTATTATATAATTACGGTAAATTAACTTTAATACCTGATAATAAAATTCCGTCTGCCACGATTCTATACATTTATACATATGTGTGAATAAATTCTTACAATTGTATATATATACATATATATATGGATTTGAATATATTTAATTGTATGTGAATATATTATAAGTGTTCGTTTTAATAAATTCAGTGTAAGAAAAAGAAAAAATTAAAGGCAAAAATTTTTTCTGTGCCAAATGTTATCTTCTGTTTTTAAGGAGTCACTAAAAAATCATTTCAGTTTCTTATAATATTGTGTCTTCTTAATCCATTTTTCACGATTTAGGATAATCTTATATTGTAAAAATTGTATTTTCAAATCAATATAGTTTTATCCTTAACACATATTCAATTCATATTTAAAACTGGAATGTAATTTTAATATGATAGGAATGAAAAAGTTCTAAACATGAGGAAATACCGTTATATTTTAAATTAAAAACAAAATTATAGTTTTAATCATATTTTTGAAGAAGGTGTTCTATTAAACTGCTTGTTTTTTTTAAATTTTTCTTTAATTAAGTATAAAATTTTGTATATGAATTACCCTTAGTGAAGGTTATATTTATAGTATAGTAAAGATGAATAAAAAAAAGATTTTCAATGTTTTTTTATTTTTTTTTGGTATCATTTTAAAAAATTTTTAAAAGATAAAAATAAAAATAATAATATATAAGAAAAAAAGGAAAAATGGTATGTTACTGTTTTTCTTTCTTTTTTTTTTTTGTTGTATTTTCTTTCATTTTTTATTTATTTTTTTTGTTCCTTTCGTGTTACCGGTGATGTTGTTGTTGCTATATTATATTATTGTGAGAATGATAAGCTCTTGGGAAACTCCTTCAATCGTGTAATTTTAATCTTATAACATGTTTTTATTTTATTATATTTATTTATTTATTTTTATTTTGTTTGTTCTGTATTTTCTAATTTTGTTTTTTTTTTTTGTATTCTTTTTCGTAGTTTTATATTTTAAGCCGCTGTTAAGCTCAAGAAATTTTTTTTTATTGCCGCATAAACACATGTATGTATATTATATATGTATATTCGTATATACTTAGGTGGTTTTATTACTTTTTTTAAATGATTCTTTCACTTTTCAGAATAAACAAAGAGAACAAGAAAGAAAAAGAAACAAGAACATGGATAAAAAACGGATATGCACCCTTATGAAAAACTTTAAATTCTTATGTTCTTCAGTTGTTTGGCGCAAACAAAAAAAAAAAAGAAAAATGAAAGGAAGAAATATAAAAGAAAACTGTTGTTTTCGTATACTGGTGGCGCGGTTCTACAGTTATGTGAATTTTTATTTTTAAGTTTTTTTTTTTTACCGTTATATCCTGGTGTTGATATGAGTTTTTTTTTCTTTTTAAGAAGAAAAGTAAACTTAAAAAACGAAAATGTTTTTTAAGAATAGTGCTTCGTTATCAAAAACAAAAACAAAAAAAAAACGAAAAAAAGAAACCTTATCTTATTTTTTGTTTTGTTTTTTTTGTGTGATGAATAAGAGTATTTAAAAAAAAATACATATATATATATACATATTATGATTGTATAAATGAATGCAGTTACATATTAGGTGCAATATTATGTTGCAATAGCAATAAAATGCTTGTATAGGATTATAAAGTGCAAAAGGAAAAAAAGAAAAAAAAAAGCAATGTAAATTTTAACATATATAGGTAACGAATTGAGAGGAAAATTGTATAACAATTTTGTCAAAAAAAGAAAAAAAATAAAAGAAAATAAAAATTTTTTTTTCTTTCGTTATTTTTACCATTAAGATCCTTTTTTCTTCGTTGCAGTTTTAAACTAAAAGATACGTATGTATGTATGTATGTCGGTTGTAGATAATATAAAGTTTTTGTAATACTTATAAAGTAATATAATATGTACCTGTACGATATATGATAATATTATATTATGTATATTATAATTTGATATAACAAGATATTATATATATATATGTACTGCATTGGTATAATATAGTATTTACAGTTTGATATAATGACATTTTTATTTTTCTTTCTTTTCAATTGCGATTAGTTTAAAATGAAATAGAATAAATATTTTTTTTAATATTTTTTTCTTCTTAAGAAAATTTTTTTTATTTTGTATTAAAGAAAAATTTTATATATGATTTTATTTTCTTTAAAATAAAAATAAAATATATATATATATATATGTGTATATAAATTTATTAGTTTTTGTTCTTAAGAAGTGGAAAAAAGTAACTTGAAACATTTAAGATGCATTCTTAACAGTACCAAAATAAAGGAATCGATATTGTATGCCTGATATGACTGCTGTTGTTTGAATACTTTTCCGTTTTCTTAGTCTATTACTCAGCGCCAGCACTCATAGATGTGGTAAACACATCAAAATACACAGCCTGGTTAAAAAAAAGTTAACTGTTGTTCGGGGCTAGAATTTTAATTTATGTACCTATTCATTTTTTTCTATTGTACAAAAACACCCCACATTCCTACGAGTAAACAGGGTAGCTGAACCACGATACCTGTAGTATAAATAAATAAATACTTTTCAGTTTTCTTAGTCTATTACTAAGGCATTGCTGAAAAAAAAAAATTTTTTTTAAATAAATTTGTAATAGTTTTAAACTTTCCGTTGGTTTTCAGTTGTCAGCGTTAATCAGTTGTTTTGGTTTTTTAAGTCACGCAATTATAAAAGTAATAGATATGATATTATAAAGTAATTTCAAATTGTTCAAATATTAGCCTTTTACTTTGCCAACATTTGTTTGTTTTAACTTTGATAGAAATTCAAATTTTATTTAGAAATTTGTACGCCTAATTATCGGTTAATGCGGCATTTATGAAAATTTATTAAACGCTATATAAAAGATTTTTTAAAGGCTATAAAAATATTTGTAGTAGATTATGCAGAAATTGGATTTTGATGAATATTGTCAAATTTAAAAAAAGTACAAGATTTGATTTAAAAAAAACAAGAATTAATTGATAAAAATCAGGAAGAGTGTAGAGTAGGCTAGATCAATTTTAGGCTAGACGGACGAACATAACTTATACTATTAATATAAAATTTGATCTTCTTTTACAAAATTTCAGATATCTGATTTAATTAAATACCAACGTATATTTATGTAAATTTTGGAGTTGTATGACAACCAGTATGTATTGAATCCTTTTCCCTAAACCGAACAAATTTCACAGAAGTTTGTGCTATAAATCTTTATCTTCATAATTTTCTTTATTGTTAAATCATTTTGTACTGCATCGTTTACTCTTTTTATTTTGGCTTGCGAACATTTTTTTCATTACCATAAATATAGATTATTTTGTCACGTTTTACTACTGATTTTGATCCATCCATTGTGGTGTTGTCATTTTTTTTTTTGTTTTGATATTTATGTAATTATTGGTACACTTCATCAAATAATTTTATCCTGAATTGTATTTTAATCACCACTCTTTTTCTAATGAAATGTCAATATTTGACAATTTTGAATATTTGACAATATTGACATAATACAATTTTTGACATTTATGAAATATTTTTAAACAATATTATTCTGATGTTCATTTAATTTTACATTGAGAAAATCAAAAACAAAAGTATTTTAAAATTTTACATTCATAACAAAAAAAAAAAAAAATAACAGTAAAAAAGGATGATTTCGATTTTAAACGTTAGATTTAACAAAATTATTAGAATTTTTTTTTTTTTTTTTATATAAAAAACTCAAATATTATGCAATATAATATAAAAAATAAAAATTTAACGTTAATATAATTTTTTTTCTACTTTTTGTTTTTTCCACATTTATTTTGTTTTCATTTCGAATTTAAACGAAAATCAACAATAATAATAACAATAAATCAACAGAACAAAAACAACAAAAAAAAAAAAAATGCAAAAATTATTAAAAATAAAAAAAAATTTAAATAAAAAAAAATTATTAAAAAAAAAACGAAAATGAAAATGAAATGAAATCACTTGAGTATTCAAGAATTATTGTTGAATGTTGCTTTTCAGACAAACAACAACAATGAAAATAAAAACAAAAACAACAACAACAATGAAAAATGCTTTCAACAAAAATTTTTAAAGTAAACGACTCAGCATAAAATTTTATCTAATAGCCTGACTGAATCCTTTCATAACGCAAAACAAAAAAAAAAAGGATATAAAAAAAATTGTATAAGGATTTTCTTTTTTTTTCTCATATTTTATTATATTTTTTTTTTAACGTTTGTGTTGTATTATGAATATTATCTTTGTTGAAGAAAAAAAAAAAAACAAAAAAACGAAAAAAAAGCAATAAGAAATAAAATGTCCTGTGAGAAAAGGTAAGATAAATCGATAGGATGAAAAGAAGAAAAAATGACAAATATCTTTTTTACCTTTCATATTTTTTTTCTAATTTTATGATTTTGGTTTTTCATGATTTTTTCATCCTTTAGAAAGTCATTAGATAGTTACAATACAAAACAAAACTTTATTAGGACTTTTAGATTTTGTTATTGTTTTTTTTTTTTTTTTTATATCGATTAGCTTTTTAAAATTTAAGATTTATTGAGAGATCATGGATCATGTAGTTACCAAATTATATTACTATATAAACCCAAAAAAAGTTCATTTTTTCGACTTTAATGTTTCCAGAAGAGATAAATCTTGCGTAAATTAAAATAAAAAATTTGAAATTTTTTGTGAAATTAAATAGTTGCTTTATTAGAAGTTGTTCGCAGCTAATGTATGGACTAAAACAAAATTTTAAACAAGGAATCGTAATAGTTATATATATTACTTATATTCAACTTCTGGTCTGAATGATTTAACGGATTTGTTTAACACATTGACTCGACGAACAACATCCATCGATGAACAATACCCAAATGTTTTAAAATCCTATGGTTACTGGTGAACAATTAACATAAAAATAAAATTGCGTTAAGTACCACGTGTATGACAAGTGAACATTATTGAATGCTCTCAAAGTCATCAATGACATAAAATAATGCCATTTTAATTAAATAAAAATAGATTGAGTGTAGGTAAGTAAAGTAATTTCTTATTCCATAATTCCTTTCTAAAGGATGGATAATGTTGAATAAACTCTAAAGGAAATAAAATTTATAATTGATAATTTTATCCCATCTCTTATAATATGATTTTATATTTATTGTTCTCCGAGAGTAAAGAAGTGAAACTGAGTAAAAACTTATGAGTATAGAAGAATTTCAAGCATGTAACGAGATATTTCTGAAAACATGGTTAATTCATGCTATTTAAAAATTAAAAGAAAACTAGATTTTTTTTTTACTTATGTTTATTTACTTAAAGGTATGTAATAGACCTGTTGACACTTCAGTCTTGATACCTCAACCTAATCAAATTTTTATGTATGGTTCATTGCTTCTCCCTCTTTCAGAAGAGATTATTTAATAGTGTATAATTACACAAAATATGAAACATATAACAAAGCTGAATATTATTGGTAACTGCCCAAAATGTTTCTGTAAAAATATCGAATTGAAAAAATGTTGCAGGACAAAATATCGCGAGGAAGGATTTTAGATTTGTATTGAAAATCAGGGCATTTATATTTTGGCCACATTTTTGCAATACGATATTTTTATTGCAGCATTATTACTTCCGATCTTTTTACTTACGACATTATGCCTCAGAATTCTATTAATAGAGCTAGTTATTTTTTTTTGAGACTATACATAAAAAAATCTCCGCAGGAACGAAAAAAAAACCGTAATAATTTCATTAATTAATTTGATTTTCAAGAATTTTATATGAAGGTGTATACCTTATATTAATTCTCTCATATTATTTTAATGGACTAAAAATTGATTGGAGTGAAAAAATCTAAATTCTATTGAAAAAAAAAAAAAATAAAAATATAAATTCTGGCATCAATTAAAGATTAGTGTACTTAAATACCCCAAATATACCCTTAACAAATTTAAAAGTAATATTAAAAATCAACATTATTTTTTTAATACGAATATCAAATTACAAAATTACAATATAAAATTTATCCATAAATTGAACACAATTATTTATATTAAAGGTTTTTAAAAGAGGATTTTGATTTTGTTAAATATCTTTAAGAAAAATAAATATTATTATTCTTTGAAAAGAAAAAAAAATCCAAAAAAAAAAAACAATTTTTTATAATATCTACTTGTAATTTTTTATTTTCTTCTTAGAATTTTTTTTTTTTTTTAAAATAAAATCTGAGATTGACGACATGATTATTTCGTTTTTAAATTATTATTTTATTTTCAATTTCATTTGAAATAAAAATAAAAAAAAATTATCTTATCTAAAAATGAAAGAAAACAAAAAAAAAAAATTCCTTCTAAACCCAATCAAATACTTAATATATGTATGTGTTTACATGAGTGTGTTTGTTTTTCTAGAAATAAATTTAATTTAAGGAAATCTTCTGGAAAATTCCTAAATTTTTTTTTTTGTTTTTTTTTTTTTTTTTTTTTTAATTCTACTTACGAATTGGGAATTAAGCGAGTTTTTCATTTTTATTTTATTGTATTTTGAAGAAACAAGCAATAATCCGGCCAATACCATTCCATTTTTCGAAAAATATAAAATTCTTTTGGTTAGAGTAATGTCTATAGGTTTATATTTTGGTATTTTTTATTATTTTTTTGTGTTTTTTTTTTTAAATTTTTGTTAAAATGAAAATCAATTTACCTTTTATAAAAGGAAAAAAAAAAAAAAATTACTCAGACTTACAAAATTTAGTACAGTTACGGTCATATTATTAAGAAGAAATTTTTAAATCAAATAAAATCAACAATATTGATTGTTATAGCTATTCTAATATGATGGAGGAGGAAGACGGCAAATTATAAAAGTTGTTTTACAAAAGGACATTAAAAAATTTTAACCAAAAAAATACATTTTGAAGACAGACAAATTACAAATAAAACCTTTTGCAGAAAGGACATTTGATAAAAAATCCATTTGACAAAACGGCATATATTATGAAAATGACAGTTTGCCAAAAAAAACCATTTCAAAAAACATCATATTACAAAAAGGACACTTTGTCACTTTGAAATTGGAACTACTTACCAAAAAATCCATTTCATAAAACGCCACATTACACAACAATATACGCTAATATAGTTTTCTTTTCAAAATTCAGAGAAAATTTGTTTTTTTTTTTTAATTTTTTTGGATATAAGTGGATTTATTTGAAGATAAATTTATTTATTTTTTCCCGAAATAATTACGCATAAAGGTGTCGTTCTTTTACTTTTACGAAAAATAGTAAAGAGAGTTATTCCTATAGAAATAAGTTTTCTTCTTTAGGTATAAGAGTGGAGTAATAAAATCAGGTTATTCGGTTTTCCAGAAATGTTTTCGTCAAATATGCTTTATGTTAAAACAACTTTTTGCAAAATGTCAACTTTCCTCAGATGAGAAATTTGGAAAGTGTTTTTTTTTATAAAACGGAAATTTGCGGAGTGGCTTTTTTGTAAAGTAGTAAAATTTGTAGAGTGCTCTTTTTCTAAAATGATTTTTGATGAAAAATGTTTTTGTAATATGTATTTTGATAAAGTCTAAACTGCCCATAGGGAGGAGATCTATGTTTCCTATTTATGTATGCCAAATTATCATAGTTTGCTGTGTTTTTAACTTTCTTCTCGAGAATAACTGTTTACAAAGTTTTAATCAAAGACATCAATTTTGAATACATTTAAAAGTATATCAGTAATTATAGAATTTTTATCCGTAATTGTCTAGCCGTCAAGGACATTTTAATGAAATTATTTTGATTGTTTTGGTATTTTTTTTTGCTGGGGGTTTTCATCTCTAAATACTTATTTTTGAATTGTTTATTTGTTGGTGTATGTGATTATCTAAACGAATCAATTTCCGAAAAAAAAAAAAAAAAACAAAAAAAAAATTGAAAAATTCGACTGAGAAAAAAATTTTTTTTTTTTTGTTGAAAAAAATTATATTTTTACAAAAAAAACATTTTTGGAAAGAAAAATTTACGAAATGAAAAAAGTCATTTCCCAAAAGTCTTTAGACAATTGCAATGATGTTGAAAAAAAAAAAAAAAATCAATTTCATTAATTCGAAAATATCAAAAAATAGTTTTTTTTACTTTTTCTTTTTATTACTCTTTATTTTTCCAACCAATTCTGAATTGAATCTCACATAGAAAACAGAAAAAGTTAATCGGCGTAAAATTGAACTGCATTAGGAATAATTTAATATGTACTTTTGTCAATTTCTGCAGTTTTTTTTTTTTACTTTTTTTTAGAGTTTGCTTCAATTTCACTTCGGAAAACTTTTAAAATAAAATGAAATTTATGAAAAATGAAATGAAACAATGTGAAGCCAAAAAAAGAAAATTTCTCAGCATTGATTTTAAATTTAAAGTTGTATCTTTAAATGTTTTATAAATAAAAATTACTTATAAAAAAAAATTAAGCAAAAATTTAAGGAAACATTTTCCTTTTTATAATTATGAACTTAGTCCTGATAATTTAATAATTGTTTTCATTTAAAAATTTTATTTATAAGTGCCCATATGTGTATTCAGTTATAAGAAAACTTATTTCAGAAATTCGAAAAATCTATTCTATAAAGAATAGTAAAAGTATTATATAGGGACCTCGATGGCCTAGTGGATAAGAGCGTACGCTGTAAACACCGAGGGCGTGTGGGTTCGAATGCAACAAACATCGTAAGAGTTATTTCCCCTTAAGACATTTACAAGCCACGAATGAACAGGAAAAGCTGTGTAATTTCCTGTCCACATTTATGTGGCAGAGAAATGCATAAAAAAAAAAAAAGTGTTATATAAGATATGCTAAATATTTTAGGAAGAAATTGCTGAATTGGTTTATTGTTATATGTCGTCATATACAACATAAAGTTTAAACTCTAAAATGAATTTGAATAACGCACGTAACTCAGAAACATTAAAATTGCATTATTCATGTGATTCATCCCTCACAATCCCGTTACCTCGATCTGAAAGGTAATAGCAATTAAGTCAATTTTATTTTCTAAACAGTTATCTAATTAATAGAAATAGACAACCCATAAAGTATTTTTTATTGTAAAATAGTTAATGGCTAGAATGGATTATAACAGTTAATCGCTTGACTGGCAATTGTAGAATAATGTGTTAATTAAAAAAAAGGAAATCATTTAAATTCATTTTGTATTACCATTATTTTTGTTAATTTTCTCAGATTGAATACCTCTTTAGGTAATTATATATATTCAGTGTAGCTTTTAATGAGATCCTATTAATATATAAATTTGATGAAAAGTTTAATATAAACATAAACTTTCAAAAAATTGTATGAGGCTACTGTATAGTATAGTAATTAAATTAGCATGACATTAATTTATTGAAAATTAAACAAATGAAACGTTATTTATATTTTTTACTTGTTGAACTTCTTTAATTTATTATCACCAATGGTCACTTTCCATAAAAAAAATTTTTTATTTCATAAACAATAAAAAAATATTTTTTTTTATTGCTCTTCTTCATTTTTTTTATATAGGTTCATTACATATATATATATGTATGTAATATGTGTATATTGCCCTCATTTTATTTCATTTTCAACTAATATAAAAAAAATATTTCAAAAAATTTTTAAATTCCAAATAATTCAGATTTATGTCAGATTCCTTTCAAATTCATGTGCAATGTTACCAGATGGAAAATTAAAAAAAAAAAAAAACAAAAAAAAAAAGAAAAACAAACTATATTGTCAGTTAATATGCAATTAAATTGCATTAAAATGTCATTATATTTTGCCCATTGTCCAATAAAATTGTACATTATGTATGTATGTATATTTCGATAAACATATTTGTATGTATATAATACAAATAGATTATAAACGGTTACAAAAACAAAAATTGTAAAAAGGTTGGGTAGATCAGAATTTGTTAGTGGAAAGAATGAAACATCTTTTTTTAAAAATGCCATAAAAAATTACTCTGATTTTATATTCCATATATGAAAATATACATATATAATATATATATATATATGTATATAATGTGTTTTTATATAGAATATTTGTTGCAGTTAGAAAGAAATAGAAGATAAAAAAAAAAAAGAAATAAAAACGAAATAAAATAACTGTTTCCTCATAATAAATGGCTGTATCAAAACAAAGCAAAAAAAAAACATATTGCCAACAAACGGTACATTTAGAAAAATGTCCTTCTAAACAAAACCGTAATAGCAAATTTAGAGAAAGGAATTTATAAATGGACATACTAAAAATGGATAAATTATTGTTATTGGACTGTTATAAAATTCGTCATTTTACGTTTGTTGTTCCACAATACAAATATGCTTTACGTTTAAGGTCCCACAGTTGAAAAGCAAATTTTATTAACAGTTGCTTATAATATTTAATCAAAAATCTAAACTCATCCTAATTTAATATCCTTTCGAAGTTGTTTTCTTGTCAGTTTCATTTATAATTATTTTATGACTAACATTATAAATCTCTAGACTGGAATCAAATAAATCATAGGATTTTTTTTTTTTATAATTTCTTAATAATTTTTAATGTTATATTTACTACCATAAACAATATTCAGACTATACTTTTCTAAAGTTTATATAAATCAAATTCTTTTACCGTTTATATCAACTTCAGTATAAACTCTTTACAGTTATATTTTTGGTAAATATTTAGAGAGTTCTTTTACTTTCTATTATAAAACATAAATTGTTTATCTTAAAATTTACTTGACCAACTCCTCATTTTTTTTCTATTCTATTTTTGTACTAGATTTAAGCATTAAAAAGGAAACAAACTATATACATACAAAAAAAAAAAAAAAAATGGGACAAGTAAAGAGAAAGAGAAAAAATAAAAAAAAAAAATTTATCTGCAATATTAAAAAGGGATATAAAAGTTAATTAACTTGACTGTTATTTTGAATTAAACGTCTATTAAAAAGGCACAAAATAGGATTTGCATCGAATGATTTATTACATTTTATAAACATTTTGCATTTTAAAGCAAACAACAACAAAATAATAATCATAACAAAAAAAAAAAAAAAAGAAAAGGAATAAAAAAATAGCAAAATAGGAAGAATATAAAACAGCAGGAATGACAAGGACAAAAATAACAACAATTATAATAGATAATAGAAACAAAAAAAAAATGTTAGAAAACAAATGAGTGGTGTTAGAAATATTTTCAAAATAAAAACATACATACACATATGTATATACCATAATATATTATAGCTATAGGTAAGGTATACACAATATATATACACATATAATATGCACAATAACGAATTAAATATAAATAACTGATGGCAAATTATTTAACATTTGTAATACGTTGAATGAATGAATAACGGTTTTATGACAAAGTTTTCTTTTTTTTTTTTTTTTTTGACTTGGGTGTGTATGTTTGTGTTTTGCTTTTAAAAGCAAAATAAAAAATAAAGTATTTTTGCGTATAATTAAGGTAAGTGAGAATACCTTTAAAATGATAATAATAATAACAATAATGATTTTGATGATGATATTGATAATGATTAAAATTTATAATGATTAAAATTGAAAGATGATGGTGATAATGAAAATGATGAAAATGATTTTGATTATATGTTATACAGTATATAGGTACTATTATAGACGGTAATGTTCAGGGGTGATAATGTTAATAATAAAATTGATAATGATGTTTATTATGATGAATGTAAGAAAAATTTAAAAAAAAAAGAAAAAGAAAAATGATTTTAATGATTTTGATGACAATAATTATATCAATAGTAATAATAATAATGATAAGCTTTTTAATGATTGTATATATGTATATGTACCTAAATATTGATAATGATTATTATTGATTATAAAATATGGTATAATAAAGATGAAGATATTTATGATAAAAAAGAAAAAAAATTTTTTTAAGTTATTAGGTACATTTATAATATGTACAATAATATATATATAATTTTTTTTTGTATCTGTTTAATTGTTCATATTAAATAGAACATTTACACAATTTATTTATTTATTTATTTTCTTTTTTTTTGAATACTTAATTTAAAATTTATATGCTCCATTTTTTTAAATTAAGTGTGCACAAATACACATATGAACATTCATATATCATTGAGAATATGATTTTTTTTTTTTGGAAATTGTATTTTCTAATACATTAAGAATAAGAGAAAAAAAAAAAAAATGGGGTTGAAATGGAAGATGGAAAATAAAGTCGAATAACAAATTTCAAATAATGAACATTAAGTGTTAAAAATTAAAATGGAAATTTTTTTTTTTTTTTTGAGGGTAAAAAGAACAGCAGTAGCAAAAAAAAAAAAAAAACAGAAAAAAAGTGAAAAATAAAAATTATCGTTATGAATCATTTTTTAATGCCGCATAATATACATTTTTATTTTTATTTCTGTTTTTTTTTTTTTTTCATTTTTTACACTTGTTTTTTTACCGTAAACGATTTTATTTTCTTTAACTGCCTTGTGTATAAATTAAAGTTTTTTTTTTGTTTTTTTTTTATTTGTTATACCTATGGAATTTTTTTTTTTGTTTGTTTTTTTTTCTTTTTTTGAATACCATTTTAGAGAATAACAAAGTTCATAAAGTAAAAAAAAATTAAAATTTTTTGAACATTATTTAAACTAATTGCAATGTAAAATGTAAAATATTGTTATTTATAAACATTGAAATTTTATATAATTTAAATATATTGAAAAGATGCATGTTATCATGATCGATATCATAAAAAATTGTCAATTTCTTCAACTACAAAATATGTAAATAAAGTCGTAAGCTATAAATAATATAAATGTAGAAATGCAGTAAGTAAGCAAAATAATAATAACAATCAACTGATATATTGTTCAATAACACTACCACACTTTATATATTCCATATTTCAGTCCATTTTCATCCTTTCTTATCCCAACTCTCTAACCAATATATACTGCTTGGGACGATTTTTATTCCGTTATATCGCCTAAAAAAGGATATGCGGGTTTAGTCAGTAAGAATCTGACACTATAATCAAGAGGGTATTCTTGATGTCTTTGAAGGATTCTCAATTCCGGAAAATTATTTTTCTTTTACAGTTGCTAAAGGAATTTTAAAAGTTATAGAATATTTTACACCATAATGTTCTTATAATGACTTGTCCATATTTTCTAAATTTTTGTTGGAACAGAATATCACGAATAATGAATTTTTAAAAACTCCGCTCAATTGATTATTTTACTATAAAAAAATAAATGTCAAAATAAAATTAGTTTTTTGGAGAAACCTTTTTATTATTAATATAGGGTTGCACTTAACATTTTTTTTTTTTGATACAATTTGTCATAATTAATTTTTTTTTTCGATTCATCATGTAATTTTGAAAATTTTGAAAGTTAATTTAATTTAAAATAGTAAATTTTCGGTTTTGTTTTTTTTTTTTAAACTTGTTTTCAATAATTGAATTATCAAGAATCGAAATTTCGTACTTAAAATGTACTTTTTCTATTATTTATATTTTTATTTTCGAATTTTCTATTATTTATTTAGGGATTCATTTTTGTTCTCTCTATTGTATTTTTATTTGAATAGATTTTGAAGATGTCAAAAGGAAACTGGTTGTTTTAGTACAACATCCTTTTCAAATTTCAAAAAAATAGTTTTTACATTGTAATGTGAACATGGTATAAGTTAAATTGAGTTGAGTCAATCATTGATTGATGAAAATTCATTGATATTTTTTTAACAAGTTTCTGGTTCTTTTTATTTTCGGCCTGAGTCTGGTAATCTAAATTTTATACATTTTTTTTTTAAATTTCAAATTTCATTTTTTTTAACTCTAAACTCTAAAAAAGAACCAGAAACTTGTTAAAAAAATATCAATGGATTTTCATCAATCAATGAGTCACTCAACTCAATTAAACTTATACTAATATATTTTTTTACTTCAATAAATCATTTTTTTCTTTAAAATTCATTTGTAATTTGAAGTTTTTGAAAATCTCGTTATACATATCATCTAGAATGGCCTCATTTTAATTTAAACAACTTATAATAGAAATTTTTGTATTCTATTTTAATATTCTATAAAATTTCAAATCAATTTAATTTAACAAATAAAAAAAATTGCATATTTTGATATTTATTCTATAATATTTTCAAAATTATACCTATATAATTTATCTTTATTTGAATGAAAATGAAATTGAATAATTTTCTTTAATTTGGAAAATTTCTTTAACCAATACTTACAAAGAAAATATTTGCATTCTTTTAAACACATACCGAACATTTTTATTTCGTATATTAAATTCTTTTATAAATAAATAATATTCATATATATTTATAATATATACATTTAACAATACATACATTAACAATACAATACATATAAATATATATATATATATATATATTTATACTTAATCCTATTTATGAAAGTATATCATATTCCTTTTTAATATTATAAATGAATATAGTATTACAGCAGAAAATCTGTTATTGCCACACACAAAAAAAGAAAAATAAAAATACCAAATATGAAACTTCTTCTGCATACCAAACATTTCGTTTTATTTTATTTTTTTTTTTTTTTTACAAAAGCAAAACCAAGAAAAAATTCAAAAAATTTAAAAAAAAAACAAAAAAAAATTAGCTGGTAAAAAAAATTGGTAAAATGGTGGTAATAACTTGGCAAACTCATCAAATTTTAATTTTAATTATGAAAAAGTGTCAACTAAAATAACACGAAAGCAGTAGAAGACAAAAAAAAAAAAAAACAAAAAAACAACGTATCATTTTATTAATACCATTATCCACTACATTTACCATCATCTATTGTCACATGCTCTTGAAATTATTATTAAAAACCATGAAAATACCAAAAAACTAGAAAAGAAAAATATTCAAACAATCACGACAAAATAGGGAAAAAATTGGAATTTTTGGGAAAAAATTTTTTTTTGTATTTTTTTTTGCACAATATGCTGACCCCATTACATATACAATAAAAATAAAATTGGGGAAAATGTGTTTCAAAGTGATGTTTAAAGTTGGAATGAATAAGGATTTTTGTATTTATTATAAAGTTTTTTGTATTTTTTTTTTTTTATTTTGAAAATAAATTTCAAATTTTGTATTTATATAAAAAAAAAAATTAGTTTTTTTCTATTGATGCCCTCTAGAGTTTGGTATTTTGTATTATGAACTTCTAAAATAGTCTTTAACTATAATATTTTTTTTTTTTTGTTTTTTTTTTAGACTAATATATTTATAAATGAAAAAAAAGGAAGAAAAAATTTTTATATATTAGTATTCTTTAATAATACTAGAAAAATTCCTATTTAACACTACCTACCAAATACCCTTCAGAAGAAAGATATTTTATTATTCTAGAGAAAAAAAAATTATAGATTTTTTTTTTTTTTTTCTCTGCATGATTTTTAATATACAATATAATATATTTATATATATATGTATGTATATACAAATAATATTAAATGTTGAATATAAAAATACAGTTGAAGATAAAAAAAAAACTATCTATTGATATTTTTTAAATTATGTATATAAAATTTAATGATACATTTTTAGATTGTGTATATACATTTGTGTGTATACATTTTAGACTATGTGAGAAAAACATAAATATGTAGCAAGTATGTCAACATTGTCATTTTGCATGATTTTAACGCAACATTAAAGTTATTATTTCTTTAGAACAGATAGCTACTATGGTTTCTCGAAAATATCTATAAAAGAAGTTTAATAGTCCAAGTTAACATCGGTGGTTGCATAGATCATCAGAAAATATTCAAATTATCTATTCGTTGAATTGAAATATTTTGATAATTATCGAAATATGCCAGTTTTAAAGAACACTGCTAAAAATAAGTTTATTGTAATTAGTTTTTTTGAAATTTAATTAAGTTAAATTAAGTAAATTTCAGAGCTAATCTAGTTTTGACTAAATAATGGTTAAAGTTTTGAACCAACTACTTATGAATTTCGGTATAATACATTTTATTTTACGTTTAATTATTTTTACTTATACAAATTAAATTTTTTTTTTAATAAATTTATTAAATTATTTTACTTATAAAATGTTAATTTCTTGACCCTGCTATTGGTATACACTTTATGCCATATATAAAGGGTGTTCAAAATTGAGGTATCATTTTAATTTTAATAAAAAAAGACTTTTTTTTTTGAAATATTAAATATATTTTTATTTTAATTTATTACAATTAGGTTCCGGTTAATAATGAAAAATTATGTCGGCCAAGTGGCTCCCTCTACTACTTCGGCAGGCTTCCAATCTTTTACCAAAATTCTGAATCACGTTGTTTAATAAACTGTTCTCAATGGTTGAAATCTGCTCGATAATGTTGTTTTTCAGCTCTTGAATTGTTGTGGGATTATTGCTGTACACTTTCGATTTCACAAAACCCCACAAAAAAAAATCCAACGGTGTCAAATCGCACGATCTTAGTGGCCCCATCATTCCTCCTCTACGAGAAATAATACGATCTTCGAACTTTTCCTTCAAAAGATCCATTGTTTCTCTTGCTGTGTGGCAAGTGGCACCGTCCTGTTGAAAACACATATTCTCTACGTCCAAATCATCAATTTCCCGCCACAAAACGCTTCGGATCATCTCCCTGTAGCGATTTCCATGGACCGTAATCGCATTTCCATTTGCGTTTTCAAAAAAATATGGTCCGATGATTCCTCCTGACCACAAACCACACCAAACCGTAGCCTTTTGTGGATGTACTGGTTGCTCTAAGATAACCCTTGGATTCTCTTCACCCCAAATGCGGCAATTCTGTTTATTGACGTAGCTATTGAGCTGGAAATGAGTTTCGTCGGTGAAGATTATTTTGTTAAAAAAATTCTCATTTTCTTCTTGTTTTTCGATTGCCCAAGAAACGAATTGCCGACGTAATACATGGTCAGTTGGTTTTAATTCTTGCGTCAGCTGGATCTTATAAGCCTTTAAATGGAGATCACGGTGCAAAATGTTGAATAATGTGGATGGTTTGATGTTTAATTGCTGCGAACGATGACGAATGGAAGTTTTTGGATCTTCTTCAACACTTCTGCTCACAGCTGCTACATTCTCGGTTGAACGGCCACTACGTTGATAAATGTTACCTCTGTTATCAAGAACAGATCCAGTTTCTAGAAATTTATCAACCATCAGCTTGATGGCACGATTTGTTGGAGCATTTTCTCTACCAAATTTTGTTCGAAATTTTCTAATTACATCTTGAAAACTTTTACCATTTCCAAAAATGTTGTAATAACAAAAACACGTTGTTCCTTCGTGTAACGTTCCATATTAACTAACCGGAATTTATTTAGAATATACCTAAAGAAACCTTGTATAAAAATTCCAGGTAGAAAAAAAATGGCGGCAAAATCAAAATGATACCTCCATATATATATATAAAGAAGTTTTAATAAAGGTTGACATCAAAATTCATACTTGACTACCTTCAGATTAGGAAATAATACAATATAAAACTAATGATTAAGTGCAATAATCATCATGGTGCAGCATAAAGTTCTGGTTAACCTAAAATAATTTTGGATTTAATTATAAGTTACTTTTAATTAATAAAATATGAACATTCATTTGTCACTGCCACTGTATCTTATCAAATATATTCATTTCTTTGTATATATGCATATATATGTTAGCGAGCAAAATTATAAGGGCATTAAAATGAAAATTTTTTCTTTATCCTTATGCTTTTCATTATATTATTTGTTTGTTTTTTTTTTTTTTTTTTAGCTTGTGCTGAAATCTTTATTGCGTTCTTCGGGATGTTTTTTTTGCCATTGCCTTTGCTTCCATACTACTAAGACTATAATATATACTACGTTTTTATTTTACTCAATTTTAATTCTTTTCTTCTGTTGTCTTTTTCTTTTTTTTTTATATATTTTTGTTTTTCCTTTTCAGTTTTACTAAGCCAGAATGAACGATTTATTCTAAAATTCATATCACGTTTTTTCGAAAAATTTTCTTTTTTTATTTTTTTTTTTGTTTTTTTTTTTTTTTTGTTACCCTTCACCTCATTGGATGGATTATTATAGTAAAATAAAAAGTAAAAAAATAAAAATAAATCGAAATTATGTTAGGCTTTTCTTTTATTCGCAAAAAAAAAAAAACAAAAAGTAGAAAAAATATGGAAAATTTCCAAGGGAAACAGGGAAAAAAAAAATAAAAATATTATTTACGTTTCTCTGAATTTTAATTTTTTTTTCTACACTTTTCAAAAAAAAAAAAAAACAAAAAAAGCAAAATGAAAGGGTGTACAAAAAAAAAAAAAAAATTGTTTTTATTTTTCAAAAAGGACAATACAACAAAATTACCGTTCTTTTTGTCCTAAAGATTTTCTATTTTGTTTGTTACAAAATACAACACATTTTATAGTTTTCAATTCAACATATTTTTATATAGGTTACAATATAATATTATATGTATATATAACATACTATATAATATATTATACTATAATATAATTGTATATTTATTTACTCTTGATGATGTAATATATGATTATTAAGTTAAGGACACTAATGAAAATGTGTTAGAATTATGTCAACAATATATATATATATATATATATTTATATAATATTATAATATAAAAACATTGTCCTTTTTTTACTGTAATCATTTTTATTAAGTCTAATTTAAAATACGTTTGTAATAAAAATACATTTGATTGTTAACTGAGTTCTTAAAATAAATATAAATTAAAGGTTTTATTTTGGTTTTAAAAATAAGTTTTAATAATAATATATCTACTTAAATTAAAATATAATATAATATATTATACTTAAAATGTATTATTACAGTTTTTCATTTTAATTTAACAGAAAAATCTGTTAAACGTAATTTTGTTTTGTTATATTTTTGTAATATTTTGATTATACATAGTATTATGGTATCTATATGGAAACATTTTCCGAAACATTGAGAAAATTAATGTTTCTTTTAAATGGATTTTATAATTTTCTGATAATAAAAATATAAAAAATAAACTCTATAGTAAATTTTTAAACAATCCATTAAGAAAATGAATTGATTTTAATTAAAACTGGACAGGATGTTTAGAGATATACAGGATATTCCATAATAAGTAAAACAAATGCAGAAAATGGTAGATTTAAAATTTTTATAACATTGGGATAAGTCAATATACAAAAGGTTATATGAATTGTCCTTTCTTTTTTGTTCACTGTTAAAACTCATTTATACTCAATTGTTACAAAATCTTAGATTTTACATTTTTTATATTTTTACTGAAATAAACGTGTAACTATTAAGTAATACTACATTCCCACTTATGTTAAGTCTAATTATTATTTTGATTTCTAATAAAATGAATTCAAATAATGAATTTCATTTCATAACATATGGAAATTACCTAGACACAGTACACAATTTATACATAAAATCTTAAGAATTTTAAAGTATAGATAAAAATTTAGTTCCAGTTGCAAAATAACTTTAAAATGAAAAATAACAAAAAAGTGCAGCATATTAAAAGTGTTCTTCCCTAAAGAAAATTAATTATAATCTAATTATTTTGCTTATTTTATTTCACTTAAAGGATAATGATTATAAAAACTTTATAGATATAATTATTATATTGTATATATATGCTATATGGAAATGTCCTTCACTAAATATATATACGAAAGAAAAAAAAGGTATGTATATGTACATATACATAATAATTTCACAAAAACCGAAAAAAAAAAAAACTGGAAAGTGTAATCTTATAATTTTCTTTAAAGATTGATTCATTTCATCCAATAAACTTCACAGAAAAAAAAAAAAAACAAAACAAAAAAAAAAAAACTGAAGAAAAAAAAAAGACAATTTAAAAAGGTTATAGGAAATGATAAAAATATACATGAAGGTCATATGTATTCTATATAACACATATAACGGTAAACTTTGTTTTTTTTTTTTTTTTTATTTTTTTAATTTATTATTTTATCAGTTTTTATTTGTTTTAATATTTTTTTGTGTCCTTAGTTTTATTTCTAAGGAAAATCAAATAAAACAGTATACAAAAAAAAAAAAAAACGCTTGAAAACTCTTAACCGTTACTTTCTATTTAGTTCAAAGTTCCGTTCTCCTTCATTTGTGCAATGTTTGTTCATTTGTTTGGTTGTTTGAGTTTTATATTTTTTTATTATCTAAATAAATCCTGACGCAAACGTCAAGAAATAAATTCAAAAAGTACAAAAAAAAAAAAAAACAAGACATAATAAAAATAAGAAAAAAAACTGTCTCAGAATTGTTAGATGAAGAAAAATAAAAAATATTTTCCAAAGAGTGAAAAATAAAAAGTAAAAAAACAAAAAAAAAAAAAAAGAATTAAACAAACGAAATGTAAAACAAAAAATATAAAATGTTACAATGAAATAGAAACTGAGAACTTTTCAAAACTTCAGAACTTCTTCTTTTTCGCTATACTATTTTTATTATACATATTATTACAGTTGGTAGTCGTACAACTCTAAAAATGCTAAAACTCAGAACACGATTATATCAAAATAATAACAAAAAACAAAAACAAAAAAAGCAAACAAAAAAAAAAAATATAAGAGAAAAACCATGAAGGAATCGAATTAAACATAGAAAGAATGAAATGTTAGAATGAAAAGGAAAAACTTAACAGTTTTCTATCTTCTTTTATTTTTATTTTTAAGTGATTTAAATGCTCCCTTGGCAGGATAAGTAAGATATATAGGACATTTTTATAATAAAAATTTATGTTCCTTCATTTCGCTTTAAACATTTTTAGAATAAAAAAGCAAAAAATAATAATAAAAAATGAAAAAAAAATTAAATAAAAGTAAAGAAAAACAAAAGTTCGTAATTTTTTTTTGTTTTTTTTTTTTTTGCATCTTTTGTGCGATTTTTACATCTTTAAAATATTTGAAATTTACTAAAAGAAAGGAAAAAAGTACACAACTAAGAAATTAATAGGATACACCTTTATGTATACAGTATAAGAAATCAAAAAGTTTTTTTTTTTTTTTTCATTTTATTTTATTTCTTGATTGTGTGTTTAAATTTTAATATTTTGGGGAAGATCAATTAATAAAAGTATACTAACTTTATCTTCTTAAATTTATCTTTAATTGAAACTTTTTTGATTTTTAATATTGCATTTAAGATTAAAATCTTTCAATACATCATTCTTCAAAAAAAAAATTTTCCCTCATTTTTTGTTCATTTAATAATTTAGATCCTGTTTTAGAAAAAAGGAAAATTTTACACTTTAAAAATATGTTGGGAAGAAGATATTCGGGGGATATGACAGAATAAAATACGAAAATGTAAAGGTCAAGGATTAGATGAAAATCTTTGAATTATACTCGAATATAAAGAAAAATGAGAAATTTTAATTGGTTTAAAAAAAAGAAAAAAAAAAGAGATTTTGATTATAATTTTACTTTGTTTAATTTATGACTTATATATAGATATTAAGTTTTAATACTGATTATGCATGCTCAAGGGTCCCTCTTTTAAATTTTATCTCAAAAGTTATTTTCTTTAAAATATCGAAATAACAGCAGCGAATTAAGCAAGTTCGAAACTTAAAATTTCTTGATCATACAGTCTTTTAGTATTAGGATTCTGTCGAAAAAAACTAGACTCTAAATTTTAGTGGATTATGCACGGATAACCTATTTGTAGTGGATTTTAGAAAGGTTTAAAAATGATAATAGAATTCGCATATTGTGGGCATCTAAGGTAATTCATTATACTAAAAAAAAATCAAGAAAGAGTTGATGAAAGAAGGGAAGAGACAGAAAGATGTTATTATAGCGGCAAAATATTGGAAACTCAAATTTAAATCAGACAAAATCTAATAAGAATAGTACCCAGTTACATCAACGATTAAAAATGTGATTCTCAACATTTAAAAGTTAACACAAGGAATCAACACAAAAAAAAAAAAAAAAAAGAAAGAGAATAATTTCAATTTCTTTCTTCTATGTTTCGTGAATTTATTTTAATTTAATACGAAATTTTTATTTAATTTCTAATTCCTATGTGGATCCTATATGAATCTAATGTAATTTTCTAATCACAAAGGAAAAATAAAATTTTTTTCTGAAACACTTTAGTCTGCCTTGTAATAGAAAAGAAAATACAAAAATACAAAAAAAAAAAAAAAATACTTAATTTTGATGTGATAAAAAATAGAAAAAGAAGATAAAAAAAAAAATTGTTGAATTTGAAAAAATAAAAAAAAATTATATGTATATAAACATAAAATAACGTTAGACTGAAAAATTTTCTTTAATACTTAAAAATAAAAAAAAAACCATATTAT
Organism: Poecilobothrus nobilitatus; assembly: GCA_947095535.1. Taxonomy (NCBI): domain Eukaryota; kingdom Metazoa; phylum Arthropoda; class Insecta; order Diptera; family Dolichopodidae; genus Poecilobothrus; species Poecilobothrus nobilitatus. The sequence continues at coordinate 31,074,766 of OX352773.1, read as the reverse complement.
TTACATTTTATATAACGGTAACATTGTCTTTCATTTTGTATCCATTTTCACCTTTAACGAAATTTTTTTTTTTGCGTTTTTTTTTTTAGTCTAGTGTCTAATGCGCTTTTTCCTTTACTAATGTTTTTAGTTTTTTTCTTTTTTTGTTTTTTTTTTTTTTATAAAATATTTTTATTTTTCCTTTTTCAAAGGAATGATATAGAGAGAAAACAGAAATCCTGTTAAAAAATTTATCTATAATTTTTTTTTTTATTTTATTTAAAAAAAAAAACAAACCAAAAGAAAAAAAAAAAAAGAATGACGAAAGATTTATTACCCACTAGAGAGAGATACTATTTCTTATCTGTATTTGTATATATGTATGTTATTTCATTATATATACAAATATATTATATTATAAGGATATGTAAATACATAAATACATTATATGAACTTGGATATATATATATAAATTACATATATATATGTATATATGACTTACGGTATTATTTTCATTTTGGGTGTTAAGAAAATATACCATAAAAAGAAAACGTACTAAAAAATTTCCCATATTCCTTTTAAGATTTTTCATGTAAAATATGTTCTACATAGAAACAGTGGTAAAAATATTAGTTAATGGTACGCGAATAAAATGTTAAACGTAGAAAAATTTTTAAACTAAAAAATAAAAATTTCAATATTATGTTATTTTTTCATGCGTTTTATGCAAATGATTGTGATCTTAACACAATTTATTCGGAAAAATTTAATTCTCCTCTAATTAAATCTTTCCAAAGTGTCCAAAGTGTACACGGTTTCTATACTGTTTTATATTCTGTATTTTTTTTTTAATTTATTCCCCTACCAGATAAATAAAAAAACCATAGTTTTATTTTTCCAGAGTGGCTTTATATGTTGTAAGGGGGAATTATTCTTAAGATGTGTGTGGGATTCGAATCCTTCACCGTATTTTACACCGTATATTTTATACAGTCTTACGTCCTAGACCACCGAGGCCCCATTCTATATTTAAAACTGATTTATAATTAAAACAAAATTATTCAAATTGAAAATTCACATACTAAGAGTTTAGTTTATAGTCGGTCTAATTTTAAAGTTTAGAAATATATTTTGAAATTAATTAATTATTGTTCCTTGAAATTCTGTGTCACTTCTCCTGTTATATTGTGTTTTGTTGGTATTCAAAATTTTTGGTCCGAGAAAAAATTAAATTTTCCGACCATGCTTAAAGAATACATATTTATATATGATTCAAGAATAATAATATTCACGTTAAAGTTAAGAAAATTCGTCAGAATATCAAAAAAAAAAAAAAACTTAATTCTCTTTTTTTTTTTTCTTTTCCTTCTAACATGTGATATTTGGTCCTTTTCTTGGTTTTTTGATGTTTAGTGTAATGATGGTTGTAAAAAAAAAAACGAAGCGTTGAAATACTTAAAGTTAAAATACTATACATTACATATTATATTCTCTATGGTATATATTTACATGTTCAGTTTATTCTTTCATAATATATGCTTATATATATTGGGTTCTCAAGGGGTGGTGTTTTTTTTTTTTTTTTTTTAGTATACGTATATATTATTCGAAGATTCAAATTTTTAAATATGATAAGAACCTATCATGTTAATGACATTCACAGGGAAGGATAAGCAAGAAATAAACGGAAAAGCAGATATCTGATTCAAAAAAAAAAAAAAAGAAAAAAGAGAAAACAAAAAAAAAATATTGAGAAAAAGTTGAATTTTTCGTACTTGTATGTACATAAATTTCTTGGAAAAAGGAAATTTTTAAAAAGAAATTTGAATATTTTTGTTTTTTTTTTCTTAACTAATTTAAAAAGTATTAAATTTCAAATGGTTTATGTATACATGTGTGTCTACTAGAATGTTTTTTAATTGAGATAAATTCATAAATATATATGAAGGTATATCTGTATATATTGTTATACATATTTTATCATATATTTAATAAAATGCAACGGTGTAATTTTAGACTTTGTAATAAATACGATTAAAAATACGCCCATGGTGAATTTTTATTCTATAAGAGTATATTATAAGAAAATTGTAACAAAAAGGCTTAAAAGTTTTAATATATAGCATATATCATATTGAGTTTTGTAAATTTCATATTACAAATTAGATCATTTTTATTTTATTTTTTTTTGCTTTTTTACATTTTTACCGCATTAACAACTTTTTAAATAAAAATAATTTAAATAACCATTTTTTTTTTTTTTTTTTAAATACTTATTATAGTACCTACCACATGTTTACACTATCATTAACACTTAACAAATTAATCTATTAAAAAAGTTTATTTTACAAAATAATTTTATATTTTTATTGTTTTTATCTTGTTTTAGTTTTTTTTTTTTTTATTATTTTCTTTGTTTTATTATAATGTGGTAACAATACATTTGTATTGTAGGTTTTATTACACCATATATACATCGCACCTGACATTTCCTTACAATATTTTCTTTTATTTAAATTTCTATCTACATATATATTACATACATACATAATTTTTGTATTTTTAAAAAGATATAAGAGAATTTTATAAGGAAACCATAGATATAACAAATTTTATATTACGAAATTCTAAAAAAGTTTGTCATATATTTATTTTAATATTTTCAAAAACAAAAAAATAAATTCAACTGTCTTCAACTATATAAGAAACTGCTCGTATTAATAATCTAATTGGAAGCTCAATAACATATGTGGGTTGAAGGTGGGTCTTAAATGAACTTAAGTTCCATTGAACTTATAACAATATTTCTAAATTGACTTAAGTTCCATGAAAGTTCTGACCACTTTGTGTTGGGAGCTAAGTCTCAAATACAATGATCATAAGTTCCGCAACTTTTTATTGAAAGTTATGGCTCAAATAAAATAACCATAGTTTAATTATTCATGTATATAAAAAATAAATAATTAGAAGATTCAAAGCGCTTGTAATTCAAAATCTCGCATATACGGATATATAAATATTCTAGAAAAAGGCAATGCTCTGATTTTGAATCTAACTCAAAAATCCCATCAGTAAAATTTAAATTCGATATTTGTTCGGTAAAGTTTCATACACACCCATACACATAATATATATGTTACACAAAATTTAAATATGACTTTATTTTGTTCGGTTGGAATTTATGATGCAAACAAAATTGTCATAATTTCAATCGAACTTATATCTCATAGCAAATTGGTCATAAGTTTCATGAAATTTTTGTCTTTATTTTAATGAAACTTAAGTCCATTTAAGATAACACAAGCTCCATGGAATTTATGTCCGTGGAAGAAAAGTCATCCGCTCAGATTGACACCATATACAGATAAAATAAGACAGTAGTGATCATCATATTGCAGTAAAGATTATAATTCGAAGTAAAGTTCTTTAAAAATTGTCATTAACCTGTAGATTGTACTGTAGAGCTTTAATAAGAGATTTAATGAACTTTTGAATATAAACCGGCTAGATGATACAGTTGTTAGCGTGCTAAGATTACATTCTAATTTGTTCGTTTTTAAAATATGTTTAAATATTAATTATAAAAAAAAATTAGCAAACAGAGATACATACATTCAATACTAGTCGCGTACTCCCGTAACCCGTCAGAAATAACAGAAATCAAATACTAGTTTTTTACTTTCATTACAATTTTTATTCCGAATTTAAAATAAAATACTAATTTAGTTTTTTATAATTTTTCTTTTTTTATTTTAACAAACAAAGCCTTCTTTGAATTTTGATTAAATACACATGATTTAGCTTTTTCAAAAATTTTCGACGTAAATTTGAAATAATTCACAATAGTAAAAGTATCATTTTGTAAACTTTTACACCCACTATGACGCTTCTAATAGATTTCCCCACAATTTCACAAAATAAGTAATTTATAGAAAAATAGGTGTAATGACATTGCCAAATAATTAAAATTGATTAATCGAAAAAAACAACATAAATTGAATATAATCGATACAGTAACACGGTAACACACTACGATACATACGGTAACACACTAACTGAAAACAGATACATATATTGGGATAATTAAATATACTTAATAAAAAACAATTATTTGAATTCATAAAATAATTTCAGAAAATCGACATATTTTTGCAATCCAACATATTCCATAAATAGCTCATATATTATCTAAATTTTCCTTTTGTTCTAACGTAAACACATAAACTTAGATTTGAACAGATTTATAAGTCCAGTCAAACAAAGTTTTTTCTAAAATATCTTTTTTTTATTTTTTAGCTATTTATTCAAATAAAACTGAACAAAGCTATAATCTAGAATAAACATATGTTGGTAAACAGCAAAATAAATGTAATGTAAAGTATATTAAAATTAATCAGCAAAAAAAATAAAAATAAAACAAAAATATTGTCGTCTACTGTATATTTTCTTTTTGTTTTACAAAATTTTATCGTCTAGTTTACGTCTCCAAACATACATAAATTAAATTAAATTTAAACTTAATTTTAAAAATTTTTTATTTCATTTTTCTTTTTTTGTCTTGTATTTTTTTTCTTTGTCTAATTTATTAATGTATATTTTTCTCTTTCTTTCTGTTTGATTGGTTTTTTTTTTTTCTTTCTCTGGCGTTAGAATTCCAAATCAAAAAGTAAATTATAAACAAGACATCATTTATTTATTTGTTTCAATGTGTTTGTAGTTTGCAATGTTTTTCCAAAAAAAAAAAAAAAACAAAAATAAAAAAAGCAAACAATTTATGAAAAATAAAAAAAAAAAACTTTGTGAAATTTTTTTTGAAGAAAAACCAAACGTAAAAAATAAAAAATAAGCGTGTAGTAAAATAGCGAGAAGAAAAAGTTAAAAATGAATAAAACAATTTTTTCGGAACTTGTGTAGTTAATGTAGAAGTAAAATATGAATACACATACGTAAATGTTATCTTATAACGGTAATATAAGGAAATTGCAATAACAAACATTATTAAGAAAATAAATAAATATTAGTACGTAGTGCATGCATTATTCTTATTAAATTTTTAATATGTCTTTTCATATCATCTGGTTTTTTTTTTTTTTTTTTTTGAAATAATATGTACTTACATTATACATATACATATTTAAATTGAATTATATATGTTTGGGTGTACGTTAAATATAATATGTAGAAATTTATAAAAAATTTGAAGTACGTATACAAAATTGATAAAATATTTAAGGATTTTCTTTTTAAAAACAACAGATTTTTTTAAAGACTTTAAAAAAAATTTAAACAGAAAGAAATAAGGAAATCCTTTTGATAAATTAATGAAAAGTGAAGGAATAATCGAGCGTTAATTACGATTTTTCCAAAAAAAAAAAAAATGAGTAATTGTTGGTCGTTTCGTTACCAGCTCTTCACATAAAAACTTGTTATTATATTAATATTGCTATAATAAATATTATCTATTATTTTATTATTATTTATACTACTTATTATAAATTTTCCATTAGGTTTGTGACATCTTAGAGAAGGCGAGATTGATTTAGAGAAATATCTAATATTTTAGAGCAGGATTGATTTATGAGTCTCAATTTCGATATGTGCGTCCGTTCAAAGTTAAGATTGTAAAATTTTCACCATTTTATTTTTATGTGAAAATCAGTTTGGCTATTAAAGTTGAATAAGTTCGACTGACAAGTTTGTGTAACTGCAACTATACAATTTATATTTTTTGTTATAAAAGCATAGCTGAATGTCTTATTAAGCTAGATATTTGAAATTTTGTGAAATGAAGTTACATTTTATACCACCGAGCTCTTCAAAATATATTTAGGGAAATATATTCTAGTAGTTTCTATACTTCTTTTTTTATATGAGTATAACCATGTGTCTAATTAAGTTAGCTGTCTACAATTTATTTGAAAAGAATTTAAGATTTTTTATAACGATTTCTACTAATTTTGGTTACCCTTAAGCAACAAGTTTGGATAGCTGAGAAAATTTATATACTCATAAATTGATGGTACCGAAAAACAAAACTAGAAGCTTTATTAAACAATTTAAAAGATGAGTTTTATGGCAACAATTTTTAAAAAATTTAATTGATTTGGTGCTACAGAGTCAAGTAACTATCATACAACTCGGAAATATATCTTAGTATACTTAAATAAGGTAGATATCTTAAATTTTATGGAAGCAGCATAATATATTATTTTCATGAGTGTATTCTACATTCTTCCTCGTTTTTTATTCAAATTTTAAATCATTTCTATGTCCTTTTTCTTGAATTTAAAACATTTTTAATTTTATTAATATTTTCATGTTATAACAGACTTACATATTTAAGCAACATATGAATAATTTTGAAGTTAACTAACCTGAAATAGAAAGGATATTTTAGTAAAAGAATATTTTAGATTAAAAATATATTAGATTAAATTTTTCATAAAATTTTCACAATACATCAAACAATATTAAACATTTGTATTTAAGGCCCTGGATTTATATTTTACGATATTATTATTTCTAGGAATATTCAATAACAGAGTGTCCAACAACTGTGAAACTAAGTGAACTTTTCTAAAAAGTTAATTTAATCTCAGCTAAAAGTTTTTAAATGAAAATATAGTTAAAGGTAAAACAAGTTTTTAAAGAAAAATCAAAATTGTAAGAAGGATATTTTAGTAGAATTGGTAGAGCTAAAAAGATTCTAAAATATTGTCAAGTTATGAATTTTGTTTGTCATTTTATTATATAATTTTTTCTATTAAGAAATTTGCATAAAATCAAGAACCATAATCCTCAATTTTAAAAAATTATTTTTAGTTAACAAAAATTTCATAGTTTTTAAACTTGTTCAGAGCTGATTATACTACTGAAAAACTTTATTTCTCTAAAAAATTGGAATTTTATTGCTTGAAATTGGTGGTCAAAAATTTAGTTTGATGGTGAATTATTTAAAAAAAAAAATTAATACAGCTAATTTTAGCACTTAATTGTTCAGTTAATTATATCGAATCCAAAATGTTATTAACAATAAGAACTTTAGATTTAAAGACATAAAGAAGAATTTCAGTCTCGGATCATATTATCTATAAGAGAAATTAATTTTACCCTAAATTTCCTATCATATCTTAAAAAGAGGAATATTCTATTTTCTAAGTAACTTTGCTACAACCCGAATTATTTAATCTCCCTTTTTTAGAAACATCAAAATTTATAATCGTTGTATCAGTAGAAGTTATATGGTCCAAAACCGATTTCAAACGATCTAATGATCTGCTTTCTATTAAAAGGGCTGATATTGGAATGATAATAGGTTTAAGCACCGGTCTCTATCTAATAGGAAGGCAAGCGAAAAGACTTGATTTATCCGCAAACGACTACTGTAGAACCTGCAAAGATGAAGAAGAGGAGGAAACAACTCTTCATCTCCTTTGCACATGCCCAGCCTTGTCGACTAAAAGAAACACTCATTTGGGATAATATCTCTTCAATAGCCTCAGCGATCTAGTAAATAAAAATATGAAGAGTATTCTTCGCATTACAAAAAGCTCAAATTAATTTTAACGAGTGGGATAGAAAATTGTCTATGTGGTATCACAATGGACCAAATACGGCCTAAGTGTGTCTTTTCGGCAGCCACTTTAACCTAACCTAACCTATCACTAGAAGTTTTCCCAAAATCAAAAACAAAGAAAAATTAAATCTTTAACTATTATTTTCATTTAATATACAGAAAATGTTTAAAATATCTTTCGTAACAAATGCCGTTACATTGAAATAAAACAAGAAAATAATTTTTTTGTTTTTCAGATTAAGATTAAAACAAAAATATTTAAATAAATAAATAAAATATTAAAAAAAAAATATTATAATGACTTCTGTAACCTGTTCCAAATTGAACTGAAACTTCTTTAAAAACTCTTGTTTCTAAATAAAAAAAAAATTAAGAAAAAAATATAAATAAGTATATATAACTTTATCTTTTTCTTTTTTTTTCTTTTTGTCTATATTATTAGTTGTTCTCCTTCGTGATTAAAATAATGTCCCAACATGGATAAATTTTAGTTTTATGTGAGCTTTCATTTATTTTTTATTTTTCTTTTTTTGTTCCTATTTTATTTTGTTTACTACCACCAGATTTTTTTAATATTACTTTTTTCTTCTCTTCCTCCTCTTTTATTATTTTGTTGTTGTTGTTGTTGTTGTTATTATTATTATTATTATCCTTACAAAGCAGTCAAATAGCAGTTAAGTAACAAAACAAAAAAAAAAACAATAAATAAACCAAAGGAAAAAAAAAAGGTTAGATTGCATAGAAAATCACTTGTGTATCTTGATTGAACTTTATGAAGAAAATAGAGAGAATAACAATAATAATAGCAAAAAAAAAAAAAAAATGAAAAGGATAACATTTGTATAAAATAAAATAAAATAAAAAAAAAAATAAAATAACAATCAACATTCTTTGCTTTTATTGTTGTTATTTTAAATTTCTATACTAAAAAAAAAAAAAAAAACTTTATCCTTTTTCAATATCAAAGTCTCAGTATACTTTACCCTCAGAATTTAAATATATGTTCATATACATTTTAAAAACTTTAACGCCATTCCATAGTGGTTGGTACTATATCTATTTATATATAAATATGTTAATATATATTAGTATAACGGTATTTTATATATATACGGTATATCTATATATGTATATAGATTTGTTGTTAAGCGAAAAAAAAACCAAAATATACCCTTTCAGTTACTTCTATTGAAGAAAAAAAAATCTATATTCTCTATGGAATGAAAATATCTAGTTCTATCTCTTTCTTTCAATATTATTACTTGTTCTTTTTCATTTCTTTATTTATAGTTGTTTTTTTTTTTTTCTGAAAATTTCTGTTTTATATATTGAGATTTGAAAGAACAACAGTTATGTTTTAATAAAAAAAAAAAAAAAAAAAAAACAACTATACTGTTTAGTGTAACTGTATGCACTGTGTTGTAGTTAGTACTAAAAGTCGTACTTTCTTACCATATTATGTATTAGTTGTGTCGCTGTCGTAGTTGTTCCTTCATTTGTTAAAATTATTGTTGTCGTAGTGAATAAAAATACTGCAGGCATGATTATAAATTTACATTATAGAAAATTTAATTTTTTTTTTATATAGTATATAATGTATTTAAACATCTTGACATCATTTCCAAATATAAACAAAAAAAAAAAAAAAATTAAAAAAATTAAAAACAAAAAAACAAAACTAAATAATCAAAGTAGAACTAAAGATTTCTTCTATTTTCATTCGTATTCATCTTGTCTGTTAGCCGATTTGTTGTCTTTTTTTTTTCAATATCTTTTTTTTTTACTTTTGGTTGGTTGGCTTTAAAATCATTCGGTAGTAGTCATCGTATGTTAAACACATATATACATAACTCTTCGTTGTGAAATACTTTTCTTCCTTCCTAAGAAAGTTTGAATTAGTTTTTATTCTTTCCACTGCCTTGTTTATCAAATAACTGTACTTCCCCGGAAAAAAAAAAATTCGATAGGAACAACACAATAATTGTGCAAAAAAAAAAAGAAGAAACAACAAAAAGAAAAAAAAAAACTAAAAAACAACTTGTGCGACATGTTGTACAGTACATCCGAATTCTAGACGACATTTCGCGTCAAATAGAAAGAATATATTATTAAGTGATTCTCTTGTTTAATTTTGGTTGAAAGTTGGGATTGGGGTTGAGATTGGATGTATTGTGCCTTTTTTTTTCTACTTTTAAACATTATATATACAACTTTTTTTTTACCCTTACAAACCTAATTTCTAAGGGTATAATAAATTTGTCATTACATTTGTAATAACTATAAAAGAAATGATATATATATATGGAATAGTATATATGATAATATATAGATAATAATATATATGAAATCTTCTATTTTTTTTTTATATAAGTTTGATTATGCCATCTTTCCTATTGAAACTGAAAATAGTACGACCTAGTATATGAGTATATAATTCAATGTCTAATTAAGTTATTCAGGTTATTTTGAAATTTTATTAAAAGAAGTTAAGTTGTATAACAACAACTTTTGAACAATTTGATTATTTTCGCACAACGGATTTGAGTAGCTGTCATGTGACTCCAAAATTTACATACATTATCGTAGTACTTAACCACGCAGGATATCTGAAATTTTGTAAAAGATGCTTAAATTTTATGAAAAATAACATATATATTGGGTTCGAGTGGATATCTTAGAGATGACACAGTCAACTCTATACTCTTCCTTGTTTTATATACAATTTAGATGCTCATTTTAATAGAATAGTGATTTTGTGTATTTTGAAAAGTTTTCTGAATGTTTTAAACAAGGAATAGAAAAAAAAAGGGACATCAGACGTGATTGTCTCTATTTTTTTTTTTTTTTTTATTTATAAACTGATGTATGTGAATATAGTTATGTATATATATATGTATTATATAGGAAGTTTTAATATTAAAAAAAAAAGTTCGAGATACAAGAAAAGGCTGTTCGATTTTTACTAAATTGATATTTTATACAATTGATACAGCAAAAAAAAAAAAAAATTAATAAACACAGAGATAGAAATAAGAAGGAAGAAAAATAAAATAGAACAAAAAAAAAACAAAATTAAAGAAGAAAAATTCACTAGATTATTGCAGGACGATTTAAAAGTGATTGCTTAATGTTAATATATAAATTATGTTCAATATATATATATACATATATACTTCCTAAATATACAACATTTTTACATATGTATATTAAAATTATCACTTTATAAAGTTCTCAGTTAAAATAAATGGATGGATTAAAAATAGTTTCCTTTTTTTTTTGTTGTTTTTTTTTAAATATTTCTAAATTAACCCTTAGGCGCTAACGGATACGAAAAAATTCAAAGTTTAAGCATCTGTACAATTTTATTAATATCTCGCAGTGTTTTTAAAAATTTTATCAAGTTTTTGGCAGGTTAGTTATGTTAAAGCATATTTTTAAAAGTCTAATATTTATTAAGCAAGTAAAGCATATGTAAGGTAAATTAATAGAAAAGCCAAAGTTCTTTAATGGCTAATAATGTAAGAATTTTCAAAGGAGGCAGAGAAAATATAAATCAATAAAAAATTTTTCAAGAAAAAAAGAAATAGAATCAGATATTTGTCCTAAGTACATTTTTTAACTTAAGATTAAAACATAATATAAAATTTTCAAAATATATCGATTTTATTGCAAAGGAAAAAAATAAAAAAAATTTTGAGGATCGAAAAGAGTTAAAATATTTATTTAGTAAATAAAAAAAAAAAAAGATTTTTCAACGATTTCGAAACTATTTGTTTGAAGTAAAAAGATTTTCTAATTTTTTTTTTTTTTTTTGTATAAATTTACCATTTTTCTTGATTTTTATCCAAAAAAAAAAACGATAACAACATAAAATGAAGAAAAACTTCATAGTCAATGTATTTACGAATAGGAAAAAAAAAAAAAGAAAAAAAAAAACAAATCTTTAAAACAGAAAAAATCAATTTGTACAGGTCATTAAATCTTTATTTTAAATAAAGTAAACTGGACATTTTAAGAATAATTTATTTGCTAGACAAATTGTTTTTTTTTTTCCTCAGAATTTGTTTTAGTTTTTTTTTTCTTTTTTCAATCTATGATTCTTGTTGGTAATTTTTTTTTTTTTTTTTTTTTGTTGTCATTTTATATCGAGAAAATTGAAAATTTATTTAGAATAACTATAAACAGAAGTTAACAATTTAAATCTTATGCTATTTTTTTTCACTTAACTTAAAATACGATAAATAAATTTTCGATAAAAATGCAATTCTTTTTCTTATAATAAAGATATACATATATACAAGTATGTAGGTACAGGGATGTGTGGATGTGTTAAAAATAGTAATGAATTAAAAATAAAGTTTTAGATAATTGAATATAAATTTATTGGAAATTCTTGATATTAAATTTTCCAAAATTTGATACTTTATATACATTGTTTTTTTTTTTTTCAATTTTATATGCATGAAAAGTCTTTAAATTTTTATTTAAAATTATTCCGTAACAATTTAAAATAATTTTTTTAATCATATTACTTTTTGAAATTAGAAATTAATTATCTTTTTTTTATAATTTTTTAACTTCTTTTAAATCGGTTTTTCATTTTTACAGTGCCGGAGGTGCAAATCAATATGTTCAATTAATGGTAATGCTGTTAAAAAATTTTGTCTAATAGAAATTTGTCTATAATTTTAATAAAGGTGTTATGTTAGTTTTGTTGTAACGTTCTCCCTTTCAAATAAGAATATATTTTTCCGGAGTATTGTCAACTTATTCCATAAAGAGTGGGTATTTACAAAGCCAGTTAACAAATAAAAACATATTCTTTGCAACTATATAAAGTACAATTATTGCATTATGTCTATGGTTTATGGTGAGTTTATTAAGGAAAACAATAAAACATAAAACGTCAAAACGATCTTCTGCTATAATTTTAATAATATAACAAGAAATTTTAAAGTTTAAAATTTCTTGTGAAGCACCAGACCCTTACAGTTTAAGCGTAAACAATATCTGAAGAAAAATATTAAAAAAAAGCGACTGGTGTCTGAAGAATTTTATCAAAGCAATTAAAAGGAAAATGTCTATTAAAACAAAGGTAATAATGGTATTCTCAGTTAAAAATGATTAGAGATAAAACTTATTTAATCGGATAGATAAAATTTGGTAGATACTAGGTAACGTTTAAAAAAATGAATTAACATTTTTTTTTTATATTATATCGTCCAGATATAAATATCTGCTGATACTTTTAGGATCCGTTTGTCTTTAGTATGTGAGCCATCTCGGTACAATTATTCAATTATAATTATATTTAATATTTTGTTTACATTTTATTATATTTTATATATTATTTTGATTTTGACCGGAATCAAAATTTATATTGTGAAAATTAATTATTCATAATATATATATATATAAACTTCGTAATATCAGTAAAGTTTTTGTGTAACGGTATCTTGCTCCGGTTTTTCTCTGAATAATTTTTTGCTGAAATTGTTAAGAAATCGGTTGCATAAATAAGTCTTCATTAATTTAATAATAGACATACAAACCAATAATTAAATACACATAGAGTTTATTCACTGCTGAAACCTTAAACTTTAAAATAACTCCATGCGCAGAAATGCTAAAAAAATGAATTAGACTTTTTCTTAAGTTCAGAATAAAATGTCTAACGCTGGATAATGTAATTAACGCTGTAGTTTCATTTTCTACACGCAGCCTATAAAAGATTGTCCAACTTCACAATGACATTTGAGTGCGAGAGAAAAAATTAAATAAAATATAATATTAATTTTACTAAATTTTGACTTTTTCTCAATTTTAACTAATATTTACTTCAAAATTTTGTTTCTTAAATATTTTAAATTGAGCTGGAAATTATTTTTAAAATACCTATTGCAAAAAAAGGAAAATTTACATACTTACTATCAAAAAAAAAAAAAATGGCAGCTTTTTATTTTGATACTATTCAATAATTTGACACAGTTAAAAAAGGCGAAAAGAGTTTAAAGTTAAAAAATTTTTTTTATGACAGTGAAACGGCTTCATTTTTGTGGAGACTTTTATAATACATAATACATATACATAATATATACATATAATATACATATATGTACATATACATATATATATATAATATATACATATACATAATACATACATTTAATTCTATTTTGACAGCTGGTGCGTATAGAGATCGAAAGAGAGCATTCTTTGCAGATATCATAGATATAATAGTACTTTAGATTGGCACTTTCTCTTTCACTCTAATGTATTTTCCTATACAAGAAATTTCAGTCAAAAATAAAACATATGACATCCAAGTAATGTCGTTCATTTGACGCAAGTTAGATGCCAGCTGTTTTTAAATCATAAAATTTCATTAAAATTATTATAAAATCGCAGTACAGTTTCTCTCATAGATATTGGTAGATTTGGATGTATAAATTTAGATATTTTTTATATTGGATATATAAAATTAATGAATATTGAATATAAAAGAAAAGTTGAAAACTTAAATTAGTTAGTTTAAATTATTCGAATTCAATTGAATGGAGTGGAACTTCCGCTGTGGAAGAAAAGTCTAATGAATTTAAATATTTAAATTCTAAATTTGAAGAGAATATACAAGAATAACAAACAAGAAAATTTCAAATTAAAGAATTGCAGAGAAAATTTATCGTATTTATCGATTGGAAAACTTTGTCCAAGGTACATGTATTATTTGAATATTACGACGATAAGCAAGTATTCAAGATTTAGAGAAAATTCAAAATTACAAAAAGAAAATAAAAATTTAAGAGATAGTATTGGTAATAAACTATTACTAGAAGAACAAGTTTATGATTTACAAACTCGAGTAGCAAGTAAAAATGACGGTTACACTAAGGATAAATATTTTTTTCTATTAAATATTTAGTATTTAAATCTATAACATAAATTTCCATTTTTAGCGGGCACTGTTTCCAGGGGAAACTAAATTTAAATTTACACAAAAAAAAGCATCAATAAACAGCTGACTCAAAATTGACTGAATTTTTTCTTTATATAGCCAATCTAAAGTACTAGTATATCTATGGTAGATATAGTATAATGGATGGAAAAAAACAAGAATTTATTTTATCTTCGCCACTTATGACATATGACAGGGCTAGTATCATAATATAAAGAATGTATTTTAGATGATATGAAATTTAATTTCAGCACATTAAAAAATATATTGATCGAAATTTTTAAATATGATCAAAAATTATTACAAAGTATACCTATATATATATATATATATATACGAGTATGTATATATACTTAAATAAATCGCGTTTATTTTTTTTGTTTAAATAATTACTTTATTTTTTACAATTTTATTATTTTATTAACTTATATTGATATCATTAAAAAGTAATTTTAGTAAATTTAATTAAAATACTTGTTAAATAGGTACCTATTTTATAAAAGTTAACATGTTGATTTATATTGAAATGTTAAATAACTTTTGATGAAAATTTTTCACAAATTAAATAAAATTAAAAAAAAAAAATTTTTATATAATAAAATAATATGATAAATATATGATTTGTATATACCATATATATACATAATATAATAAAAATAAATAAATAATATTCTAAAACTTTTGATATTTCAAAAGTTGAAAAATTGAAATGAAAAAAAAAAAAAGGAGAAAAGTTTTTTGCTTATAAAATAAAATCTAATATTATATTTTATATGTAGAAATGAAGAAGAAAAAGAGAGAGAGAGAGAGATAGATATATAAATATTAGAATACCTTTAACATAAATATAAATATCATTTTAAATGAAAATTTAAGTTTTTCATATGAAACGTGAGTTTTATTTAGATGTCAGTTTTTATATTATATACTTTTTGTATAGTTTTTTTTTTTTTTTTGGGTTAAAAATGTTTTTATCATAATTTCCCAAAAAAATTTTAACAAAATTTTTGTCTTTGAGAATTTTACAAAAAGAAAACGTATGTTTGATAATAAATCAAACATTTAGAATAAGAGACAAAAAAAAAAAAAATGATTTGTTTAATACCAAATAGGTTTTTTTTTTTTTTCTAAATTACTCTTAAACAATTTTTACAAATGTATTTATTTTTTATATTTAACTTGATATTTTTTTTTTTAATTTTATATATAAAGATATCTCTGTACGTAATATTTTCATCTATTTGGTTTTTCATTTTGTTTTAGAAAATGTTTTTATAGCTTTGTAATTTTAATCAAAATTTTTGTTTGTTATTATCATTATACAGAAAAATGAATGATCAGATGCAGGAAATAAATTGACATAAGAAAGAATATTGATATTAAAGAGAAAAATTTACTATTTTTCAGCAAATTAAAGCTAAGAATATGAGAATTTCTATCAAAAATTATTAGTAATTATAGATGACAAGTTAAAAACAAGATCCAGTTTTTTTTTGTTAAAGCTCTGCTCTTTTAAAGAATGGTCGATCTGTTTTAGAATCGATTTTTTTAGTAAACCTTATTAGATTGGAATATTTTAAGAGACTATAATCTTTTGAGATCGACTAGTTCAAAAGTTTCTGATAATGATCAACCCTAGTTACAGAAATACCACAATAGACTGGTAGCTTAGTATTGTGCTCTTAAAAGAGCTTAATATTTATTAAGATATTAAAATTAAATTATAAAGTTTTGGTTTTAAATTTTTTTCGACTTATGTCAACTAAAAATATTAAAAATTCTAGTATAGAAACTTTAGTAGAAAAAAAAAACTCCTGTGTTTGGTTATTAACATTGTTATTTTTTTAATCAAGATCACTGAACTTTTTACATATATTATAATGCTTTGTAAATTGTAAGATTCTTAAGCTGAAAATTGTTGTATACATTAACAAGTCTCTATCTCCTAGTACAGCAGAAAATATGATCGAAGTCCCATTAATCGAACCCTAACACTTTAAAGCTCTACATTCATATAAGTTAATAAAAGTTCTATTAAAAATAAGTTTAGACTTGTAAAAAACATCTTTTTTACATTTTTTTTTTTTTTTATCTTTAAAGCATAATTTTAACTAAGAATTCTTTTGTCCTGTGCTGTCATATCATAAGACTTTTTTTTTTGTTTTATCAAGAAATCAAAAGATTACAAATACGAATATTAAACATATGCATACCTACATTCATACAATATACATATTCTATATATGTATTCATCATTCATATCTATATTTTAAGTTTAAACAAAAAAGCGAATAAAATTATGAATAACTTTTCTCATACTTTTCTCATACTTTTTTTTTTTTTTGTTTTGTATATTAGTGATGTATAAAAAATGTTGAACTTCCTCAAGTTTTCTAGCAAAAAAAAAAAAAAAAAACACATTTTTTCAAAAGTTTGATAAGAACGAGAAAAAAAAAAAAAGTATTCTGTTTTATTCCTATTACTACTTTTTTAATCTTATTTTTTCCTTATACTTACTTGTATATATATATATATGTATATACATATATAGATATACTTTATTTTTTTACTTTTTAAGCAATAAATTTAATCAAATTATACCTTTGTTATATTTATGTCGAACACATGTAACAGCACACGTTGTTCATTTCTTTCTTTTCTTTTTTTTTTGTGCGAAAATTTTGCGAAAGGACTAAAACTTAAAAAAAAAAAAAGAAAAAAACGAAATATCTTCAGATTTACAGAAAAATATCTTTGGGTACTTTTTATTTTTTTTTTATATATTTTTAAATTGTTGTAAAATGTTTTTTATTTTAATTTTTTTTTTTTCATTTTTCCTTTTTCATTCCCTTAAGAGCATTTCATATTTACCCAAAACGCACAAAAAAATAAAAAGAAAACATTTTGGGTATGGAAAAATAAAAAAAAAAAAAAAATTCAAAACAAAATTCAAAAAAAAAAAATTCGGAAAATTAAATATAAAAAAAAAAAAAAAAACAAGAAAGATATATTATATCAGTTTATCGCCTTAAATGAAGATTTGATTTCGTTCCGTATGTGAGAAAATGGCTAAAAAATAAAAAAAAATTCCACAAAATTTCCTTAAATCCCAACAAAAAAAGAAAATCCAAGTAAATGATTATATATGAATTTTCAATTTAAATCGTCTTTCCATAAATAAGTTAATAACATTCTTTTTTTTAAAATTAATTGTATGTAATTTTAAAAATTAATTTTTTTTTCTGCAAAATTATGATATTGAATGGTACAAACCAAACTCTATATGGGTGTAGTTAATATTCTAATAAAACTTTATTATCTTATATTATATTTATGGGGTAGGGTATATTTATTAAATCACTTTATTATTAACATTGAAAAATATGGTTTTATTTTTTGGAAAAGTTAAATTTTTAGTTTTATTTCTTTTTCTAATACACGCTTTTCTTACATTAAAACACAATTATTCAGAAAAAATGCTAAAAGTTATAAAAAATTTCATTTCAAATTAAATATTAAATAATATGATATTTTAATCTTGGGTAAATGTAAATTTGTTTTCATTGATAAATGAGCTGCTTTCAATTTATTTCAACAAAGTTTCGATTTTTTGTTTCTCTTATTTACCAATTTTTGATTTAAAACTAGAACATTTCCGAATCTATCGTAGGTACTAACACTTGACACTATCACTTTCCGAAAATGGTTGATTTTAGAACTATTTTTCACACTTATTTTTATCCAGAATTTTTTTTTAGAACTTTTCGGAAGGTTAATAAATTTTTAGGAGTACAATAAGTATTACCATATTGCATAATATTTTTTTTAGCATTATTTTAATGTCAAATTTATTAGCAGCAGTAAAAAAGCACTTTTTTTTTAGCTAAATTACGATGATTATGACAATATTGTATAAATATTATTTACATATATTAGTTACTATTTAAAATTACCATATTTCAAATCTAAAATTTTAAAAATTACCATAAATTTTTTTTTTAACGTTTACATAGTTTACGCTGAAATTACTTACAGTTTTCGGTTTAATTTCAGTTCAGCCGAAATTACTTACAGTTGTCAAAAGTTGTCATCAAATAAAATATTCACATCGTTTTCTATTATTTTATTTATTAGTTTAATTGTATTTTTGCCTTCTTTTACGTTGAATATTTATTTTAAACTATATTGTACTATATTTTACTTTTTTAAATATGTTATTTTATATTTATATATTTGTTTTTTTCTTTCCTGAAATGTATTCTTTTAGTGTGAATATTTTGTGTAGTTGTACCCTAAAAATTTGACAGATAATTAAGCGCCATTCGTTAATTTAGTATGATATATGATTGAACTCACTAAAATTTTTTTTAGAGTGCTTGGGAATTAACCATATGCGATTAACTTGTATTTAAAATGAATTCGGATAGTTTCGGAAACGCCCTTAATTGTATTTTGCCAAATTTAAATTTTTTTGGTATAAGATACAGTATTTTTGATACATTTAAAATTTTAATTTAACATTTTCGAAATATATATCTATTGAGGTATGAAGTCTTCTGTATAAGGTATTCTAAGTATAATTCAATTTCAAAAACAAGTTCTTATTTTAAAATTTTATTTTACAATAAGCTGATGGTCTTTAAAATAATATTAATTTGAACGTAATTTAAAAATATTTATTGAGAATTCGCTGGCCACAAATAATTTATAACAAATCATTGTGGCA
Organism: Poecilobothrus nobilitatus; assembly: GCA_947095535.1. Lineage (NCBI taxonomy): Eukaryota > Metazoa > Arthropoda > Insecta > Diptera > Dolichopodidae > Poecilobothrus > Poecilobothrus nobilitatus. The sequence continues at coordinate 31,055,530 of OX352773.1, read as the reverse complement.
GAGAACAAACCAAATAAACAAATAAGAAGATGAAAAATCAAAACGGAGAAGAAGAATCCAAAGAAGAAAATGGTAATGGATCGGACACAGCTTGGAAGAAGCAGACAAAAACTGTTTTGAAAAGAAGAAAACATCCTTTCAAGAACTAAAGGCAATAGCTAAAAATCGAACGAGATGGAAGAAATTTATAGCCGTCCTATGCAACACTTAGGAATTAGAGAATCCAGAAAGAAGAAAGAATAGAAAAAGTTTTCACATATTATTATTTTGTCATGTTATAACTAATATAATATAATTTACGATACCAATAATTACTTTTTAAATTTCTAATTACATTGAAATTTTTTTTTTTTATTTAAAATTATTCTAATTAAGATTTTATCATTTCCTACATAATATATACACATTTTTTTATTACTTAATTTTGTTATTTATTTGGTTTCTACTCAATTTATTATTATAATAACACCATATTTTAATTTTTGCTTCGGGCATAATCTAAAAATTTTCATTTTCATTTTATCTTTTAATTGGTATAAATGGTATATTATCATTAATTCGTGTTAAACTAATTATAATTTAATTATTTCTAGATAAAATATTGAAATTTTTGAAATTTTTATATATTAAGTATTATTTTATATTGTCATTTCATTAATGATTTAGTAAAATATATTCTTATTGAACAGCTGATATATAAATCGATACTGTATCTATATGCTTACTTGTACTAAAAAATATTTTGAAATAGAATTACTTTCAGTATTGGATTCTTCCTTCCACCTCTTTCATAAATTTTAATCGATATTTATATTTTTTTAACTCAGTTTTTAAATAATTAATTTCTCGTAAATTATATAAAATTTATTCAATATAATATATAAAAATATTTTTTACATTTTTAGCACATTTTTCAAAAAATGTTTCAAAAATTTGATTACGACTCTGTCCGTTTGTTTATAAAATTTTTTACATTGTTTAAGATAGAACCAATGATAGAATAATAAAATTTTAACCTTGGGTACGTCTCATAAAAAAATTAATGTTGTAGAACAACTTTTTCCAACTTTTTTTTGTAGTTCCACCTGTTACGAAAGTACAGCACCTCAAAATTTGAAAAATCCCAATTTTTAAATGTGTACATCTCAGGTTCTGTGTATATAACAATCTAAAAACACCAAATGATCGAAATTTCTTTTATCTTTATAAATTAATATCAAAAGAATACAATTTTTAATACATAAATTTACCGTTATGTAAAAGATAAATTTTGCAAAATTACGCTTCTTGGCTTCAATTCTCTGCTTTTTGATAGAGCAGAGAAATTGAAAAATTGAAATTTTGATAAAAAAAAGATCTTTCAGAATTAGTAATTTTTTTTTGAATCACTTTGTCTCGCGATTTTTTAAATTTATGCGATTTTGCCTCAGAAAATTTATTTGTATTATCCACCTCTTTAAGAGCTATTTAAGAGCTCAAAAATTGAAAATTTCGTTATTTTCGAAAATTGTAACTCAAGCACATGTACACGTTTTGCCAAAATAAAAGTCAAAAATGACAGGACCGAGAATATGTTTTCACATGTATTAGTACTATTAGCAGCTTTCTTTAATATTGTATAGGATTGCTTTAATATTAAAATGTCTCTTGCTTTTTCCGTTTTTTTCTTATATAATATACAAATCTAGGAAAATTTTCAAATTTTGGTGCAAGTCACAATTCTAAACAGTTTGTATTGTTTTTTTGAAAAATGTGCGAGTTTAAAAATCGTTGGCTTTCATTCTGCTTTGTTTATTATACATTATTCTAAAAATAAAAAAAAACCTTTTTTTTTTAAAGTTAAACAAAATTTTTTTTATGAAAATTTAACTTTTCAATATAATCATTTGTGACAACTTTATGATTATGACAAGGCGTATTTTACCATTTATAGTGGGAAATTGACAGTATAGTAATTATATTTACAAAAAAAAAAAAAAACAAATAAAATAAAATAAAAACAAAAACAAGAATTTTTCATTTAATTAATTATTAAGATTAAAAAATGACAGTGTGATTTTAATTAATTTGGGGTTTTTTTATTTAATTTTTTTTTATAACAAAAAATAATAACAAAAAAATTTTTTTTTAAATTAACCCATTTGAAACATAACATCAGATTCAAGTTAAAAGTTGAGTTTATTTTAAAAGTTGAGTTTATTTTAAAAATTGAGTTGTTAGCGATTGGGAAAGGTTTTAAAAATTGTATGTTTATGGTTGTTTATGGTTATTTCATTGCAATCCATAGCAAAAAATTTGCCCCACTATAATATAGTTTTTATAATCAGTCATTAAATAAGAAATAACAAAATGGTTTAAAGTAATAACTGTAAGAGCACTGTAATAACACACTCAGTGAACTGAAAGTTTAAAACGTGCAAGAGTTTAAAGTTAATAATGTTGTTTCGATAAAATTTAAACATTTTTTAGAAAATGTCAGATAAATAATATATATATATATGCGTTAAATAAGTACCGAGATATTGTTTTTGTAAATTTCGGAGTTGTTTGTTTGGAATATGACAACTACCCGAATCTGTTGTATTACATCAAAAAATTTTACAGAAGTTATTGCCATAAAACTTTCCCATCTTTTACAAAATTTCAAATGTTTAGTTTTTTTTTTTGAGTACCAAGATATGAGTCTACAAATTTTGCAGTTACTCGAACTCTGTTGTATTAGACTAATAACATTTTTTAAAGTTGTTGGTTTTAAACTTAATTCCTTAAAGATATCATATAATCAGGTTAATTAAAGATTGCGTTAAGCTCATATAAAAACAGAAGTTGTATATGGCAGCTACCCGAATTCGCCGTTCGAACTTTTTCCATTTTGAATATAGCAAAGGTTAGGAGTTATATGAACATAAAATAGTAAAAATTTGAGAATCCCCTAACCTTAACTTCATCATTTTATTTAAATTATCGTACGCACGTAGCTTAATCAACTCAGAATCTAATCTTGAGCAAAAATATATGTATGTACTTTAACATAATGGACAACATTTAGTATACCCTCCATAGAGCTAGTTCGTACGTACGGTTATAAAAAATAGGGTCAATTATTTTAATTTTTACTGTTTCTACGAAAAAAGTAATTTTTATGACACAAATGTACATTCATTATGTTGTCTATTTAATTTCTGGTTCAAATTTTAAAAATCATTCCAATACGAGTTAATATAAAATATGATTGATAATGTAATTTAATACATATTATAATTTCATAATTAACTGTTCTATACTCATATTCATTATTAATATCTACCATTATTTTATTTTATTTGTAAATTATTATGAAGAATGTCAATTGATGTGAAAAATCAAATCCCATATTATATACCTATATATGTATATATATATATATATATATATATATATGTATATGTGTGTTGTTTTTTTCTTTTAATTTCAAAAGGAAACATTTATTTAAAAAAATTTAATTATATTTTACATATCACCATCATTATCATCATAATATTTGTTAAATATGTACATATGTATGTATATATACAATAGATATGTATATTATGTGTTTTAATATTCTTTTAAAACTAAAATTATAGGTTTTATTAAAACATGATTTTGCAAAAAATTATTATAACAATATATTTAATAATAATAAATAAGAATTCATTTTTAATTAACTGTTATTCAATATAATTTACCGCTCTTTTTGTATAAAACATAATATAATATAAAAAACAAAAACAAAAAAAAAAAAAAAAAGAAAATGAGAAAGAGGGAAAGAGAAAAAAAATAATTGTATAATTATTGTAAAAGTCAACACAGTATTATTTGTCGCAATGATGAAAATCTAAAGATATTTCTTTTTAATTGTTACAATAAATGTTCCGAAAACAGAAAAAAAAAAAAAAAAAAACAAAGAAAAAGTAAATAAATTTTATTTAATTTTTATTTAAAAATAAAAAAATTAAAAACTTCTTAAATCCATTTTTGATTTAATTTATTATCCTCCTGACACTTTAAACATGAAAATCCTCATTTAAATCCTTTATAATCATTTCATATGTAAAATAAACAAAAAAAAAAAAGGCAAAAATATTTTTAAAAGCTAAAAACAAAAATAAAAGAAACAAAAAAAAATAAAAAAATTTAAGGAAAATATTAACAGTATATACTCTTTAAAAGTACATACGTATGAATGATTGTAAGTATGTATATTTAAGCCGATGATTATAATATTACCTATGTATTTACTGTTGTAATTACAGTCATGGATATAATTTTATTTTCTAAATATATTTTTTTTTTACATGTTGTATTCCGCTTATCAATAAGTTTTATAGAGTTTATTTTGCTTAGACTTCGCGTACTTCGCGACTTCTTCGGAAATATTAACAAATATATTTAATATTTAATATACATCGGCTCGTTCACAGGCTCTACACGTAAGCGACAAATTTTTATTTTGACATTATTTTCCCAGGTGATTGTTTTTTTGTTGTTTTGACATTATTATGAGGCAATTATTTTGAATTTCAAATTAAGAAATTAAGCACGTGTGTTTCTTTTTTGTTTTTAAACAAAACGCAAAAAAACCTTATTTGACATTTTGACGTTTGAATGATATGGTTCTTGTTTGCATCTTACAATGGATGCAAGCATTTTTGCTTCTTAAATATGTGAAAGAGAAAGCATGTCATGAATACGATATATACTTTCTTGAATAAAGAGGTATGCATCCCATGTGAACGTACCCTAAATTTGAAATTTTTAAAGATATTTTTTTTAAATTTATTTATATATTTAATTTTAATTTAATTTTATGTTGATTAATAATTTATTATCTGATGTTATTTAAATTTTTCTAAAATTCCAATTAAAATGGTAGAATTTTTCATGTTTGCGTTTATGTAAAAGTAATTTACAATGTAGAAAGAAAATTTGTGGGAATATTTCATAGTTGGAAAGAGAATCAGGGTTTCAATTTGATTAGCAAGAGTTTGTTTCAAATTATTTGCTGTTAAAAATAATTAGGAGAGGGATTTTAAAGTTGGATTGAAAATCAGAATATTTCCGCATTTCCCTAAAATATATATATATATGAGCTTTTGAATTAAGGAAGGAATTTTAGAGGAAAAGTCCTAAAGAACCGAATAATCCTGTTTTGTAACCAACTCTAAAATCTTTCGTAATTATAATTTACACACAAATTTCAACATAAAATTCTTTATTTTTGGATTAAATTAATTTTTTTTTTTTGGGCGGTTAATTCATATCTTTTGAGGTTAATCCAAAAATAGTGGGGATTAATTCATATTTAATTTTGGTGGTTTGTGACTTGTAGGTTAGTTTATAGTATTGAATATTGAATAAAGGTTTTTTACGATAAACGATTTACGATTTACGTTTTTGGATAAACGTTTCAATGTTTAGTATACTTATTACAATAAATATCTTGTTCAAAATTGTATAAGCAGCTTGTATTAGATTCAAAAAAGTTTAGTTCATCCATAATATTAAATTAAAAATAAAAGTTTAATATTATGTTTACTGTTTACAGTATATACGAATTTGACATAAAATATCTTTATTAGATATAGTTTTGAGAGCTTGACGAAAACACTACCCTCACATAACTAAAAATTAGTTCTTTCATATTATAAATTATGCATTAAATGAAACGAACATTGTGCGGATAGTTAATTTTTTAATATACCGTTATTAATTTTATTTTTAAAGACAATAAGGTTTTTGTAAATGATTATGTGTTTAATTATTTTATATTATTATTATGCAAATAGTTACGATTAGTGTCTAATATATGCTAGTACTATTCAGATTTATTTATTTTTTAAAAAAGTTTATAAGACATCTAAAGTTTTACTTATTATAGAAAATTAAAATTTTTCAATTTTAATAATTTTTCCGTAACTGTATTCATTTTGACTTATATTTCATATTATATATGAATTAAAGCCAATGATGATATCCAAATTACTAACATACATATAGATCAGTATAACTTCCATACACAATATAACAATATATCTTACATATAGATATTAGTACTTGCATATAATATATGTATATATATATGTTACATAAAATACGAAAACAATGGAATCAAGTTAAATTGGTTGCGGTGGTAACGAAAAAATAATATTAAAGTTGGTTGAAAATGTTGGTTGATAAAATTGGATTGGTGGTGGTGATAGCAATGGTGGAAGAAGCTTATTGTAAGCTGGCTGTAATTTATGTCAATTTAAAAGCCTTCTTGTAATTGTGTTAATTGAAATGACGAAACAAAAAATTAAAAAAGTAAAGCGAAAAAATGATATACTTAAATATATGTGACTTTACGACCTCTTTTTTATTCACTGTTTCTTTTTTACATATGATATAAAAAAAAAAAAAATTTATAAATGGTTGTATGTGTGTATTTGTGTGTGTAAGTAGTCCTGTAGTATAAATGCAATATTTGAAAATTGAAAAAATAAAAAAATAAAAAAAAAGAAAGGAAAAACATTTTTAAGTTTATCCTGTTTTACCACATTTATTTACATTGAATTTGTCACATTAGTATATTTTGTGCAATGTCATCTGTTGTATGTAATCGTATTATTGTACATGTTAGGGTCAAACACCCCAACGATAATGATATTTTTATCCTTCCACTTTATTATTCAGGATGGATGATATATGCAAAATATTGTTGAAATGTGTTTTGTATAAAATAAAACCCATTTTTAAAACCCATATTGTTGAAATTGAATTTTAAAAGGAACAATACAATGTACCAATTTAATAATGGAATTTAAAATTTCATTTAAAATAAATAAAAGTCACCAAAATTTAAATTATTTTGAAAAATTGTTTTTTCTCCCAGTTATATGAAAAGTTTTTTGATTTTTTTTTTTTTTATTATTTAATGTCTTAAAAAAAACCGTAATTTAGGATTCATATTTTATTTTCGAATAATGGAAGGAAAAAAGTGGGTAAATAATAGTGGACGTCTAAGTCGAGTTGGTAGCTATGTATTTTACTTGTTTCTGAAATATTCTGTGAATTAAGAGAAATTTGGAAACTTTAACGCTTCGCATTAAATACTAGCTTATCGCATTCCGAAAAATTCCGGAAAATGTTTAGTGCATTTCAAAATGTCCCCACTTCATTATCTATTCAAATTTTAGTGCACTTTTTACTACACTATATGTTCACACTAAAAGAGTAAAAAGTGCTAAATTAGTGCTTGTCAAGGAAAACTTTAAAAAGGCAGTTTTTGAAATCTAAAATGATGAATATATTATCATTAGGAAATTAAAGATTTAAAACATTTATTTTCTTTTTTTCTCAAGAATAAAAGTTACTGTTAAGCGTATCAATTTTTTTCCTTTTTTAAGCGTTGACATAATCAATGGATCTAGTTATTTATTTTTACAATTTTGTAAATTTTACAATTTACATAATGAAATTGAAGATTTTTTGTTAATTGATTAATGTCTTTCGTTTAGGGGGTGGAATTTTTGATCATAAATTTTATTGACAAATTTTATTCAATCTATGCTTTCTAAGAAAGTTTCCAAAGGTATTGCGCCGAACATATATTTTTCTTTGGTACTATATAGTTTCCAAAAATACTTGAAGATAAATTTCTATAATTTTATTATTTTTTTTTCTGCTACCTTTCTTGGTAGCATATGGCTTCCACTTAAAGTCTCCAATCTTCTTTATTTATTATTAATTCTTCAATTTTATTCCAGGCGATATCGTATCTGTTTAACTCTTCCGTACTTTCTCTTTCCTAAATCATTTTGCTCCTTCCTTTTACTTTTGATCTATGCGTTCTAGTTTAGCGGTGTTCTGATAATGCAAACTTCATTTTTTCTTAATATATGGTCGATCCAGTTCAATTTCCTTTCGATAATTTGCTTCAATATAGGTTCTTCATTTGTAACTCTTATAAGTCTTTATTCCTTATCTTGTTTGGGCAGACTATATGGCATAACGCATATAATTCTTAATGTGTTTATTTCTGAAGACTTGTAATTTTTGCTTGATGGTGTTAGCGAACAACTATATAATTCAGTGCCCTATGTTAATGTTAATTTTACACATGAATTGAATATCGTTTGTTTGGTTCGCCTTGGTCCTGAAAATGGAATAACTAAAAGTATAGGAATCTACATTTGAACATTTTTTTACTAGATTCTAATTTAAGATCGGCAAAAAAAAAACTTCGTTATATATTTTTAGTCAAACATAAACATTTGACATTATAATAGGTTAAAAAACGAACAAAAAAAAAAAAAAAATAAAAATTTATTTATTAGAAATTGATGATTTGACTGAAATTTTTTTTTCTAACGGAAATTCGTTCATTTAACTATACTTTTTTTTTAATCTAACATTATATTCTTCTTCACAATTTTCAATTTTCTTTTATTTACATATATGTGTATAAGTATTGCACAAAACAAAGTACGAAAAAAAAACAGTATAAAAAAGTGGGGTAATCGGGCAAAACAGTACTTATTGTTGCTAAAAAATTTAACTGACAAGAAAAGAAAAAAAAAAAACAATCCTTATTTATGCAATTTATTTTTTACAGTTTAATACTTTTTGTTTAACTTTTTTTTTTTTTATTTTATTAGAATAGTGATATACAATTTTGTCACTAGGAAAAAAAATTTGTCGTCTATACATAAGTTCCTAAAATTTTTTTTAAACCTTCTTCCTCTTTTTCATAATTCCGTTGTTCAGCATAAAAAAGAGGAAAAAAAGGAAAAAAAAAAAAAAAATTTGTTACAATTATAATCCGTTTTAGAATTTTTTTTTTCTCTATGAAATTTCTTCACTTGTGATATGTACATACATATATGTATATATATATAAGTGTAGATTATTTTCACGTTATTTTACCGTTATTCATTTTTGTTTTTTGTACTGTGTAATAAAAAAAAATGAACAATAGGTTCAATTTATAATATGTATAAGTACATAAAGTATGATGAGGGTGGAAATTTTTGCAAAAAAAATATATAGCTACATACATACATATGTTATATGAAAACATTTCATATATATATATGAAAACAATCTCATTTCAAATAATTTTAAATTTGAAGGGAAGGGAAACAAAACAAAAGAAATAATAACAGTTAATTTTTAGTAGGAATAAAAAAAAAATATTTGAAAAAGTGAAAAAAAAAAAAAAATTTTATTTTTGTACCGAAAATTTAATTTAGTTGGTTTGATTTGATTTAGTAGTAAATTATTTTTTAATGTTTTTTAAAAATATAACGGAAATATGCTAGCGGTAAAAACGGTAAATAATAATACTTATATACAAAAAAGTAAAAAATTGCTATACACATTTAAGTAACTAAATATTAGTAAATATTTAAAAAATCAATAACGTAATTTAAGTATTACAAACACTTTTTCGGTTTTTTTTTGTTATATACATACATATGTACATATATAATTGTATAAAAATTTATTTTTAAAGTTTTTTCTATTTGGTTATTTGTTTAAAAATTCTAGTTTTTTTTTTAAATTTATGCTTAAATATTTAAATAGAATATTAAAATATTAATATGGTATTGTATTTTTCCAATTTAACATACTTAATATTCAATTCTTTATTAATTCATCTAAATAATCCTCCTAACATCCAATAAATTCCTATATTTCCCAATTTCCTTTATTACTATTTTTCCGCAACCCTTAAATCGGTTTAAAAGGGATTTGGTTAAAGTCCAACACTACCAAAGAGAATTAGGAGATTGATGTCATTAGTGTCTTTCGAGATTCTTAGCTACCCTCGTAAAAAAAAAGTATTCCAAAATATCATAAACAGAATTTTTGAATTAGGAAGTTTCGGTATTAGACTGAAGTGTGAACAATTTAATTCTACTAATATAATCCAAAATCCAAATTCTCTTTAATTTTTTGCTTCAATCTTTTTCACAATAAAGCTTCACAATATTGTAATGTCCTATTAACTGATTCTCTAATACTTTAATATATTGAATATTAGCATTTACATTTTTAACTAGGAATACAAAATCCAATTCTAAATTTTTATGGTTAAATATGAATAAAGTTAAGCACAACTAAAACAAAGTAGATATATTATGATTGTTCTTATGACTTGGTGGTTAAATGTTTGGTTATAGAAATGTGAAATTAGAAAAAGTTAGTACCTATGTGTATCTAAGAGCATGTTATCCAAACACTTAGTGGGATCACTCAAACGAAATTAAGAAAATTGAAAATTTTCATCATTGAAAAAAATAAGAATAACATTCGTTAAATTCGAAAAATTACTTTTTACTCATGATCAGCTCTCTTTAACTCTAAGAATGACAATCCTTCAGTTAAAAATGTTTATTACACTTCCGTATTGAAACGAAATGTATACCATTTCTGAAGCATCTCAGGAAAAGTTGAAAATAATTCGAAATGTGGTAATATAGAAAAATGTTTAATATAAGTTGGGTCCTCCATCGTATAACAAACAAAGCAGTTTTAGGTCGAATTAGAAAAAAACCAAAAAGCCACAGTAAAAACTAGAAACCTGGCATACTTTGAAACCATTTTAAGGCATCCAGAGAAGTATATTGTCTTCTGAAAGTTATCCTTAAAGGCAAAATTGAGAAAAGGCGTGGTTCTGGTAGAAGAAAAATATCTTGGCTTAAAAAATTGTGTCAATGCTTCAAATAAGAGCAGCCAGATCACTGTTTAGATTAAGGTTTCCCATTTAAGGTTTCTTCAGGTTTCCCATTTTAGGTTAATTTTTTTTTAATCACTGAGTCGGAATTCTCAGTTCCTAACTCTAATTTATCTTGTTTATAAAACTTGTGTTTTCAAACTTCTAAGTGTAATTACATCATCTAATTATATCTATTTTGGGCGCCTCATTGGCCTAGTGAGTAAGAATTTAATAATACGGTACCACAGGAAGTGTGGATTTGAATCTCATACACGTCGTAAGAATAATTCTCTCTTACGATATTTACAGCCAAGCTTAAAAAGGAAAGGCTGTGTAATTTGCTTGTCACATTTATGTGGCAGGGGAATGAGTTTAAAAAAAATCTCTTTTTAGTAAAATGTAATTAATTAATTAATGTTTAAATTAGAATTATATTTACTAATGTTGTAATTAATTAATAAATTACATCTCTATATTTAAACATTCCCTTTAATATAGTCAATTAATTTAAAAATATTTAAAAACAATAATTTTTTTTTTTCTGACAGTGTAATGCAGGATATTTGATATCCATTTAAGAGGTAATGGTCAAGATAATAATCGAAAATATCGTATTTTTGTGAAAGCGAAATATCATAAATTTTGGAAGCACCATAATATCATAAGTATATACGAGTATAATTTATATAAATAAGTTTTAATAAATTTTGATTTAAATATAATTTAAGAAACCAAAAATATTACAATAAATATTGAATAAAAAATAAAGTATTGATTTTTTAATGATTTGAATTTACATTGGATTTGATTTAAAAAGTTGATATTTTAATGTTGGAATTCGAAAAATATTTGTATTTTTGTTTTCCAGAATAAATAATTTTTTTCCTATTCTATTTATATATGAAATACAAGTATGTAGTTATAAATTTTTCACCGAAAAAAAAAAAAATAAATAAATAAAAATAATTAACCAATTAAATACCATACAATATCTACTAATTATAAAATATAAACCAAAAAAAAAAAAAAAACTTTTAAGATATATATAACTGTACATGTATTTACTTGTACATACATAAAAATAGTACCTATATAGTAAAAAAACAAAATAAATCAATATTCAAAATTTATTTAAATAAATAATTAATTAGATTAAATTAAGCAAATGAGGCAAATGATTCCCTTGTGCAAACAAAATGCTTACATTTATCTTTTAATGATTACATACATACATTCCTTCACACATACATGCATACATATATTATTTAAACATGCGTTATATTCACGCAATAAAAATATGTTCAAATTGATTATTATGATTCCCCTAAAACGTATTTAAGTTTTGGGCTACAACCGTAAAAAAAAAAAAAGCTCGTATAATATGTTTAACCTTTTTGTTTTTTTTTTGTTTTTGTTGTTTTTTCTGTTTTGTACCTTATTATCATTTCATTGTTTTTATTTAATAACTTTAATTTTTTTTTTTTTTCATAAAGAGAAACTAAACTTTAATTAGTTTTTCACGGCGGTACCGAAAAATAAGTTTTTATAATTTTTGTGTTTTGTACGGAAAATTTTGTTATTTTTGTTTTTTTTGTGTTTTTTTATGAGTCTGGAAATAATTGTTGTTTTTTAGTCTTTTTATTAAAAGTTATAATTTAATTTGTTTTTTTTTTTGTTTTAAACCAACTTATATTCGGTTAAAACATTAAAAAAAAAATAAAGAACATTTATCCTTGAAATATGTATATGTATATGTTTATAGTAAATTGTTAACTACTCTTAACTAAATGAGTGTGTCGCAATATGGCAAAAGTTCTACAATTTACTTTTATTACTATTTATTTCAATTAAACATTGTTTACCCGTTACCCGTTACGTTTTTTTTTTTGTCTGTATCTTTAGTTGTAATTAATTATGTTTATTTATTTATAGGTACTATATTTGATAATAGATGGAGCATAATGTATGTATTTCATATTTTTTATTTTTTTTTTGTTTTGTAGATAGTGACAGCTCAATACTGATCAATATTTAAACTAAAATAAAAAAAAAATATCATTAAATGACTAATAAATAACAAACGGAATGTTGTGATTCAGAAAAAGAATATAAGGCTGCTGTATAAAGTTTAAATTTTTTATTTATTTATTAATTTTAAACAAGTTTAGATCTTTTAAATAATATATTTCCAATCTATTCAATTAGTGTTATAAATAATGAAACCGTTCAAGGAGCATAACATAAATTTTAAATTAATTTATTAATATCATTTAATTACCGTTGTATTGATTTCTTTTTCTTATTTATTCACCATTATGTTTTTAAGTTAAACATGCATGCATACCTGTAATTAAAAAAGAAAAAAAAAAAAATTATTATCATTAGGTACCTATTTTATAAATATTTAAGGAAAAAATATTTAAATTTATTTGAAAATCTGTTTTGTACATGAAATGGAATCAGGAAATAAATACTGAAAAAGTAAACAAAAAGATTTTGTATTTTTTATTTATTTATTATTGATGAAAGTTGTGCTATCACGAAAGTAATCACCAGACTTTAGATCCATATAGATATACTTTTAATGGGAAGAAGAACCTATTCGATTTGAGTTGGTGTTAAATTTGCCTAGATTTAGGCCACGATGTTACTACTCTGATGAAAGAAGCTTTAAAAGCTCTCAGATCCATATCAGATGCTTTACCTAAATTTTGGAAAAGAAATTATACCGACATATTTCACTTTTTTTCTTTATAGACTGCGTAAAGTGAAGAAAAAGTGCTCAAAACTTTCTATTGTATCATTTTCTATGCAAAATTTACATAGAGCATTAATTTAAATAAAACTCTAATATCGTAAATAAAGTAAAACCGGTCTTACAGTAAAATAAATACAAATAATATTATTGAATTTACTTAAAAATGTTAATTTACAAGTTAATTATTGATGTTTAAGGCTAACAGTAAAAATGATTCCATTAAATTATAAAAATGACAATTTAAAGTTATTATACCGTAAGGAACACTTAAGGTACCAACTCTAACCATTATAATAATATATTCTCTTTATATATACTTGTCAAATTTTATTACTCATATTGTTATTTATTTTTAATTTGTCATTCACACGCATACACTCAAAAGTGACAAATTTTATATATGTATATATATATGAATATTATCCTTAAGAAATTAAATTTCTTAAGAAATATATGCAATAGTTGCCCCCAAACACTCTTTTATTTTTGTAACTATATATATGTATAAGTTAATATTGAATATAGGCTCCAGGACCTAAATTTAATTAAAATCAAAAGAAATTTATTTTTATTTTTTGTACCCAAACATATAACAAAATATATATTATTTTATTTCTATCCTATATTCATATACAATACCTACTATTTAATATTACAGTATAGTAATTAACAAAAATTTAAGAATCACTGCTGTACAATATTATTTGCCTTAAGAACAATACAAATCATTTGATTTGTCTACTTTTATTAAAAGTTTTAATAGCCTATAATTGTTATACTATTTATAACTCATTACTATGATACAATTGTATATATTTTATTTGTGTATATACCTATTACAATTAATACATACACAATATGAATGAAAATATATGCTTACAAAATTTTAATAGATTGTTATATTACATATTGTATATCTTTTTATTTCTTTATTATATTGTTATGAAACATTAAGTGACATCATCAGTTAATCTCACATTCGATTTACAACATAATCAGTCAAAAAAAAAAAAAAAAAATTAACATTCATCTTTCTATCTTCCTTTAAAATTAGCAGAGTATTGTTATCATTTTCTACACATTTTCTACATTAATTTACTCATATATATTGTTATATATCTACAAAATTATTTTAAACACATATATACATAATATTATATTCAAACATTTGTATATATGTATATCCTTAATCAATATTTTTGCAAAAATATAAAATGCCATCGAACCATCAAAAAAAAAAAAAGGGATATGACTTAGGCAAAAATTTCATTTTTTTTTTTGCATAAATGTTGAAAAATTAAATGACGATGGGATTGCATATATGTATATAAATGTTAAAGGCGAGGGAAGTTGATCACATCATTGTTCAACATTAAATGTCATCCTTATGTCACATAAGAACATTAACCCAACCCAACCTTAACTAACACTAAATATCATATATGGTATATATAGGCAGGAATATTAATGCGTAATGTGAAAGTGATTAGGGTCAGGTGGGAGACGTTAATATACCATACCATATATATATATATATATATATAATATAAACACATTTGAAATATACACACGTATCCATATACAATTATAATGACAGGATGTTTGTTATGTGCACAGAAAACAAAAAAAAAAAAAATAAACAGAAACAGAAAAAAACCAAAAAAGAAGAAGATGTTAAAGTTTATTTTATCGAAATTTTTTTTGGTTTGGTAGTGAAAATTTTTTGTTATTAAAAAATATTTACGTATAGTATTGTCATTAATTTCTTCATAAAATTTATCCAATTATTAAAAAGAGACAAAATAAGAAGTGGTAGATTGTGTTATTATTTTGATGTGTGTGTGTGTGTTGTTTCAAATTATTTCAGGTTTATATATACATATATGTTTATACGCGTTGTTACGATAAAACATCAAACAATATTGTTTATAAATACTTATAGATACATATGGTTGGTTACATATGTATATTATGACTGATATTATTGGCGCCAAAAAACAAAAAAAAAAATAAGAAAAAAATAAAAAACCTAATAAAATAAAAAATAAAAAAAAATAAAAACATGGTAATAATTTTTGACTTGCGTAAATTAATACTAAGAATCTTTTAATAATTTGTTGTTTTTGTTTTTTTATTTTTTGTTGAAAAATAAACTTAGAAAAAGGATATAATGTTGTTTACTGACATGAAAATGAAAAATTATAGGAAAAATTTTCTATAAATTTTCTTTTTTTTTTTTTTTGTTTGTTTTTTTCTTTTTATATTGAAAGGAATTTTTTTTTTTTTTTACTATACCTTTAGGCTAACAAACATTTGTATAATTGAAAATGTTCAGTTAACATACATACATATATTATATGATATAGTATGTATATTAAAATTAGTTTAAAGGATATATATACATATACTCGTATATGTACAGATATTTTTAGATAATTATAATTGCAATGAAATATAAACATGAACAAAATATCATGAAGTTTTTAACAGACAGTTCTATAAATAAATTAAAAAAATGTTTTAAATATTTTTTTTAAAAAATTGAATGAAAAAATTAAAATCAAATTAATTTTTGGTTTCTGACAACTTTTTAAAAACAATGGTGTACGTGGCCGAATTGTTTTAAGAAAGAAGATTGTGTTTGTGTAAGAGTGAGAAAGGGAAAAAGATTTACCGATTTTTTTGATGAAAAAATATTTTAGTGGGTCAATTTAGTAGTTATAAAAAATTTCGAATTGTTTTTGGTTTCAAAAAAAGGTTTTTTTTTTTTCATTCAAAAGGTTGTTTTTTTTTTTTTTTGTTAGCCAGAAGAAATTTTAATTTATAGGATAAAATTATGTTTTATGTATTGTATGGTTCTCACATGTACTGAAGAGTATTTTAGGTATTTATAAATAAGGGGACATAAATTAAAGTATTTTTTATTTTTTATGTATAAATTATGTAACCGTCAACAAATTTCGTTATAGAAAAATTTAAATGAAACATTTCTTGGAAAGGTAAAATTTTACAAAATTGCAAAGTTTAGAGAAGTTTTTTTTGAACTGAGAAAACAAATTTTACGATATAAAGTTGAGAAAATATAAGTTTAGGAACAAAAAATTCATTAAATTAAAGTCCGATATCGATGTCTTGATGGAAACAAAAAAAACAAAAATGATTTTCAAAATATATTTGCATATTTTTAGGTCGTTAACTAAAAAATATTTATTTTTTTGTATTATTTTTATATGTTTTAATATTATAAAAAGATTCAGATTATTTTATACTTTTTAAAATAGATGATTTCAAAGTTATTAAGTTAAATTGTCGAATGTTTTAATCGTTATCAAGTTAATTTTACTTTTTGCCGTTTAAAAATATCTTCAAAGTTAAGTCTTAAAAGTAATCATTTTCATTTCATCATTTTAAATCTATATTTATAAAATTAATAGATTGGGCAATTTCGAAACCATATCAAGAAAATCCGTATAAAGAGTAGAAAATTTCCCATTAAAATCTTTTAATTTTAATTTTATAATACTAAAATGCTAATTAAAGTTTACGTTCATTTTAACAAAAAAAATCTGCCATTGTTATGTAAAAATCTAATTATTATAAATGTAAATTAGAGCGCATATGCGTAAAAAAAAACTTCTTTATTCAACTAATAATAATTAATTTCATTACTTTAACATAATATAAATAAAATCATTTTATTTTTCTATTTTCATATGCATGTCCATACCTACTCCATATGCATTTTTCCATACCTACTCCATATGCACAAAAGTACTTTTTATTTATAAACAATTTCTGTATAATATGTAGGTATATAAATATAATGTACTAATCCATTTCAAAAAAATAAATATTATATTAACCACCTCTACTATTTCTTATACCTATGTAAAGTACCTCTTATCGAGCACAAAATAATACTTTGCATGTTTAAAATTCAAAGAAAATTTTATAATAATAGAAGAAAAAATATAAAAAAACCAAAGTAAGTATTAAAAATCTATTGCAATACATTATTAATTTATTTCTGTATAAAATTGATTGTATATATAATATAATTTATATAAATATATATATATATATATATATACAATTATGTGCCATGAAACCCGCACAATTTTAATTTTTTGAAACAGTTTATTTTCTTAGTGCAATTTATGACAATGCTCTGGTCCCTGTTATTTTTTCAATAATATTCCTTATAATTCTGATATTTATGCAACTAAAAAAAAAATTATTTTTCAAAAGAAATTGTTTATTATCTAGTGAAAAGGGCATTTCCGAACCACCGAACCTAAACAGTAGTAATTCCACTTAATTAATTTTTAAAAATTCTGGACATTTTTGTAGTACAATCGAAAATATCGCAGTAAAATTAATTGATCGCACTTGATTATATCTGTCAAATTTTTAGTACACTCTCAATCACACTAAATGTTCGGACTAAAAGAGTATTAATTGTAACAAAAGAAGGTGTCGAGTATAGCAATAAGTTCAGAAACGTCATGTAATAAATTTAATTTAACAAGGACATACAATGCTAAAAAGTAAAAAAAAACGAAAAAAATATGTGATCTAAAAAAAAGGCGTTGTTATCGGAATATCTTTTGCTGACGATATCATAAAATATTTAAAAATACTGTTGCTACGAATTTACAGTATCTGAATGAAAAAGAAAAACAACCATTTTTAAATACATATTTCTGCTGCTTATCTGCAAGAGCAACCTATTTCATTTGCTTGAGATTGAAATTTACACTTGATTTACACTTTGTCTAAATTATCCAATTTCATTGCGCTCAGAAACACTTCAATTGAAATGAGATATTTTGTGATAGTATTTTCTGACACGTTTTTATTGTTTTTCTTAATATTTTTTTTTTGGAAACGTTTTTCCTATACGTGGCGGGAAAAATTTATAGGCAAATATTTCAAAAAAAAAAAAAAATCTTTTTACTATATTTTTTTTAGTATTTCTATGCAGAAAACACTATAATAAATTTAATATTTTTAACTGTTCGGATTTCATTGCACAATACTGTATATATACATGTACTATTTGTATATATACAATAAGGCTGACGCCATAAAAACTATAAAAATTGGTTCAAACAGAAATTTATGTTAATATTACTCTGTGTTTTTTTTTTCTTGTAATAAAAAAGAGAGAGAAAAAAATATACAAGAATACGAGAAAGAAAAAAAAAACATAGAATAAACATTGAAAATATTATTTAGGTCACTTGAAATTAGTGTGATCTTTGTTTTTCCATTTCTTGATTTCAATTTTTTTGAATAAAAAATAAAAAAAAAAAATTTTTTTTTTCAACTTGCGAAAAAAATGAGAAAAAAAAAATCGAATTTTTACCTTAACTATAAGTCAGCATGCAATGAAAAATAAATTTAAAATTCTCATTTTCATTTTTTTGTTATTTTTTATTTTTGTTCTTTAGATTATTTAAAGTGACCAATTTGATTCTTAGACAGAGAATACAGTGAAAAGTAAAATTTACAAAATTATACTTTAGGATGTTTTTCATTTGTCACAAGAAATAATTAATCTAGTGACAAAATTACGATATAAATATTCAGATAAAAGATATAATAAAATTTTAGTTAATTTTCAAGATACTTTTTACATCTTTCATACATATTTCAAGATACAAATTCCATACGCTTGAATCAGAGTCATATATTTCAGTTCCGATTTAAAGCCAATTTTAATGGCATGAGAGCAAAAAATGATAACAGCTCTTTAAAAAAAAAAAAAATATGTCCAAGATAAAGCTGACGAAAACTTTTAATTTTCTAATAATAAATGCCTAAATTGAATCAAGTGTTGAAGGGTCATGAGTAGAAGATATTATTTGAAGGAATTCTTTGTAGTGCCGAATGAATTTTTTGTAGTATCGAATTCTTTGAAAAATTTTTAAAATTAACGTTTTCAATTCTTTATTATAGGTATATTTTAAATTTTTTTTCGTATTCTTTCGGTTAATAAAATTCGATATCTTCTATTATACCCATTTGACCGGAACTATAAAAAGATTTGTAAAAATGGTTACTTTAAAAATATTCAAATTGTTTTTATAAATAAAAAAAAAAATAAAAAGATGAAAATCGGAACTTAACATTTGCACATTAACATAATATTATATATATACATATATATATATATATATATAACTTCTTTTTACTTACCAATTATTGTATAAATGGAAAGGTAAGTTTAGAATTACAAAGTTATTGAAATTGTACGAAAAGAGATCGGGTACATTTTAGTCTAAAATTACAAAAGAAATGAAAAAGGTCAAAGTTTAAATGAAATGTTTGTAAAGGTAATATTATAATACAAATACAAATAAAAAATAAAATCTTTTTTTGTTTTTTTGTTTTTTTGCATGTATAGTTCATGTACTTGTAAAATTTCTCTTCTAAACAAAACAATTTCGTTTTTTTTTATTACAATCCTAACAAATTATTTTGTTTCTTTATGTTTTTGCTCGTATAATCATAATAATTTTGACTTTATTTTACTTTTAGTTTTTTGATTTGTTTTTTTTTTTTGTTTTTGTTATTTTTTTTTTTTATCGTTACTATTCACTTTTCTAATGAAGGAAAAAAAAAAAAGAAAGGATCATGTCAGAAAGGAGCAAAACTATAAAATGTAATAAAATAAATGTTATAGTCGGTTATACTTTTTTACTATCATTATTTTGTATTATGAGATCTCATTTAGAACTTTCTATAGTTGTATGGTACTAAGTATTATTTTTTAATATATTTTTTATATTTTATTTTAAAGGACTATAAATTTTAAAGGAACTTTTGATAGCTTATCTTGTATGAATGAAAATAATATTTGTATCGGAAAAGCTTTGTTCTGATCAAAGATGGAAGAACTATAATTAAATTTTAGCGATATTCCTCTAAAACTACAGGTTATAAATATTTATTATAGTTTAAAAAAAGGTACAAATTACCTTTGCAAACATTTCACCTTATATCTCTTCATTACTTTTGTAATTTTAAGTAAAATATCCCGGTTTCTTCTAGTATTATTTACTTATTATTTTCAAGTAACTCTGGATTTTAAAAAAAATAGAAGAACAAACATAAAAATTGAAATGAATGCTGAAATATCGTATGTAAGATTAGCTTGTATAATAAGAGGAAATTAATTTAGCATTACTTTGGCTTTATTATATGGTTCCGCTGTCAACTTTACTAACATTCCGATTAGAATCAAAATAAACGATGAAACTATCCCTACGAAAATGAAGCAAAATATCTCGGTATGACATTATATATGAAGCTCAAATTGAATGATTTTGTCAAAAAAAAAAAAAAAAGGTAGATATTCGGTTTAAAAAATTATCTTAGGTTAACGGTCATAAGTCAAAAACATACTTTTAATAATACTAATAAAGTTTTGTTATACAATTAAATTTTAAAGTCAGTATTCAGTTATCGGGATTGTGCTAAAAAGCTTCATACTGCTATTAATCAAACGTTCCAAAAAAAGGTATTGCGAAACATAGTTAATGCTTCCTGGTATGTTCTCAATATCAATAATCATAGGTAGCTTAAAATCACTACAATATCAGACCAAATTAAGAATAGTGCAATCAAACATAAAATTCGTCTATCCCACCACATCAATGTGCAAACAATGCGACTTATTGAAAATCAAAACTTTATTAGGAGACTTAAATAAACAAAGTCGTGCAATCTTATATAAATTCAAAATTCATCAAATGTCAGAGTATAATTCTTGGATTATGGATTTATTCTTATACTAAATAAATAAAGTGATAGAAAAATTGATGGTTAGTCAACGTTTAACTACCATTAAACTAAATAGTTCTAAATATTATTAGATATCTAATGTATATTAATTTAGTTAGTTGTAATAAAATCTTGGATGTCAAAAAAAAAAAAAGTCTACGTTGACTAATTTCAGTCTTTAGTCTTCAATCAGTCAGGAGATATATGTGGTTTATTGTGGTGAAAGTCCTCACAGTATCGTTTTAATTATCGCGATCAAAACAATTATACAGTCCCTTTCAAGGTTATTACATCTTAATCCTAAAGAAAAAAAAGTTCGTTCTGTTATAGCCGTATATTATTTTTTTTTAAAGTTAGTTTCGTTGGACTTCTTTTGGAAACTATCTATTGTTTCCGAAGTATATACATAATTATATTTTTATTTGTAGCTATCTAACTTTAACAATGATCAGAACAATTATTAAATGTATTTGTCATTAAGTTATTAAAAAAGTTAAGTAATTTTAAGTTAACAAATATCTGTTTTAAATGAATATCTTTTTTTATTGCTAGTTACTGCCATTTAAATTTGGCGCATGAAAAAGATTTTATGCGATTGTGTATTAATTTACTTGATTATATCAACTTCGATTTATTTTCTCACGTCAACAAAGTTTTTTTTTTTTTCTATTTTACTTTATTGTAATATATGTACCACTTATATATATTTATATATATATATGTATATCCATATGTATATATAAAGTATATAATGTAATTTTAATATTGTATAAAACTATAACAATTCGTTTATTTTGGAAAAATATTTTTAATACTATCTTTTATTTTTCATAACTTTACCCATCATCATCATTTTTATGAATTCCTTATCATTTCATCGTTTTTTTTTTTTTTTTTTTTGCAAAATATAACGGTTCTCTTTTGTACTTTTATTGACTTTTATAAAATAATTTTAACACAATAAATGTTGTTTTTTTTTGTGCTTTTTGTATACTCGCCTGTTAAATTTTAATGAAAGTTTATAGTTTTTTTTTATATACCTATTTGTTTGTTTTTTTTTCGCTTTTACCTTCATTTATTAGTTATATGATATACTCATCTTTTTTCAGCAAAAAAGGTTTTATTTGTCCTTGTCTATTTAACTGTAAAGTTAAAAAATTAATTTATTAATCAGTTGTGCGGTAAATATTGAAATTGAACATTCAGAAATTTTGTAGAATGAGTGTTTGGACGGAATGTAACGGAAATAAATATATGAGCTCTTGTGTGTATTTATAGTACAAGGTATAAAAACTGTGTTGTATGTAAATACATTTTTAAAATTTTTTTTTTTTTTGGTTTTTATAAAATCTTTTATAGTAATTTACTTGTCAATTCTTTTTTTTATTATAAAATCGTATAAACATCTACAAAATGCGGAATTATTTCAATCTATCAAATTTTTTTTATTTTTTTGATTTTTTTTTGAAATATTTATAACATTTTGACGGAATATCATTAAGCACATTTGCACATACATATTATTTGCGTTTCTTTTACACGAAAAGAGTAGTTGGGAGTAGTTGGTAAATGGAACGACAACTTAATAAAATCGTATTTACTTATATCTACTCTTTCTGGAAGGTTAATGTAGTTGGGAGTAGTTGGGAGTAAAAAAGTTTACTGTGTAAAAGGAACGGAAACAATATTATAAATTTATATCAAAGTATATACATATGTAATGTATGTATAACAGATATAAAAATTAGTTGAAAAATTAAGTATCTATAACTATAATATAAAATGAATAGATACTACTTTTAATTTTTGATTATTATTGGTTCATAAATTATTTTAGAATTTTCCTTTTTCACATTTCGTTTTTCGTTTTCACTATGATTTCACGTTTATAATGGTAATTCAAATAATGTTAATATGGTAAGTATTTACTGGTTAAATCAAATGAAAATTTCGGTAAAGATTTTTATTTTTATTTCTCCACAAAAATATTTTGTATGGAGATGGTTTTTAGCAATTTAAGTGGACAATTTTAACAACAATGGAAAAATAATATCTCTTATAATTATGTTAAAATAATATTCTTTAAAACTACAAATAAAAACTTTAAATTTATTGAAAAATATTTTTCAAACTTAACATATTTTAAACTTTCAAAAATATGTATTGGAAAATTAGGTCTATGACGTTTCTTTTTTCAAAAGTAAACAAATAATTTGAAATGTCAAAAATTTCGGAATGAAATAAAAGCAAAAACATTTATTTCGTTAAGAAATTTAAAAAAATATAAGTCTCCATTCAAACGGAGTGGAACATCTACATTTTAATATCTAAACAGTCATTTTTCGGTTAGGATTTCGTTTGGAAAGTGTACTAATAAACAAAATGGCTAACGAGAAAATTTGGAAACGAAAATTTCGGTAAGCTTTTTTTATTTTTTTTTTTACATAGGTAAAAAAAAGGTAGGTAGGTTTAAATAGAAACCCATAGGCATAGGTAGGTTTAAATAGAAACCCACATTTTCTTTTCGACATCGTACTGAGTTTTAGTTGGTATTTTTATACAGACTGGTATTTTAATACGATTAGTATTTTGTAATTTACATGCATTAATATTGTTTTATTGTAATGCATTTAAAGATGGAGAAATCTTCAGTAGACACATTAATTCCATTATTGTGTCTACTGAAAATATCTATTCTATTTTGTCTATTTAAAATAATTTTATATTCTGTCGTAATATTCTGAAAGATTCTTAATATACAGGATTTCTCCAAAAAGGTGGTAATTGGCTCCACGAAAAAAGGAACCAAAACATAATTATTATAAAAGTTGCTAAAATAAACGAAAAATGTTCCAAATTTTAACATAATATGCAAAAAGTTTTCCAAGTTTCATATAAATTTTGGAAACTTTTTTCGTTTCTCGTTTTGGGGATTTTTTTCTTGTGGATTTTTTCCATGAAGCTGTTGGAATTATATTGTAATAGATATTGTGAAAGTTCATAATGACCAAGAAGTTCTAAAACTCTTTTTAAAATAATTGTTTCTTAAGATTCAAAGAGAGCTGGTTTAATAAAATATTCCATACGTGTTTATTTCTTTAATTTTGAAAACCTTATTTTAAATTAGAATTTTGTTGTTATTATAGTAAAACCGTGTATAACCTAAAAAAATTATTCAATTAACCCCAAAAAGAAAAAAATGTTTAATAAAGTTCTTGTATATTATATTATAAGGATAATAAAAGTATTAAACAATAAAAAAAAATTACTTTCGGAATAGGTACTAACTATAAGTTTAGTTAGGTACTACCTGTAGAAAATTTATCTAAATTTTTTAGAACTAAAATAATTAAATTGAAAAACTTCCCCACATTTTTAATTAATTTTTAATATGATTTTAATATTAAACAATTTCAATGTAAAATTATTTCAGTTCATTTAAAATATTTCTATAATAATTTCTTTAATTTTCGAAAAAAAAAAATTTTCCACGAAAAATTGATTTATAAAGTGATACCAGTTTAATTTGTATTTATTTTTCCTGAATTGATTTCATTTCATGAATTTTATATAAAAGCATTTATACCATATATACATATATCTATACCCATTTTATACATATATATATATATATATTCATTTAAAGGGAAAAAAACAGTTATACCTAGCCAGAAAAAAAGAACGAAAAAAACGGATATTTTTCAAACACTTGAAATCCATTAAATAAAGTATTTTCAATGTTTATTTTAAAATTTTTTTTTATGTCCATAAAGAAATTAATTGATGATTCGCTAAAAATATAAAAGAGGGTTTTAGTACAAAAAAAAAAAAAACCGAAATTTTTTTTGAAGGTCATCTGAATTTATTGGTATATATTATTATGTATGTGTGTATTCATAAGTAATTAGTATTCATATAAAAAACGGTGAGAGCACATTCAATTAATTTATTCTTTAAATCTTAACCTTTTAGTGGTTCATTAAAAAATATGATAGGTATACCTACCTATACAATATAAAAATTGAATTTTTATGTTTAATTTAAAATAATCATAAACTGACCAAAAATTTTTTTTTTGTTTTATAAAACTTCAAGTTTAATAAATAATGACATAATATTACCGTTATTATTACCTATATAACGTTTTATGATTTATAACAAATTTATAAATGTGTTATAAATGAATATTGATTTTCTATCGTTATTCAATACTTTCGAAAATAACGCGTATGAAATGGCAATGTATCAAATCAGAGCCGTATTGACACCCGTAGATGCCCTAAGCATTTTAAAAAAATAAAGAACAAATGCACTCTTGCAGTTTAGTGATGTAAAATTATTGACATTGATTTTTGAAACTACCCCTCAAAATATCGTCTAAAAGAAAACTTACCACATTTTGCGAAAATTTATATGTATTTATATTTATATGAATATAAACATTTTGATAAACAAACTATGAATATATGCACTTGCTAAAAAGCCGTCATATTTTGGAAATCAGAAATCGAACTGGCATGATTTAGAAAAGGTCCTCACCGATTTTGAAGTAAAATTTAAGTGTAGCAACAAAAAAAAAAAATATTTCAAATTTTAAGCCTTTCCCAAAAATGACGCCCAGAAACTAAGATGCATTTTACGTGACTTTTTTAAATTTCTTTTTTAGTTTCTATACTGTAGTATCGGGAACTAGGATTTTTAAATCAAATCGGCTCCCAAGAAACGAGGACTTCTCCAAAAAGGCAGTATTTATAAAAGCCAGTATAGTGAAATTCTTCCTTTTACAATTATTCCAAAATGAAGTATTTATGTGTCAAAATTTAAATTGGTTCAATGGTACAACAGCACAACAGCATAAGGTTGTTTACAAAAGGCTGAAGTCAGTGTACTGTTGAATAACCAAATCATAATTTGTATGAAATATTTTTTATACTAAAAGAAAAATGATATCGCAGAATCTCTGTGGTACCCCAATTCTCATGATGTGCTAATCAATTGTTTAATTTGTTTATAGGTTAATCCAGCACTGTACCAATTATAAGTATGTAGTACCATGTACATTAAAGTGAAATAATTACTGTTAAATCATTTGATATTAAAGATCTTTTATATAAAGAATTTAGAAAAAAGCTAAAAATGGTTAGGGTAAATTATTTGGAATTCGTGGATAATGTAAAAAAAAAAAAACCGGATAAAAAAATATTTCAGAGAGTTTTAATTTGAAATTGATTTGAAATAAATCAAAAACAATCAAATTGGTTATAGAAAAAATTCAATAGTCAAACTGTTGCCAGAAGGATACTTTACAGATAAATTATCTACTCCTTTTATTTTGAAAATATTTCTAATTTTTAAACTGAATTAAATTCTTGAATATAACGCTATTGAATTTCAAATAAATTTACAATTTTTATTTTTTAATTATTACACCATTAACTTTTTTGCATATTTTCAGTTAAAGAATTTTTTTTTTTTAATTATTCAAAAAAAAAAAAAAAAACAAAATATTGCCACAATAATGCTAAAGATTTTAATCTATATCTAGATCAATAATGGAATTAATTTATGTTTAGATTTTTTTTCTTTTCTTTTTTACTTAGTTAAAAAACTAGAATATTTTAACTTTATATATATATATTAAATATATATATATATAAATTATGTATTGTATGTTGGCAAAATACTGCGGTATGTCACATATTCACTTTTATACTTTCTAATATAAATTCCTTTTTTACCCCCATATATATATTATGTCCTATACATTTTATATGTATATTTTGTTTTTTAAGCCATCATCTATAAAATTTAATCCCTAATATTTTGTTGTGCATAGTTTCTGCTTTTTTTCTGTTTTTTTTTTGCATGCATACAGAATGACAATCATCCCAATGAATATATAAAGTTATCCTTGATATGCAAATATTTTTCCAAGTTTCATGGCACGTTTTTATCACCTGTATATGTATATAATATTACATATTATATGTTACACATTATATTTTTTATAATATATATATAGGTACAGATAAATATATTTGTGGTCTACCAGAAAATAAATTTTGACTTTTTAATTATAGTTAAGTATATAATAAGTCATTTTTAAGAATAACAGTAGTTTGATGCTTTTGACGCTCAATACATGTTACAAGAAAATATCTGCTAATGTTCAATTATACAATGTATATAATTAATTTAAAAATTGGAAGTATTCCTTTTTATATATACTTTTTTGGAAAATTGGAAGTATCTTATATACCGATGTATGTATATACCGATTTTTAGTATCTTATATATTATGTACCACTTACTTAAAGTGAAGAAATTTTTATTTTAAACTGAAGATTTTTTAATTTAAGTGAAGATATTTGCAATAAAAGTTAAAGTAAAAAACTACATATAATATGCATACATATATACATATACATACATAAGTATATCAGGTTCAAATATATGTATATTATGTATTACATACTACAAAATTAAATATAATGTATATTAAATATTTATATAATATAGTTTAACTGAAATTTATATAATATGATTTAACTGATTCTTCATTTAAAATAAAAATACCTTCACTTAAAATAAAAAGTATTCACTTAAAATAAAAATTTCTTCTCTTAAAATAAAAAATATTCACTTCAAATAAAAATTTCTTAACCTAAAGTAAAAAATATTCATTTAAAGTAAATAAGGCTTCACTTAAATTAAAAAAGTCTTCAGTTAAAGTAAAAAAGGTATGGGAAAACAATGGTAAAAATAAAATGTATAGGGATAATTTAAAGAACCTTAGCCTATAACCTAAGTTTGTTATATATAAAACGAATGTCAATTCTTTAAAATGAATTTTTGTAAATTTGAAAAATAACTGATTGTACAGTTAGCAAAAGAAGATTCAAAATAACAAAAAATTAATATAAGAAGTGGAAATTAAAAAACAACAAAGTAAAAAATGTTTAAAATGCAGAATAAATATATTCAGTATATTAAGGAGAGGCTTCGAATATAACCGCAATTGGCAATTTTTAGTACAAGTTTTAGATAATAGTTCTAAAATAATCCCTAAAGAGACTCCGAGCGACTCTCTTAATAAAACATCTAAAATTATATAAAATTAAATTACAGTTATTTTTTTTAATTTTATAGAATTTTTTAATTTTAGATAAATTTTGCAGATTACCTACGAGTAATCATGATAAGAGAAACTATTTTAAGAACCTTAATCGTTCAACGATTTAGTTTTGTTTTTTTTCCAAAAACGAAAATCTAGCTAGACTACCAGGTCTTCACTGAACTGTTCAGAAATTAAATTTAAGTTTGCATTAAAAATTTATTAGACTAATAAAAAATTTCTGGTTACTCTAGAATAATTTTCAAAGTTTTTATTAAGAAAAATGGTATAGGATTAAACACCACCAACAAGAAAAACAACAATTAAATAAAATGAGCAATAAAAGAAGAAAAAAAAAAACAAAAAAAAAAAGAAGAAAAACAAAAACAATAATTTTTACACAGTTTTCATCATCTAAAGCTATTTTGCATTTTTTACTTATAAAAAAAAAAAAATTAAAAATAAAAAACAAAAAATGAAGGTAAAAAATTATATTCAAATAACAAAAAAAATAATTTTTTTTTTTTGTTGATTGCAAAATACATTAAAATCTATAAAATTCTACATATGTAGAAAGAAATAAAATGTGTGTATACTGCCACCTGCTTTTTATCACCTTTTATTTCTGCGTAGTCTGTATGCTCATAAAATAAAAAAAAAAAAAAGGAATAAACAATTTTTTTTTAAATAAATAACTAAAAAAGAATAGAATAGACTCAATTCTATCTTTTTTTTTTTATAAATACAATAAATAGCATGAAAAGAATTACATATAATTATATTACATCTTTTTAATGTTGGTATCTTTTTGCTGGTTGTTGGTGGGGTATTAAAAAAAAACCGAATTAAGAAATAAACAGGGGCTAACAAAATATGTAAATATTTTCATTTAATTTAAATTTTATTTTTTTGAAATTTTTGTACTACATGGAGTCGCAAAATAAGGGCAAATTAATAGAAGAGAGAGAAAAAAAAAAAAATTAAAATATAATATAAGGCTTATTTTATTATTATAATTTTTGATGTTACTTTATTTTTTTTTTTTTCACAAGGACGACATGTATTGAATTTAAATTCTGACACATGCAGTATTCAAAATATTATAGAATTTTTTCTTGTATTTTTTTATTTTTTTTTTTTTTTATTTTAAAAATTACCAGGTGCTGCTTTAAAAACGACTACTTTATCGTCCTTATTTTTGTTTACGTTTTTTAATTTTTTGTTAAGAGCTTGTTCATCGTAAATAAGAGAGACGTTATTTAGGAAATTAGGAGTCACACCTGATAACTTGAAAAAAAAATCTAAGAAAAGAAAAGTTTGAAAAAAAAAACAACTTAAAGTGAATCTTTTGGTTTTAAAATTTTTTGCAATTATTTCGGTCATTTTCAGAATTACACAGTATTTTTTGCCGACCAGTACTTAATTTTTAAAACTGGTATTTATTCATATTCTAGAAGAATGATATAAGCCTAACTTTGTAACCAACTATAAAATCTCGTCTAATCACATTTTTTTTTTTAAATACGCATATTTATATACATAAATAGTGAGTGCTGCTATCCAAAAACCTTCGCTAAATAAAATATTGAAATTCTTATTCTCTAAGAGCAAAATTCTTATTTTGTAAGGTACTTTTTTCCAAGATTCGATGCTAAAAATATTTTAGCCCAAAAAGATTTTAAAAATTATAAATTTTCTTGATTTAAAATTATTGTTTTCAAGATCACGTCGTTATTAAATGAACATTTTTGTACATAGGAATTTTTTGAAAGTATTATGTTCACATTTTAAAAAATTTTATTTATTTTTGCTATGAACACTCTGATAAATGGTAATAAAATGTGACTCACAATATTATAATAAATATTTTCTAAAATTATTGGTTTGTTCAATATAATGGTGAGCTTAACTCTTCTGGTTTAGATTTTAATTGTTGTAATGTATGCTCTTCTCTAAGAAAACTTTAACGGTTAATATGGTGAAAAAGGAATTAATTGGTAATTAGACGGTGATATTTCCCAACTCTTAAATGATCTTTGTTTAAATGACTTTTGTTTACTAAATTGAAAAATTTTTAAAGTTCGAGAAGGTTATTTAAGTTTGAAAAGAAACCTAAATTAATTTGTTCAATACAAAAAAAGGTGAACAATTAACTTATAAGATACTTAGAGGTATGGTAAAAAATTTAATTAAATTTCACAAAAATTATCACAAATTGATCACTCTGTATTTTTTTTTTTTTATTTAAAATTTTCTTGTACATAATATGTATATGTAGTAACTATCGTGCTGATAGGTGGTGCCTGGTATCATGTATTACCTATACTTAAAATTAAAAAAAAAAAAAAAAAAAAAAATGAACAAAAAAATTGATAGAAAGAAAAAAAAAACATTTTTTTTTTATGCTTTATTAAGAATCCTTTCTTATCCAACATTGAATAATTTTTCTTTTCATCATTCTGAAAAATTCTTTTCATGGAAAATATCTAAATATTTGTTAGGAAATGTTTTGGAATTAATATGAGACCTCAGAATATCTGCATATAATTTTAAATCCTTTATTGGAAAAAATTAAAAAATGAAAATTGTATTTCACATGAATTTATTTATTGTATTATATAGGTATGAATATATACATACATACATTTATGTATATATAATTTACAAACTAAATAGATTAATTCTGATTATAGTACGGTATAAAATAACGTACATTTAAAAAAAAAAAGCAAATATTATGAAAAGCGTGAACTATTTTAAATTACTGGCATATTGTGTATATATTGAATATTTTTCAAAATTATAAATTTGAATATTAAATATAATATGAGAAAATAGTGATTACAATACCGGGTATTTGTAAATCATAAGCGATTTTTTAATAACATAAAATCTTTTCAAAAAAATTTTGAACAGGAGTTAAAACTCTTTAAAAAAAAAAATTTTTTTATATATACCTACTGTATATTAAAATTATATATATATATACTAGATAAAATCAAATATTTTTGCCGAAATATTTAAAAATATGACATTAAGGAATTTTGACAGTCCAGTTGTCAAAAACTTAAACGTAGAAAAAATTAACATTTTAATTAAAATTAAAATTGAAGATGTAATTCAAATAATTTTTGTTTTTTAATAATGAAAACATTGTTGACAATGTTTGAACAAACAATTTGATCTCGATAATACCTTCAACAGAAGAATGAAAAATTTAAGTTTTAGCTATATATGTATATAACATCTACAGAAATCTAGTATCTATTTATTAAATCATCACTGTTTTTCTATTCATATTTTTAAGTTTTACTTCATCGCAATATACAATATCCCTAACTAATAATGGCCTTAAGATATCATAAGACGAACTGTCGAGTATTTGATTACGAATGCTTTCACTGTCAAAACTGAACGAATCTTAAGGCAAACTATAGTAATCTTAAGCAGTCTTAATGAATGACATTTAACAAACGTTAACAAAAATAATATAAAAATCGCAAATGTCAAACTTTGTTAAGGTTGCTGAAGATTTATTCGGCTCAGTTTGTACACCTCAAGACCTGATGAAAAATTTATTAATATAACGAAAGTTTGCTTAAGACTATTATAGTTGTTAACATGTAATGTTATACATTCGTACAAAATCTTACATCATCTTAAGACATGTTAAGACCATCATAGTTAGGAGCTAATCTGTACTTGGACAAAAAAAAAATTGTGTTCAACAGAGAAACTAAAATTTTGTAAGAAAATATTATATTAGTAATAATTTTTGTGTTTTGTTGTTTTTTCTTGCGAGACTAGGTGAGAATCTCGAAAGATATCAATTGGATCAGCGAATGAATTTTTTTTTGGAAGTGTTGTAGATATGTATATCACAATAAAAAGTTAACAAAAATTTTAAATCTTCACAAACCAAGAACGTTTCCGAATTTTAGTGTATTCAAAAATATCGCTTTAAATTAGCTGATCATAATTTGATTATTTGATTAAATTTTCCTACACTAGATGTTCACATTAAAAGAGGAATACATATGTATAAGAAAAGAAATGTAAAGTATTTAGTGTCAACTGTCGAGTATCAAATGCTAGTCCGATTTTAGGTTCGGAAACGCCCTAAACTATAGTAAATTTTAATTTGAATGATCTAATTTTAATTAAAATTTTTTAAAGACCATTTAGTATTAAAACTATTCAAATTTTTATATACAGCTCTGCAATCCTTTTATAAATAGGTAATATTATGTATGTAAACACATTTGTATGTAAATTTCTTTGTATGTATGTACATAAAAGTTTTATTATATAGCATGATATCAACCTAATTTACATTTTATTTTTAAAATTTTAACAAATATAATTATAAAGAGGGAAAAAAAAAACACTTGTAATGCGATTTTCATATTTATTTATACTATTTATATTTATTATTTCTGCAAATATAAATTTTTAAATTACATTGAAAAAAAAAGGAAAAAACAAATGCAATATTTTCATTTTTTATTGTCTGCCTTGATAAAATGCGTGATAAAATGATAAGAAATCCAGGAAATGGTAAAAATACAAAAAAAAAAATTAAAAACAGTCTATTTTCATATTTAATTTTTTTTTTTTATTTCTACGATTTAATGTAATTTTAGCGTTTAGAAGTTGTTTCCGTTTTGATGAAAAAATATTTTTCTTTTTTAATTCTAAAATTTTTAGCACATTTTCAAAAAAATTTTGAAAAATGTGCTTATTAGTTTCACTCTGTCCGTCCGTCCGTCCGTCCGTCTGTTTACAAAACTTCTACAGCGTTAAAGATAGAGAAAAAAAATTTTAACAATAGGTAGGTCTCATAAAAAAAATAATTTTGTGGAACAACTTTTTCATGTAGCCCCCCCATTACGGAGCTGCAGCCCCACAAACTTTGAAAAAGCCCTATTTTTAAATGCATATATCTTATGTTCTGCTTAAGATTTTTTCGACATTTCGACAGGTATTTCTTTTATCTTTGTAAATTAATATCAAAATTATACAATTTTTTTAAATTTAGTATTTAAATTTACCGTTATGTGAAAACCAAATTTTGCATGATTTTTCTACTTTCATAACTCCGGCACGCTTCTAGATAGAAGCTTGAAATTTTGAGACAAGAAAGAACTTTTAGAATTAGTATAAGTTTCCTTAGAAAATTTTTTGCTAACACTTCCTCTTTAAGAGTTATTACGCCTCAAAAATTGAAAATTTGCTATTTTTAGACACCTGTAACTTAGGCACCTGTACAAATTTTTCTTCGGCAAGACATGAAAATTAAAGGTTCAATAATATATTTGTACGTGTGTTAACGGCTTTTCTTAGTTATGTAGGATTCCGGACTCAAAATTTCAAAAATGTCCTATTTTCGCATTTTTTCTTATTACATGAAATTTTCAAATTTTTGTGTAAGTCACACTTCTAAACAGTTTGTATTGAGTTTTGGAAATGTTCGCTTTTAAAAACCGTTGGTTTACATTCTACCTTGTTTTTTTTGCTTTCAATTTTTAAATGAAGTTGTAAAATTATATTTTAAATTTAAATTGATATTTGTAACAAAAGTTAAAAATGATGATTTTTAAAATTTAAATTAAAATAGAAAAATTTTGTATAACGAATTATTAAAAACTTACATGTAATGAAATATTTGGTATAATATACGAATAGGATATTTCGTTTAAATCCAAAAAAAAAAAAATCTGTTTGTTGAAAGGAAAATTTATACCAGTTTAGGGATTTCAAAATTTCAAGAATTTTCCTTCGTTTTTAATACTATATGAGTTAGTTATCACTAAAGATATTATTAAAAGATTTTATTTTTTTTATATACCTACATACATACATATATGTATATATTATGTAATATATATTTTATTAAAGATATATAGGTAATATTTAAGCCCATAAAAGATTATATTTAAACAGCTGATGATTTTATTACATTTTGCATTGTTTCACAATTTCATGCCATCAGTTAACGTTTAAATATTTTTTTTTCCTTTTATTTTATTTTATTTTAAATCGCAAAAAAAACAAGGTAGAATGTAAACCAACGGTTTTTAAAAGCGCACATTTCCAAAACTCAATATCAACTTTTTAGAAGTGTGACTTGCACAAAAATTTGAAAATTTCATGTAATAAGAAAAAACTTGAAAATAGGACATTTTTGAGATTTTGAGGGGCCGTAAGTCCGGAATCCTATATAACTAAGAAAAGCTGTTAACACACGTAAAAATATATCATTGAAGCTTTAATTTTCATGTCTTGCCGAAGAAAAAGTTTTACAGGTGCCTAAGTTACAGGTGGCTAAAAATAGCAAATTTTAAATTTTTGAGGCGTAATAACTCTTAAAGAGGGGGCGTTACCAAAAAATTTTCTAAGGAAACTTATACTAATTCTAAAAGTTATTTCTTGTCTCAAAATTTCAGGTTCCTATCTAAAGGGGTGCCGGAGTTATGAAAAAAAAAATTTCATGCAAAATGTGGTTTTCACATAACGGTAAATTTAAATCGTAAATTACAAAATATTACATAATTTTGATATTGTTTTATATAGATAATAAAATTTTCGATCTTCTACCGGTTTTAGATTGCAAAACTATTACGCAAAGCCCGAGATATATACATCTGAAAATGGGGCTTTTTTACAATTTTGAAGAGCTGCAGCTTTGGAACCCTTTACAACTAAAATAAACCTTTCACACACGTAAAAATATATTATTGTAGCTTTAATTTTCATGTCTTGCCGAAGAAAAAGTTTTACAGGTGCCTAAGTTACAGGTGTCTAAAAATAGCAAATTTTAAATTTTTGAGGCGTAATAACTCTTAAAGAGGGGGCGTTCCCAAAAAATTTTCTGAGGAAACTTATACTAATTCTAAAAGTTCTTTCTTGTCTCAAAATTTCAGGTTCCTATCTAAAGGGGTGCCGGAGTTATGAAAAAAGAAATTTCATGCAAAATGTGGTTTTCACATAACGGTAAATTTAAATCGTAAATTACAAAATATTACATAATTTTGATATTGTTTTATATAGATAACAAAATTTTCGATCTTCTGCCGGTTTTAGATTGCAAAACTATTACGCAGAGCCCGAGATATATACATCTGAAAATGGGGCTTTTTAACAATTTTGAAGAGCTGCAACTTTGGAACCCTTTACAACTAAAATAAACCTTTCACACATGTAAAAATATATTATTGTAGCTTTAATTTTTACATCTTGCAGAAGTAAAATGTGTGCAGGTTCCTAAGTTACAGGTGTTTAAAAATAGCAAATTTTCAATTTTTAAGCCCTAATAGCTCATAAACAGGGGGTGGTCCGAAAAAATTTTCTGAGCAAACTTATACTAATTCTAAAAGTTCTTTCTTGCCTCAAAATTTCAAGCTTCTATCTAGAAGCGTGCCGGAGTTATGAAAGTAGAAAAATCATGCAAAATTTGGT
The DNA here is from genome assembly GCA_947095535.1 of Poecilobothrus nobilitatus. NCBI lineage: Eukaryota > Metazoa > Arthropoda > Insecta > Diptera > Dolichopodidae > Poecilobothrus > Poecilobothrus nobilitatus. Next base: position 31,019,692 of record OX352773.1, on the reverse strand, counting down.
TTTCACATAACGGTAAATTTAAATACTAAATTTAAAAATATTGTATAATTTTGACATTAATTTACAAAGATAAAAGAAATACCTGTCGAATGACGTTTTCAGATTGAAAAAATCTTAAGCAGAACATAAAATATATGCATTTAAAAATGGTGCTTTTTCAAAGTTTGAGGGGGTGTAGCTCCGTAATGAGGGGGGCTACATGAAAAAGTTGTTCCACAAAATTATTTTTTTTATGAGACCTACCTATGGTTAAAATTTTTTTTCTCTATCTTTAACGGTGTAGAAGTTTTGTAAACAGACGGACGGACGGACGGACGGACGGACGGACGGACGGACGGACGGACAGAGTGAAACTAATAAGCACATTTTTTCAAAATTTTTTTGGAAATGTGCTAAAAAAGAAAACAAAAGATTAAATTCGATTAAATAATATAGAAAACATTTTTTTTTGTAAAAGTCAATCATCCATAATATAAATGTTAAAAGATACAAAAGTTAATGACTGTAAACAATAAAATTTAACTTGGAAAATAAAGAAAAATAAAACCTGCCTAAAGATTTTAATGTTTTAAAGACTTTCTTATTGGGAAATTTACAACTTTATATTTCTTTAAAAAGAAAAAAAAACGTTTTTTTTTTCAAAATTATTTTTAAGTAAAATTTAGCTAAAGAGGTAGAAAAGTTATAGAAGGATTTTTTTTTTTTTTTGGGTTTATAGGTTAAAATTATTGTTAATTTTTGAAGGATCTTAAGATGTAGTTGTTAACTAATATTAAATCTTAGATTTAATGAAATATTTATATGTCTGGTTAATAATACATATTTTTAAAATTGCTATAGGTTACATTAATTGTACAAAGACAAAATGATTAAAACAAAAACTTTAATTAGAAAAAAAAACAACAAAAAAACAGTGGTAAAGAATTAAATAATTCCGAATTTTTAAATATAGTCAAATTTTAACCCTAGGCGTTTCGATTAAAAATGAAATAAAAATGATAAGTTTCGGCGAGATATTTATTTCGGAATAAAGAAAATATCGTTCCGCTTAAAAAAATCGTTTCGGAAATTTATCTAAAATTAATTTTGATAGTGATACTTTATCCACAAAAAATATGGCGCCAATAAAAAAATAATGTTTCCTACAAAATTTTATTTAATAAATTTATTTTAGGAAACTTATAATGTAAGATAGGCATTATTTAAAAAAGAAATTGATTTAAATTTACTGTTTTTGTTTTTCCCTATTTAGCGATATATTAGCGAGCCAAAGAACGCTTGTATTATTCTTTAATCTCTGTTTTACAAAAATCTCGGATTTTTCAAAATCTAATTTTTTCTGCACCTCCAATATTGCCAATTGCTAATAACGAAACCACACTAAAATTCGTATTACTGAACTTTATATCGACTTTAATTCGAAATTGCTCCGAAAAGAACGTTTTCTTTTCTTTTTTTAATGCATTTCTCTGCCACGTAAATGTGAACAGGAAATTACACAGCCTGTACATAAATGTGGACAGGAAATTACACAGAAAATTTCCTGTTCAGGTGTGGCTATAAATGTCGTAAGGGGGATTAATTTTTACGAAGTGTTTGGGATTCGAACCCACATTTTCTTGGTGTTGACAGCGTATTTTATACTCTCTTAACCACTAGGCCATCGAGGCGCCAAAGGAACTTTATTATATGCTTTTAATATTAACTCGTCAGTGTCGGTTTTTTATTTTCGCTATTTAAATTCGTTTTTCATGTCAAAATTTCTGTAATTCTCTCCGGAAAACTTTTATTTAAAAAAAGATTAAAGAAAGAAATTTGCTCCAATATGGTTTCGTTCTCCAATCCCCTGCGCTTAAAAAATATGTAATAAGTAAAAGGCAATTAAAGTCAATTAAAGACAATTAATTAAAACTGTGGTAACAAAGTAATTTTAAGAATGATCAACAATATTATTATGGGGTGCAATAAATGGGTCAAAATTTACTTAACTGTATACTGAACCAATCAATCAATTGGAATTAAGAAAAAGGCTTAAATATTTCTTGAAATGAATTTGAAGTATATTCAATACAATAAATTGAAGCAATTGATTAAGATAATAAACTTTATTTTTATAACTTTAACAAATTTAAATAATTTACAAAAACAAAAAAATAAATTTAAAAATACTTACAAAAAAAAAAAGAAACTTCGGAAAAATTTTAACAGTTTTATATTTAATGAATAGTTAAAGTTCTGGACTAACCTAAAAAGAGAAAAAACAAAACAAAATAGAAAAATTAGATTTATTTTTAAAGAAAACAAAAAAATCGATTAAATTCTTTTCAATAAAGATTTTCAGATTATCAGTCAGTAAAAAAAACGAAAACACAAAGAAGTATTTAAAGAGAAACAAAAGTTTTTTTAAAAATAAAAATAAATATCCAAAAAAAAAAAAAACAGAAGTTTTCGAACTTTTTAAAAAACTTTCAAAGTATATAATATATATTATAAATATGTATATACATATAAGGAATATATATATATGTATATAAATTTATTTAAAAAGTTCCAACGAAGTTGGTCAATAAATTAATTACATAAAACAAAATATAAAAAAAAAAGAAAAACAAAAAAACAACAAAAACAAGATTGAAAAGTTTTTTTTTGGTTCATCTTTGCCGAAATAAAGAATTTCAATGAAATAATTTTCGAAATTCGACTTTTATCTTTAAATTTTTTCATTTAATTTTTTTTTTTTTTCATTTATTTTTATTTTTTGTTTCTTTAATTTTCTGGTTGTTAATTTTTTTTTTATTTTCTTGATTTTCTTTTATAACATTTCAAACAAGTTAGCTACGCTTTGAGCCAGCTATCTTATAAGCTTCAACATATAATTTTTATTTTTTTTTTTTAAATTTAAGTCTTTCACCATTAAATCCTTTAATTGAAGTTATAACAGACTTAATTTCTTATTTCCTAAAATATATAAGTTGAGAAGTCGTCATGGTAAATTTCTTAGAATGAATAATTTGTAACTTTAGATACTTTATTTATTTATACCAAAAAATTTATACAAGTATCTTAACATAATATCATTTACAAGTTTTACAGGTAAGTTTAGATTATTAAAATCTATACAATTTTGATATTTTAACATATAAAGTTGATTATTACCATTTGATGTTAATATTTGATGTCGTAAGGAGATTGGGTATCCTGTATACCTGTATTAATTTTCATAGCTGTGTATCTTGAACAATTTATAATAACAGGATTTGATTGAAGGTTATATAAATCCTGAATTTATAATAACAGGATTTGATTGAAGGTTAAAAACTTTAATTACATAAATTACTAATAAGAGTCGATCTTTAAAATTTTTAGCTTCAGATTGAACAACACATTATGATCCAAAATAACATTTAAAAAGTTTAAGACCTCAAGACATAGTATACATAGATAGATCACATTTCTTACTAATAATTATTATTTTTTCTTATTTCATATTATATTATAAATATATAAAATTATTTAAAAATTCTGTTATTAAATGTTTAATATATCTTCTTCTTCTTCTTATAGCGCTACAGCTCGATGTAAGCTTTGGTCTTCTTTACTATTTTCCTCCATTCATCTCGAGTTGTTTTCCAGTTTGCGCAGTTGTTTTCTAGTTTCTCGCGTTTAATTTTCTTGCGTCATTTTCGATGTTATCTAACCATCTTGTTCGTAGTCTACCTCTTGTTCTTCTAAAATTTGGTCTTGCATCATATATCTTTTTCTGGATCCGATTATCATTCATTCTAGCTATGTGACCAGCCCACCTTAGTCGTTGAGTTTTTGCAAATCTTACTGTATCCTCGCTGTTAATTAATTCATTTAATTCGAAATTGTTTCTTCTTATATATTCCGCCATTTCTAATCTTTTAGCACCAAATATTTTCCTAAGAATTTTCCTTTCAAATATACGGAGGTAATTTTTTATCAGCTATTGTTAATGTCCACAATTCGTACCCATATGTTACAAACGGGCGGATAATAGTTTTGTATATTATAATTTTGCTATGTTTGGATATCACTCCGCATCATTACCCCGAGATATGAAAAATTCTCTACTCCTTCAAAGTTATAATCCCCTATTATAATATTTTGGGGATTCCTTCTGGATTCCTCTTTTGACATCTTTAAATATTTTGTTTTTACTTCATTTATTTTCAAACCAACTTTGTTTACTTCTTTTTCAATCTCGACAAAAGCTTCTACCATATATCTTTGGCTTCTAGAAAAATATTTAATATATAATATATATATATTATGTTTAATTTGTATATGTATATATACATTCACATTCCACTATTGAATATTTATATTTAAACTACTTTTGGTATTTTTAACCATTCGTATCAAAAATGTATGTATTAAAAAATTTGTTGATAGCTATAAAAACGCACCTTGTATTTCAAAAACTAATTCAAGGAAATTAAAGGTCATTTTATTAAAGAAATTGTATGACAATTTGAAAGGAAAAAAATAACAACGCTTTAGAACAGATTACAAAAAATAACAAAAAATTCGAAAATTCGACACTATAAGCAGTAATCAATACAAAATTATTGAGAATGAAACAAAAAAGTTAATATTTTTATTATATTATTATTTTTGTTTTCATAAATTACGAATTTATTTCTTTCTTTCAGGAAGATAAATACCGTGTTATGGTCCATCACTCCCCCATTCACAAAAACAAAAAAAAAAAAAAACAAACCTTTTTTTTTAAAACCAAAAAACAAAAAAAAATTATCTTTCTATTAAGCACATGTGTATAATTAATATACAATAAAGTTATCATACAACTAAATAAATATATATATATATACATATATATATTAAGTACATATTAACATTAACTTGCCTATTGCTGATTTCTGCCTACCAACATATGCATACCGTATATTATGTCTTATATTCTATTCCTTAATTCTTTGTGTAAATATTATATCAACAGGATAATTTTTAGGTTGAATAAACTTGATTACTTAATTAGTTGCCCAAATATTAAAAAGATATAATGGTAAAACTAAGTTGTTGGTGGTGAAAGCGAGGGGTGGATTGCAAAAAATTTCAAAAAAAAAAAAAAACTCAAACTCAAAATATTTTAGATATAAAATATAAAAATAAAAGAAAAAAAAAAACTTTTGTTGCCTTTTTTTTTTTTTTTTTTGTTCAACAAACATATGTACTGCTGACGATGATGAAAACGACATTACAAGAACTATAAGTTAACTTATGATGTTATCATAATATGAAAGAAAGAAAAAAAAAAACAAAAAAAAAAAAAAACTGAAAAATCTGTGAAACATTTTGTTAGGATTTATTTTTAATCATGTCTACACATACTATAGATTTATATCTGTAGATATATATACATTTATATAATATATGTATACTTACATTATATTATGTCTAAAATGTCTTTATTCAACTTTAACTTTTATAAGATAAAGAAAATCGCAAAACTTATATGAACATGCATATATACATATAATACGCAAGGATTTTGTTTTTATTTCGTAATAATTATTGGTTGGTACCATATCAATTTATTCTTAGAAAATTTTCATCTTTTCTTTTCATCTATATATCCATTTTTTTCATTTTTGTTATTTTTCTCTCGAGGTAGGTATTTATTATGTTATTGTGGATAAGAAAATATTAATTTAACCACAAAAAAACAAAAAAAAAAAAAAAAAAAACACAATCTGTGCTTTAATATATTATGTGCGTGTATATTTAAAGGTAATGAAATATATAATATATGGATACAATTTTTTGGAGAAAAAGATAATATATATATGTATGTCTGTATGTATGTTATAATGGTTTTATGTATAAAATATACTTTTAGTTAATAAAATTATTCTAAAATTACAATGGAGGTGACATATTTGTTTTTATTTGAAAATAAATATAAGTTGTTTTATATTATATACATATATGTATTATGTATGTACCCCATATTACATATGTGAATGTGTACATATTATCTTTCATAGTTTACTATTTTAAATCAATTCAACGAAATCTAATGATATGAAATATATACATATGTATATATACAGAATCATTTTTGATTTAATTTTTTTTTGATACATATTAAATTTAATTAAAACAAAAATAATTTTAGAAGCCATAATGTTTGGAAACAATGAATTTGAGATTTCTAATATAAAGTTTTCATTTTCTAATCTATTTGTTAATTTCATTAGAATGTTTTACTTCTACAATTTGTTTAATCGTGAAATTTGTGTATGTATGTATATTGCATGGAAAAGTTTTATAACGATTTAATAAGTAAAAGAGTTTTCACAATCTCTTTAGAAAGACTCTTATTGAAAACTGGTGTCTTCTTTTCTTAACTCATTTCATGTGTTATTTTGTGAGCTATTCATCAAATACAAAAGTATAAGCTAACCTAAAACTGCTTTAATTATAGTTTAATGATAAGACAATGTATTGTTTTTTTGGGTACTAAATTTATTTAAAAGTTAATGTTTCAATTTTTTGTTTTAGGTTTTTTTTTTAAATAATTTGACTAACATAATGCTCATTTACTTAAACATGCTTTTCTTAGGCGCAATCTAAACTTTAGCAGTGGATTTTCGATATAAGAAATGTTTACATGTTAAGATAAGGAGACAAGGTACTGGAGGGGAATAGGATAGTTAACAAGGTTTCTAAAATACGATTCAATTGATTAGTAGCATAAAAGCGATCCCCAAACAAAAGAAATTCAGAATTTATGTTCGGTTTTAGTTTAGTTATCGTTTATTCCGTTTAGTAGTTAACTTACCATTTTCAGATTTCAATAATAGTTTTCTTCAATTTCAAAAAATTAAGTGTTAATAACCTAAAATAACAATTCATGTTTTTTTTTAGGCAATTTAAAATTTAAATAAAAAAATAAATTATATTAATTTAAAAAAAATTTTTTTTTGAAGTTCTACTGTTTTTCTGTCATCATCCCTTGTTTTAAATTAAATCACCTATTAACTAAGGACAATATTACCCCAAAACAATATACTATACTAAAGATTCAACTTTTTTTTTTTTGAATAGTCAAAATATAAAAGCATAATATTAATATAATAAATATAATTTCATTTTATAAAAACTAGTAATATTTTTATATTATTTTTATATTTTTTTTATCCCATTTTGCAATGGGTTATTCTTGTTAAACAACAGTTGTGTGATATTTGTTTTAAGTAACTATAATTCTTTAGTTTTTTTCTTTCTTATTTTTTCTTTTTTGTTTTAATGTTTTGTTTTTAAAAATGTCATTAGTAGAATACAAGTCTTATATAAAACGCATACACACACACAAACACATAAAGAAGAATAGAGCAAAAAAAAAAAAATACTTTAAACTTTTAACAGAAATAAAAATAAATAACTGCTAGTAGGGGTTCATTATATAATAAACAGATTGTTGATAGTGTTATTGTTTCATCTATGGTTATAGGTCAAATTTTCGAAATTATGTATTCATATTATCAGTCAATAATTATTATATTTTAATATACTAAATAAAAAGTAAATATTGTAAAGTACAAAAAAGGATATTAGAAGTGTATTAAATATAAGGACTTAATGTAGAATCATTGCAGTGTAATGTGAGGCATAAACTGTTTTATTTTTAGATTTTTAATAGTTAACATTTTTGAATCGAATAAATTCTAATTTTCAGTATAATATTAAATTTTTTTTTTTTCTGACCCAGAAGTGAAAGGAAAAACAAAAGGTATGATATATTAGGATGAAGATGGAGTTGATAAAGAATCTTTTACTTAAAAACAAATTAAAAATAGTGACTTTATGAAATTTTAAACTGAAAGTTGCCTAATTTTTAGCCTTTGTGTAAATTGGTCTATTCAATTTAATTATAAAGTTTTCATATTCATTTTTGCTTAAATTAAATGTTATGCCGATTAAAAACTGTTATATAGTTAATACCATTTTCTTTGCAGCATTTCTTAACAGCAAAACTGTTATATAGTCAACCACTTTTTGCAGACAAAGGTAAACGTCAGTGGTCTTCGTGAAGCGGATTCAGCATGAAAAGTGTAAACTTAACATATAAACGTAATTAATTTATTCGAGATTTTATAAATATTTAAAAAAATATTAATACCAAAACATTTTATTTATTTATTTATTTATTTTTTTTTTCGGAAAAGTTAAAAAACAAAAAATCTCGAATACATTCTCATATGTTTTCCACAACACAGTATTTTTAATATAGATTGTTTTCTTTTCTTTTAACACTATTGTCCCTTTTTTTTTTCTTTATTCTATTCTTGTTTTGTTTTGCTGTATCTCTTATAAATTCTTTCGTAAATAAAACAAAATAAAAACAAAAAAAAAAAAAAACTTTTTAATGTTATTATGTAACCGCATTAAATAAAATTAAAACAAAAAAAAGATACACAAAAAAAAAAAAAAAACTATATAAGAGTGGAAAAATATCTCAGTAGAACCATAAACATTAAACTATCATATAATACAGTTAGTGAATGTCAAATTTATGATTTTTAATAAGATGTTTACAAGATTTTGCTTCTTTTTTTTTCATCATCAAGCAACGCAATAAGAACAACAAAAGCAACAACAACATTAGGTTTGTATGTATATACTCGTGCATATATATATATACAATATTTATACAAAAACATTTATATATTTTAACAACGACCTTTCTCTATCTACAATCTTTATTATGGGGGTGGTGATGGTTGGTTTGGTGATTGCGAAATATGAACTCTTTCAAACTATGTATAAATGAAAAATAATCCATTTACAACAATAATAAAGAGTATAGAAAATAACTTTACCATAGTTCATAGACCAGTTTTACATGGTCATTTTTCCAACAAAAAAAAAAAAAAAAAAAAAAATACCAAAAGGGGGTTTTGGGATCACAGGCTATCGTTTTGTTTTTTCCCTTCGTTTTTTTTTTTTTTTTTTTGTGATTTGGAAGGAGTTCAAAAAATGACAAAAAAAAAAGTGTGTGTGTCTCAAATTGGAAATAACACTATTATTATATAAAATATAAACAATTTAATGAATGTGTAAGTTTGTATGTATGTACATATATATTTATATTTTAAGCTATAAAAAATTGTATTTATACTAAATATTTTGTTCTTTTCTCTTTCTAATAAGAAAAGTGGTCGTGTAAAAAGCATCACATTTTTTTTTCTTCCTCCTAAATAAAACAGAAAATAAAAATAAAGAAAAAGAAAAAAATAACAATATTAGAAGTGTAATTTGTACTTTCACTGATTTCTATTTTTTTTTTTTTTCATTTTGTTTAACTCCTTTCCATGTTTTATAATATTTTTGTTTTGTTTTATTTTGTTTTGGTTACTCTACTCCTGAATTTATTTTCTATTTTTTTTTTTTTTTGTTTTTTTTTTTTTTTATCTTTTATTTTCTTTGTTTCTTTCATTTAATTTTTATTATTTCACCATTGTTTATGCTTTTGTGTACCGTTATATTGTGTGTGATATCTACTTTGCGAACGTATACAAACGTTCATTATTTTATATAGAAAAATGAATGTGTGCGATGAACTTTTGCAAACAAGGGTTTTATTGTCTGTATATAGTAGGAATAAAAACAAAAGAAATAAAAGTAAACAAAAAAAAAACAACATTTAGATTATTTATCTCCTCTCCCCCTAACCCCATCATCATCCTTTTGCTCTTTCTTTTTTTTTTTAAACAAACGATAAAAATATAGTAAATCTTTGGTTACCGTTATACGTTTTCGGAATTTCTATTGTTGCTCTTTTTCCTGCCTCCATGACTGACATCTTTTTTCTTGTTGCTTTTAACTTTAGTTCCGTGCTGCCAATATATACAGTTACCTTTTTAAGTTAGTTTTTAATGTTTTTGTTTTTTTTTTTTTTTCTTCTACACTTTTATACAAACGAATTAGTTTTTCTTTTTTTTATTATAACGGTATATTATATTTATAACGGTATGTGTAGTAAAGATTATAATATTTTTATTTTGCCACAGAAGCGAAACTTTTCACAAGGAGTTAAGACGGTGTTGCTAACATAAAATAGTTAAAGAAACAAAACAAAAATAATTTTTTTTTTTTTTATTCGAGATATATTTATGTACCATTTACTTGTTTTGATATGAAGAGAAAAGAGAAAAAAGACAGATAATACAACAAAAAAAAAAAAAAAACAAAAAAAAAAGAGGTTGAAAGAGCTTCTGGGATTAAAACAAAATATTTTCATGTTCAGTGAACAAAATTTATTAGAAAAGATTGAGCTTTACGTGATATATCTTAAAGGTAAAAATGAAAAAAAAATTAAAAGAAAAATAAATGGAAAATTGCATAAAATAAACGAGGAAAATGAAAAAATAAAAAAAAAAATATATATATATTTTTATTTTACTATATCTTTATTGAAAATAAAGAAAATGCCGTTTACATTACCTTATTTTCCATCTCATTTCAAAAATGATTTAATAATAGAAAAATTTTCTTTATATAAACGTACATATGTATATGTATACATAATGCGATGTATGTTTTTATTAATGTAGATATTATAAGAAGTTTGGAAAATTAACAAAAAAAAAAAAACACAAACAAACAATCAAAAAATTATAGAGAAAATCAAAAATTCATATCTGCCAAAATTTATAATAAACCCTTTTAATAAAATCACTGTTTTTCGTTTTTCATACTGGAAAATCTGATGCTGAAGACAGGATAATATAAATAGTAATGAAAGTAAAATATTTAATGGTTTATTAAATTAGCAGTCAATTTTTTTTACAGACTCAATATTGATGAAATTTTGCAGTTTTTTAGAATTAAGTAACATTTTTTATTGGTAATGTTGGCAATTATGCTTATAGTTTAGGCAAATATATTTAGCGAAAGATGTTGGTGGTTTTTTAAAAGCAAAGATTGATAATAAATTTCAAATTATGAAACTATTTGTAAAAATTGTTTACATTTTTTATTTTGCATCCTTCGATTCAGTATACTTTAGAATGTAAAATAATATAAAAAACCATTTAATGTGATAAAATAAGCAATAGCTAAATATTCTTAGATTCTATTTAGATCTAAACCAAAAAAATAGTATCATCAAACAAAACATGGCAAATATAGGGTTTTGAAGCTCTAAGTTATAATTTAAAGCTCAAAGCTGAAACATTTTTAAATCACAGCTCATTACAAATGATACTTTTAATAAACACAAGATATCCGTATTATACAAAATTAGAAATTACTAAATACTTGAATCTGATTTGGAAACATGTATATTTACATTTAAATAATTCCTGCCATAACCGAAAGGGAATGGTAGCAATGATTTTCCTGTCACATTGTATTAGGCAGGGAAATTTTCTTAAATAAATAAATAAATACATTTAAATTGAAAAGTGTGTTTTCGTTCAATGTTTTTAGAAAGAAAAAAAATTGTTTATGTACACTTAAGATTAAATTCTTTCTATAAAGAAAAGTTAAATAAAATGTAATAATATTAAATTTAGATTAATTAATAATATCATCATTTATTATTAAATACTACTACTCAAAATTTAACCATCATCCTTTAATTCTTTTATGTATTTCTTGTATTATTATGGTTTTTATTTATTCCTTTTAAATAAAATTTGTTTTTTTTTTTTTACAACATTAAATTGTATATATGTATGTATGTATGTATCATGTATCTAAAAAGAATTAAAATATATTGTTTTTTTTTCTGTATAACTTCAGATGCATTTATAATATTCATTCGCTGTAATTTAATGTGGATAGATTACGAATATATATTTTAGTTTTATTTTATCTTTTCTATACAATACTCTCATGACAATTAATGATAATAGTATGGAAATTTTCTTACACACACAACAATATTATACATATTCTAAATCTAATATTAATAATATTTGTATATATATATATCTTTATAAAAATATATAAAATATATATATGGTATAATGTTAAAATTTAAAAATTCTTTTTTTTTTTTTTTTTTTAAATAAAATATATACAATATAAACAATTTAATTATATCAAAATAAAGCAAAAATATAATATATAATTCTTCAGGGTGTTTACACTTCAATTCTATCAAAAACATTATTTTAATAAATCTCATTACCTAAAATGCGTTATACATATATATATATTATGTCTAAAGAAAATATTTGTATTACATACATAATATGTATTTATATATTGAAAAATTAAAAGCTTAAAAGCTATAGGCACAGGATGGTATAAAATAAAAATTATTAGAAAAGATCTTATGAGAAAAATCATTTAAAAATAAAATATTTGGTTTCCTGAAATAAAACCAAATGAAATAAAGCCAACTGACTATATTTCATTGTCATATATGAAACTAAGCCAAAAAGTAAATTTATAAATTTTGATCTTATTTCAATTTGAAAAATTGGCTCCTATTGGAAATCTCGCATTACAAATCTATAAATATTCTGGAAAAATCCTATAACTTTTTTTGAGCTTTGACCAATAAAAAAACTTAAGAACATACAGTTTGAATATACCCGAAAAAAAATATTCTAAAATTAAAAATGATTTAGAGTTGATTACAAAATCAGAGTTATACGCTTTTTCCGGAATATTTTTATATGTGTGTATATACGAGATTGTAAATAGGAAGGATTTTATAGTTGATAGTTACAATTTTAAACTTAAAAAAATTAGGATTAAAGTTTTATCAAAGTAAATATAGTAATAGTAAATAGTGTTTAAATATGTTTTGGACTTTATTTCATTGTTAAAAAATGAAATAAAGCCAAAATAAAAATTTTATAATTTTAGCTTTATTTCAAATGTGCAATTGAAATAAAACCAAAAACATGCATTTTGATTTTATTTCATTTGATTTAATTTCAGAACCCAAATATTTATGTATGTAGAATTATAATACTTTAAACACAATGAACCTCATTTGTTATATCATAAGAATTCTTAAGAAACTCAGGAACGCTAAAATACTAAAATCATTTTTCAGACGTTAACATTAAATATTAGTCAAAGAGTCTAACAGTCCAAAAAAAACCTTGTTTGAAAAACTAAATTTCTTTTATTTTCTAAAATTTTTATAAGGCAATATTCAGGCCACAATTAAAAAGAAAAGAATAAACTTATTAAATATTTTCTTTTAAATTCAATTCTTTATTAAAACTAGGAAAATTAATAACTAACGAAAATAGGAATTCTTTTTTTGCACATTTGTATTCCAGTCTTATTTATTACTAAAAAAAAAGTCATTTCGGCTTATACTATATGGCTTTTTATAACACGAAAATCAGAACACTTTAGTGCGGATGTTTTTTATATCGAAATTTAAATTCTCTGAATTTTTAAAAAAGTTTAGAAATTTTTTTTCTTTCACGAATATTTATTAGGAACAAAATGTTTTGAAGCAATAATGAATCGTTAGAATGCTGAAGCAGTGAATGAAGCATAAAATAACAAAAAAAAAAAAATCAAACCAATCATTTGATAAACAGAAAGGATGAGCAAAAAAAAAAAATCCTTATATGTTACTCGATTCGATTAGCATTAATATTGTAGGGTTGAACTTGAAACCAAATAATTAGAATTAGAATGAGATAGGATCTAAATGTGAATTAATGTTAAATGTGAATCATTTAAGATTAAAATTTGCTTTTTGTTTTAACTTCCAGTTATGATTTTTTATTTTATTTATAATTTTAAAGAAATTTTTTTAAAGTTAAAAGAATTTATACTTGTTTTTAGTCTTTAGTTTCTGTTTTTAGTTTAGTTAGTGTTAAGTTGTATAGGATACCATCTGATTTTATTAGTAGATATTGATCAGAATTTCCTATATAGATTACACATTTTAAACAATAATTTTTATTTTTTATTTCATGTGATTCACGAATATCCTATAGAATTGTCCTTTTATTACGAATTATGATTTTAATAATAATTTTAATATTATATAAAATATATAATATACAAAATTTGGAACACCCTTTACATAAATACCAATATATAAATTATATTTGATTCTATATAGAAAAATTTAAAACTTCAAAAATTTAATACCAGCACCGCAGGATCATTTATACTAAAGGTGTCACAATCTACACACAAAAATATTTTATAAAATAACATTTATCCTATATTGTATGTTCATTTTAATATTTTAATATAATACATAATGATTCTATATAATATTATATATGTATATATTTATTAAATATCTTATAGATATAAAAAAAAATATAATAAAATAATAAAATAGATATTTATGTATAAAATCTGAAAAATTTAATATTTTTCATTAATAATTGGTGAATAATTTTTATCTGTCTAATCTTTATAATATCTTTTCATCTATGATTGTATAATAATTAAGAGAAAAAGTTTATTACTTAAAAAAGCCACAAATTTTTTTTTTTATTATTTTATATGTATATAGTATAAATTTACATTGCACAAAATATACATAATATATACTTTATGATTGTGCATAATATGTCCGTTATTATATGAATATCTTTACATTATTTTCTATTAACATTTCATTTTTATTTATTTATTTTTTTTTTTTAAAGTATATATTTCTTATAATATATTAAACTAGAATATATATACATATATATACATATATGCGTGTATGATGTATGTAAATATATTATACTAAAATAAATACTTATTATATTTTTCTTCTTTAATGAAAGAACAAAAAAAGAAAAAATCCTTTTTTTTTGCTCGATTCCTGATAATTTTCTTATAATAATATCATTCGTATCATTACTCGACTTCTTCTGTTCTTTATTATGTACATATATATGTTAATGTAGGTACATATGTAACGTATTATAATATATATGTTAGTATGAATATAAATACTATTTATATAGTATTTATATATATTAAAAAATCAGATATAATTATAACATAAATAAATAAATAAAATAGCCTAGATTTTTCATTCAATATATATATATATACATTACATATGTATATATTATATTATATATATGTATATATATGTATCTATATTATTTTTACCTTTTTAAAAAAGATGAAAATCACTATTATACACTATCATTCTACTCAGATCATAATATATTGTTATTTTGTTATTATTTTCATTCTTTATAGTTTTTAATGAATCATTTATCACCTTTTCAAATAAAAAAATGAGTGAAATTAGTCTTCTGTTTTGTTATTTTATATAAATACATACATAATATCTAAGTACATATGTACATATTTTATATTATATAAGTTTGAATATAAAAATCTACATAATAATGTTTAATGTGCAATATATATATATATGAACATGCATTTAAATGAAAATATATTATATATATATAATTATAAATATAATACATATTATGTATATGTATATCTATATACGTAATAGACAATACAATATATAATATGACCATATATTTAAAAATATGTGCAATAATTTACTCTGTTAAATATGAATTGGAACATAAATTTTTCAAAAAACGAAAAAAAAAACAAAACGAAAAGGAAAAAAAGAAAAACCAACAACAACAAAAGCAAACATGAATGTATGCTTGTACCGGAAAAAAAAAACTAATGTGAAAATAATTTCTAAATAAATTTTCTTTTTAATTAAAAAAAAAAAAAAAAACAAAACAAATAAAAAACAAAAGAACATGTTATGTATTTGAAATATATAAAATAAATAGTTTAAAAATAGTAATTATTTAAAATTTAATTAGTATAACTTTTTCATATGAAAGAATTGAATAAAATTTATTTCTTTTAAACTATTAGTGTATACCTATATATAATACTCGTATATAGGAATTTTCCACTTTAATAAAAAAAAATACTCGGAAAAAAAAAAATGGGGTTTACCGCCTAATTTTAACTATTGATGAGATCCTTTACTATATATAATATTTTCGACAATGCATAAAAATTGTGTTGGGCCCAATTACATGATATTGTTATTGAAAAATTTAAGACATTTTTTATAATCTTAAAATATATTAATTTTCAATAAGACTGTGACTAATCGAAATGAATTTATATATAACTAAGATTTTTTATAAGAAAATTATCTTAAATCTGGTTATCTGTTTTTTTATTTTTTATTTTATTCGCCTTCATTTGATAAAAGATCAGCAAAAAGAAAATTGATAGAAACTTTTTTTTTGTTAATTAAATTAAAACATTTCATTTTGAAAGCTTTTCTCTCATTCACCTAACAAGTATTTAAGTTCAAATTTTTGAAATCACAAATTAAATTTAAAATATACAGATTGATCCGCAACAAAAATCTTATACCCATTCCGAGACAGGTATTGCAAAAGTGTTATTGCAAAAAAATGCGAAAAAGTACGGGACCGTTTATTCTGGATCGTTTCCAAGACATAGTGATTTTTGATAAAAAAAAAAAAATTTATAAATTTTGAGCGGTTTATTTTAAATTAAGCGACTATGAAAAATCACTAAAAATCTTTAAAGTTTCCTATCTCGAAAACAGTGCAGAATATACTTCATACTTCCTACTTCCTAGTTTTTACTTCCTCTACCTGCGCCAAAATTGATTTCTTATGACAGCCTATATTATATAAACTTTTTTAAAATGTCAAAATGTTTAAAAATCTTAATTTATATTGCAAAACGAATTCTTTTATATTGAATTAGAATGGTTGTAAGATTCTTTTCAATTAAAAAGCTACAATATTACATATTAAGGGAAGCACTAAAATAGAACCCGTTAAGAAGTCACAGATGCGATCATTCCAACAACATTTGAAACTGTACGATCTTAAAAGAGCTGCAATCAATAAATAACGCATGGGAGCAAGTTAATACATTTACTTAAAACTGAGTCAAATGGAAATACCTCGTATACATCTTATCCTCCTAAAAGGAGCACAAGGACAAAAAAAAAAAAACACTTAAATTCATAGTTTTCAATTTAATATATACAGGATCTCTAATAAAAAAACTTCTCTTCATCCCGTTCCAATTCCAATTCTCTGTTCAGGGCGTATTAATATTATATACAAATATATTTAACTAAATAAATATCAGTTGAACAAGTTGCTTAAAAAGCTGTAGCTTAAAAAGTAATTTTTTATTTAATGTCCAAATATCTAATATTAGAAAAAGGCTGAAAAGACCGAGGGAATGTGGGTTCGTATCCCACACACGTCGTAAAAGTCATTGCCCCTTACGACATTTACCGTCACGTTTGAACAGGAAAGACTGTGTAATTTCCTGTCCACATTTATGTGGCAGAAAAATGCATTAAAACAAAAAAAAAACATTAGAAAAAAATTTTAATTTGCCCCTTTATAACTCACAATTGAAGCAATTAAAAGAAAATTTCAGTAAGAGATTTAATAACTGTTTCATATAGTAGTTTAGTGTGAAATCCTTAACCGTTTTAATATGTATGAAGTGTATCCTGTACTTTTATATCGTAATAATGTATATCGTATAATTAATATTAGTAATAATAACAATAATAAGATTAATAATAATAATAATAGTAATAATAACAATAATTATAATAATAATAATAATAATAATAATAATTAGAATAGTAATAATAACAATAATTATAATAATAATAATAATAATAATAATAATAATAGTAATAATAATAGCTACTACAGTGGGGCTATCTTTGGTTATATCATGCAAGTAAGGTGTTATATACTGCTGCACGTTGTAATCCACTGATGGCGCTGACTCTGTAGTAAAATAATAATAATATTAATAAGAATATTAATACCAATAATAACAGCCGCTACAATGACAGTGGGGGTTGACTTCAATAATTACCTCATGTAGTAATATATATACTACTACTACATGTTGTAACTGTTGTGACGGCTTTAGTCACTGTTACCAAACTAATAATAATAGGCGGATTCATTGTTTCCTTACAGTCCCACTCCCAATTCAATGTTTCCGTATCCATTTTCATATCCTTTCCTACCTCTACTCCCTAGCCAATATACTGCGTTCGCAGGTAAGGGTTTCATCCCCCTTTATTGGCTAAAGGGGGAGGTGGGTTTAGCCAGTAAGAATCTGACACTACCAAGGGGAAATCTTGGTGTCTTTGGAAGATTCCCACCTCCCTTAGGAAAAAAAAAAGAAAAAAACAACTCTAAAAAATACTGTATCTTATTTCTTTTTTTCTATAATCAAAATTAATTTGGATATCAAAAGGTGAATTCATTTTTGCGGTATTTTTCTATATCTAATAAAAGATCTATTCAAAATAAATTTTGTTGTTGTTTTTTTTTTTTTTTTAATGTATCTATAAGTATTTATATCAATTACTTCTTCATATTAATAAAAGGTTAATTAAAGTAATATTATCTTGTATTGTATTTTAGGTTTACCAAAAATACATTGTATAAATAAAAAATTATGGTTAAGAAAATTTTCTATATTAAAGTAAAATTAATGTTTTTCAAAGTTCTTAATATATATTTAAATAACAATAATAATAATTATAATAATAATAAAATAAAAAAATATTTAAAAGTAAATTAATAAAAACCTCAATATACAAATAAATAATTTCGGTTTGATCCAACAAAAGTGTTTTTATTTTGTTTGTTTTTTAATTTAATTTATTATTAAATTTTTGAAATAGAAAGAGATAAAAGTAATCAGAAAAAAAAAAAAAAAAAAAAAATAAAATAAAGAAATTTAATGAAAACCTTAAATAGTTATAGTCCTTTTATAAGGTTTAAGTGAGAAATATTATGAAAAATTAAAAATTAAATAAAGTTTTTACGGTTACACAACAATATGATCCTTCTTTATTATTATATACATATATACATATACATGTCTATCTTTATTCATTATTTACCTTATATCCTGTATATGTTAAAATAAATATGAAAATCTATCTTTTTGTTTATTTTCTTATAAAATATGGGTTTTATTTTAATTTTTTATAATAAATAATAATATAATCTTCTTCATTACATTTCTCTGTTTCTGTGAAAGAAATAGGATGAAAATTTGTCATTGAAATAATTTTGGTCTATTATTCTTTTTTCTATATATACATTTGTGTTATTTATTACTTGAATTATACTATTTATATACATAATATCATATGTATGTATGTATTAGAGAAAAAAAAAAATTTTTTTTTGTAAAATTATTCCCAATTTGATTATTAATATGACTGTTGTTGATTATTGTACAAACCCTAAAACAAGGGAAATGTTTTAATTTATCTTTTATTATTAACTGGCCTTTTAAGGGTTTTAAAACAATAACAAGAAAAAGAATGAAAACAAAAAAAAAAAAATAAATAAATAAATAAAAATATAAAATTAATTAGTTTGTGATATTATTTCTTTCTAAGGTATCATTTTTGTAATTAAGTATGTATAGAAAAAAATTTAACTTAATTATATAGGGAAGGGTTTTATTTATATTATGTATGAACAATATGAAAAAGTTTTCTGTTTGTAAGAAAAAAAAAAAAAAAAACAGAAAGTAAAATAAAATATAAAAAAATATTTAACAATAATAAATTAAAAATTATAAAAAAAGGGTTTTTTTTTTTATTAGTATAGGGATTTAATAATAACTCGATCCAAAAATCAAAATTTACAACGTAATATAACGTAGAGTAGCAGCTCAATTTTATAGTGCGTATCCTATTAGAATTTTAACAATGAAATAATATTGAAAATCATTCTTAGCTGACACGTTTAAATTGTTCATGAATCACGATCATTAAATGTATGGCGGCTTCCTTTTTTCTTTTCGCTTGGCCATCAATTTTGCGGTTTAGTTCTTTCTTTTCTCTTCTTTATAAAGAGTATAGGGGGGCCTCGATGACCTAGTGGGTAAGAGTGTATAAAATACGCTGTAAACACCGAGGGAGTATGGGTTTGAATTCCATACATGTCGTAACAGTTATTTTCCCTTACGACATATACAGCCACATCTGAAAGAAATGCATTAAAAAAAAAAAAAAAAGAGTATAGGATATCCACAAAATCGGTTATTAATGCATATTAGAATAAGCTTCTGTTTCTTAAATCATTATTAACAACTCGGGTGGTTAACCATTCGACTGTATAGCTATTGTACTAGATTATCAAACACAAATATTTTAATTTGTGCGGTATCTTATATTCACATTTTATTTATTTATTATATTACGATATTATTTATTTTAGGGTATTAACTATTACGATATAAATTACTAATATTGAATACGATCTGATTTGGATTTGATTAATTTTTATTGGATTGATCAGATAAATGTATTGTTACAAAAGTATATATAATATATCTTATATTGTGCAGCAAATCAAACAAAGACTCAACTTATATTTACTAGAATTTCCATTTAATGGAATTTTGCTTTTAATGAACTGAATTATAATAAAGAACTAATAATAAACTTTTGCAGTTTAACATTTTTAAAACGTTTGAACTTTCATTCAACAAATTTCCTTTTTTTTAAATTTAAAACTTTATTTACCATAATTTAAAGAGTCATCTTTTCATGGAATTTGTACATTTTCAAGGCAAAATGTATCAACGGTAACGGTTAAACTTAAAGAAAATCTTAAAGAAATTAATTTTTATTGGTTCACATATATTGATTTTCATTTTTAATACTTTAGGTTTATAAATTGATTAATTGTTCGCTTAAAGTTTCACTCCCGAATTAAATATTTTCTATTCTCCTTTTTTATTCTTCCTATTTCTTCCTTTTTCTATTCTGTCCAATCTCTATACTCTCCAGTTAATGTACTGGGTTACGAGTCAGGGGTTTTATTCCATTATGTTGGCTACAAAGGGCTAGGTGAGTTTAGTCAGTAAGAAACTGATCCTTCCAATAATAGGATGTTCTTGTTATCTGTGGAAGATTCCCACATTCCATATAGGAAAAACAAAAAAAAAATTGAAAAAGTTTTTTGGTTTTTCGATTTAAATTACGATTCTTCATAATTTGTGCGACACCGAATCGTTAGCATTGAATAAAACAAATTTACACTGTATTGTTCTAAAAGGTTGTCAAAAATCAAAATTTCTCTTAAAATTTACACAATAGTTATGAAAAACTAAAAGAAAAATATTAGCGTTTCAAAAACACAAGTATACCAGCTAAGATGCAGGAAAACTTCTGGAATAATAACTTAAATATTAGATGATGTTAAAAATATGTGAAAAATTTGGAAAATTAAGAAATTTCATTTAAACTATTGTTCATATTTATAATGTTTGTTGTTTTTTTTGAAAAAAATTAAGTTTCAATGTCATTTACAGATTTTTCTTTACGTTCAAACAGAAGCATATAGTTTTATAATATACTGTTAAGATATTTTTCGTTTGCTTGTAAGAAATATTTTTTCATTTGGTATTCTTGGCTTCCAAATTAAATTTTCTATTAATAATTTTATCAAGCGTTATGAATCGAAATTTTATTTTTCTACTAATATATACAAATATTGTTATCTAATTTCTATAAATCTTTTTACTTTTATACTTATTTACACTTCTTTTATCTTTACCAATAAAAATGAATACAATAACTATACTAGTAGTAGATGCATACTTAAAATTTTAATATTTATTACTTAAACATTTTTATTTAAAAGTTAAATTTAATAAAGTTAAAATTTTTTTCTATATTTTCTCTGTAATAAAATAATCGAATATATAAAATAAAATAAAATATTAAATGAATATAAAATGAAATCAAATATAAATAAATTTCTAAGTGTTTCTTAAAGTGAACCAATTAAATTTTTTCCTTTTAATTATTTTTTTTTGTTTTTTTCTTTGTGATTTGTATTATGGTTTCTGTTATAGATAGAGCAAAGAGCAATCACCAGTCAATCTACATCTTTAAATTATATCTAACTGTATAGGTATATATATATATATATATATATATATATATAGAAACTATAGGTATGTCATATCTGTAAATTTTTTTTTTTATTTCTATTTTATTGTACATATATACACATATATGTTATGTATGTTCTACTATAATTTTATCCTTATATTTCCTATATCAAAACTATCATCATCATCATCATCATAGTCATCATATAGTTTTCATTATTTAGATGAAATTGTAGTGTTTATAAGTTTTATTTATTTTTTTTTATCATTTTGTAATTAGAAATTGAAAAAAAAAAAAGAAAAAACCATATCAAGAAAACTTAAAATGTTAGAAAATCGTTCATTTCATTGAGTTTTCTATAGTAGTTTCTCTTCAGATTTTTCTATATAATCATAAAATTGCATTTCCGAATACAACAACAACATGAACAACAATAATAATAAAAAAAAAAAACAATTTTACGAAAAATATATACAGTACATTAAATACCATTTTTCTTTTCTTTAATACTATATGACAGCTTTTGTAATAGAATCTATATATGTATATACAATGATTTTGTATATAAATTACAAAAAAAAACAAAATCCATTTACAAGTAGTACCAGTTTTCTACACAGTTTAAAAAAAAAAATTTTTTTTTATTTATTTATTTGGCGTAATGTAACATGGTCGATCGATTCAATTCGAATTTAATATTATATTTCATTAAAGCTAATAATGGTGACAATAGAAAAAATATTATTATCATTATTATTTAGATAGTGCGGAGTCCTGTTTTGTCCTTTTTATATTCTTTTCATTCTATATTGTCATAATATTTTCATTAACAACAATTTGGGTATGTGCTTTTATACTTTCGTGTAACTGTTCGTACGTACGTGGGCCCATAAACAACATTATTTTCATTAAATCTTTTTTCATTTATTTGTTTGTTTTTTTTTTTTTGTTTGTTGTTTTTTAAAATGTTTTTATACTATAATTAGATATTAGTAGTAGTATAGTTGACCAAGTAAAATAAATTATTTTATTCCGTTTGGTACTTATATTTTTATATTAATTTTAAAATTCTACTATATTCTTAAGATACATACATAGTTATTCACTTATTTACAAGTATATGATATCTGGTCAATTAAATATAACCGTTTTCTTTGACTGTTATGCCAGAAGAAACCATTTGTTAGTTTGATCTCAAAAATGCACTCTTAAATGAAAAATTTTAAATAGCTTTATTTTTTTACAAAAGTTTTTCTTACGAAAAGTCTTTTATATTTCAGATTTATATACAAATTTTAAGATTATTTCTCAATGGCCGATACTCGTTTCAGCATATATTAGATATCAGCTTTTATGCATAATATTAAAAATCGGATACTCTTCTTACAGTTTTTTTTTGGTTGGTTGGATGGTATAAATGGCTGATCCTGTCGATTGAGACAAAGCCTCCAAGCAGTTTATTAGCACCATTTTGGTATCATTTTCCTAACCACAAGGCTTATATTAAAGTTATATTGGATTTAATTTTAGATCCATTCACTACTTTTAAGAACTTTAATATTTCTGCAGGTTGCTTAACTACTAGATCCCTAGAAACTTTGAATTCATGGCTAATTTCAGCGCTGGTGAAATACAGGTGAAAATGTATATTGATTTATTTCTCATTCTATACACCACAACTGCGGTATGATAGATGGAATGAGATACCTAGCCTGGCCGCATGTTCGCCATTTAGGATCTATTGTTACGGATCTATTGTTCTGGCTATGTTTCGTCGATATAATTTTAATAGGATATCTGTTCTTTTATTATTGTAAGTTGGCCAGATTTTAATAGTCATGAGTTAACTTTTTCCACCTTCTATTTGCTACGGATAAAAAGTGGAGAAAGATATGGCTTTTAACACTGTTCAACGTTTTAGCTTTTCTTTATTTAATTTATGAACTATTACTGACAGTTCAGTCATTTACGTAATTCGGGGTTTTGTGGTTATGTATATTCTGTATATTATATAGTGGTTATATTAAAAAGGAAAAGAAAAATAAAACAAAAAAATATACAAGAATATTTTTTAAAAAATCACTAGACGATTTAATATCCAATAATTGAATTTAAGTTGTATACTAAAAGCTCATATTATTCTTCTTCTGAAAATCATTTAAAAGGCATTCTTGCGTTTTATTCCCACTTCATCGGTATATATGATACAAATCAAAAAGATACACTACAATAATAACAATAATTAAAAAAAAAAAAAAATAACAAAAACAAAAACATTGGTCTCTGACTATAGAGGGCTATAAGGAATACTTGTGAACAAACAAGTAATTATTGAAAATTACTTAAAAGTCAATGATTTTACTTATTTTATTTTTCTTAGTTATTTTTTTTTTATTGTTTTTATTGTATAATTTTTCGTCCTTTTTGCAAGGCAATATATTTTCTATTTTCAGTATACATATAAATTTTATTTTTGTAGATTTTTTAATGTTGTTTTCTATGTTTTGAATTTTTTAGTTAATGGTTTTCTTTAAATCAAATATGAAAAATTCAAAGTAAAGGAAAGGGACAGAAAGAGAACGAGAAAATGAAATAGAAAAAGAAAAATTGTGTACTTGAAGAAGTCCAATTTTCTCGGATTTTCAATACTTTTCCCAACGAATTTATGTGCTTTATTTATATTTTCACTTATTTATTTATTTTTTTTTTTTTGTTTATAATGTGATGAAAAAAAAAGTGGTTCAAAAAAAAAAAAATAAAGAAAACATAAAACACCACAATTCAAAGGATGGATAAAGAAATGCGAGATAAATAAAAGAAAGAGAAAGAGTAAAAAAAAAAAAAGAAAAATAAATAAAAATTACAAAATAAAAAAAGAAAAACTTTTATTGCACTTGAATTGATTGGATTGGTTCAGTGATTCATTATTATTGGAAAATGTATAAAATTTAATGGAGAATGAAAGAAAGAGAAAAAGAGATAGAAAGAAAAGTAAAATGAAATAGCTAAAATAAAATAAAAAAAAAAAAAAAAAACTAGAAGTGTTGCATCAGTATCTGAAGTTCTTTTTTTAATTTTTTTATTTTCATTAAAGTTTAGGTATCTGTAAGGGAAATTTAATTGCAATTCACTGTTCGGAAATCTTTGTTTTATAAAAGTAAAATAAAATGAAATGAAAAAAAAAAAAAATAACGGTATTTATTTGCTTTAATTTAATATTTATGGAAATTATTTAAAAATATATTAAAAAGTTTTTTTTTATTTTTTCAGAAAAGTTTTTTTTTTATTTTATTCATTTTTTTATTATGGAATTAAAATTGAAAAAACAAAAAAAAAATAAACAAAACAATTAAAATAAACTCCGAAGGGAATTAAAAAGATTGCAAAATAAATGCAGTATATTTAGGATAGATGAGTTTGAAAGATAAGATTATTGAACAGATAACAGAAATATAAAAGTTAACAACAGAATAAAATTTTGTTTTTCTTTTTGAAAAAAAAAAAAAAAAAACAAAACAAAAACAAAAACAATAATTAAAAATTACTTAGGGGAAAATATTTTATTATGTCAGTAATTATTTAAAGTCAAATTATTCTAAATAAAAGGATTTTATACTTTTGAAGGCTAAATTTAAATTTATAAATTATTAAGAATTATTTTAAATTTAGTATAAATTTTTTAAATTAAAAATATTTGTTTTCATTATGATATTTTTTTATATTTTTTAAGGATTAACTAATAATTAAGATCTATTCATTTCTAAGAAATTTATTAGTATTGTTAGTATAGTATTTTTAGTTGTCTTTAATGGAGTTTTAAATATGAGTTTTTAAGATTACTTACTTTTAATTTATTCGATTTAATGAAAAAAAATTCGAAAATCGAAATTTTAGGCTTATTATATCTAGTACTCAAATTAACTTAAATACAGAAATATCTTAAAATTTAAATATTTTCGCTTTTGGTGGAATAGATTTACAAATAAGAGGAATCGAAAGTTGAATTGATTATAGCTTAAATAATTTGCGAATTTTGAATGGGATGGAAATGACCTGGAAAAAAAAAATATTTGATGGTAAAAAGTTCTAAATTCTTCCAACTAACCAACTCTTATCAAAAATCAAACCAATCATATAGAAATAACTTGATAGATACTTGAATCTTTAATATTCTTACATTATATAAAAACAAATTTAAAAAATTTCATTATGTTATTATTATTTAAAATTTTTTAAATTAAAAAAAAAAAAAACTATTTGAATTTTTCTGCTTAAATTTCATTTCAATATTAACTTTAAATTTTTTTTTTTTTTTAATATTGTGCTATTTCATTCGTATAAAATCCTAAAACTAAATAAAAGTAAATAAATCATAAAGAAATAAAAAACAAAAAAAAAAAAAAAACTAAAATACTACACTGAATTAAATTCATTTGTTTGTAATGTTTGTTCGTTTTTTTTTTTTTTTTTTTTGTAGCTGGAAGAAAAAAATTTTGTAAGACTTAATATTTGTTTTTTACTACAAAAAAAAAACAAATGGAAAAAAAGAAAAAAAAAAACTAATATAAGTAAGAAAATTTCAATTCAATTCAAATATTCAACAGAGGGTAGCAGTAGCAGGCATATTTTGATTTCATTCAATATTAAATTTTCTTTTCATTCATTTCATTTATTATATATATGTAAGTATTATATAATACTTTATATATATGTAAGTATTATATAATATTATATAATACAATTATGTAGATAATATATTGAATACAATCTACCTAATATACATATTATATTATTATATTATGTAATTCAGTTTAATATATACATAAACATACATATCTATATATATATATACCTATATAAAAAGTTTTATAGTAATTTATATAACTACTATATTTACATTTAAAAGTTTCGTTTTTTTTTTAAAGCTTTTTTTTGTTTTGTTTTTTTTGTAAATTTTTGATTGCAAATTAAACTTGAGAACTGATTTTTATAAATAATTCAAAAAAAAAAACAAAAAAAACAACAAACAAAAAAAAAAACGAAGAAAAAATCAAAGACGGAATATAATAATAATGAAAAACTTAATGTACTTATATGTATGTAGATATTTCGCTTTATTTCATTTGAATTTGTAAATTTGCTTTTATTTAATTCAAACACATTCCACAATTTCCTTCATCTAAATTTACCTTCATCGCATTTTTTTTTTTTTCATTTTTCAATTTTTATTTATTTTTTTTTTTTGTTCATTCCAATATTCGATTCAATGTTCTTTTAAAAAAAAAAACAAATTTATTTTTATTTTAATATTTGGGATGATCCGATTCCATGCACCATATTCCATGAATAAAAACAAGAGCATATGTACACAGACTATATACAGAAAAATATCAATATTGAAACATTATATGGCATACACCTGATTATTATATTACTCTTAGAAAAGATGAATTGAAATAAAACAGTCTAGAAGTGGTTTGTTTTTCTTTTAAAATGTATTCTTAGATCTTAGAATATTGTGTATAAAAAATATTTAATATTTTTTTTTGTATACTTATATTATATTGTAGACGTAGAGGTATAAATCCGCATATAAGAAGCAATTACTTTCCCCTTTAAATTAAAATTAAATTATACGTACATCCTTTTGCTAATATATATATATATATAAACAATAATATATATTATATAATTGTATATATTGTATATATATATATATATATAATCTCGTTTGTATGAATATTATATTAATTTTTTTTTTTAAGTTCAAAATAATTTACAATGTAATTCAGACTTAATTTACAAAAAAAAATATAATAAAAAGTATAGAGAGCCTATAATATAATGGTGTTATAAAATACTTAAATACACTCCCACTACTAATTTTTAATCCTTCTATCTCTTTCTTTCATTTTATACAAAAATATATTATGATATATGTATATATATGTACATACAAGATAGAAAATTATATCAATATCATATATTATGTGTAGGTGTACAAATGTATGTTATGTTATCATCTACATATATATATATATATATGTATATAAATATTATGTAATTCTCTTGACTCGATTTTTAACTGTCTTAAGCTACAAACGGGATAAAAAATTAGTATATTATACAGAATAAAAATTTATTTAATTCTAGTCTATACATATATATATATACCTATCCATATATACCTAATGCATACGTATTACATGTAAAACTGTTAAAAAGGAGGAAAGGATACGAAAAAAAAAAAAAAAAATGATAATACAACAAGTATTATAATTTGCTATTCTATGAAATGAAATGTAAGGAAATAAAATTAATAGGTGAAAAATAAAAAAAAAAAAAAATAACAAAAAACAAATAAAATAATAACAAATGGATTTAATTTGACGAATACAATAATAATTTCTTCTTATTTTTTTTTATGTTCGCGTGTGGTAATAAACATACATGTAATAAATGTTGGGAGGATGACGTGTGCTACAGTGTTAGAAGAAAATTTTATATTTGATATTAATGCATTTCAATAGTCTATGTTTTAAGCTCTGTGTTTATATAATATGTAGAGTCATTTTAAGAATTTCAAATTTCTATATTGCGCTACAGCTCAACTACTCTTAACTTTACCGAAACTTTTTCGTCAACTTATGGACATCATTACAAAAGAATTAACTTATTGTATATTGTAAAAATGAGAAATTAAAGTATAGTGTTTTAAAGTATCGGACATATATTGATAAATAGCTTCATTTAAAAAAATACAAAATGATGTGTTAATTTTTTTTTTTAATGCTTGTATTGTAAAATTTTATATAATGGGCTTTGTTTTATTTATTTACTTATATATTTATTAATAGTGCCCCTACGGTATATAATGGCAGAAAAAGAAACGGTGGCAGTCTTTTCTTTCCTTTTGTAGCTCTTTTCCCTTTTGAAATCTTTTTAGATAAAGCAAAACCCATAAAACAATTAAGAAATTAAACTTGATTAGAAAACTCTATTATGGTAATACAAATTGAAATATTCAAATTTTATTTTCACATACTGTACATTCTCATACATAATATGATATCAAATTGTGAACAGACATAACAATTTTTCGCTATTGAATTAAAAAATAAAAATAAAAACTAAAACAAAAAAATACCTATTTTTTGTTTTGTTATACGATTTGAATCCGATTCACAAATATAAAAGTCTAGGAAATGCGATTTTTATATAAAAGGAGTTTCAAAATAACAGAAATAAAATATACGGCGACAATCGAAAATTTTTCGACAATATTTTTTCTAGTTATGAACACATGAATAAAATAAAACAATATTGTGCAAAATGTGGAAAAAATAAAGTTTTATATAAAAAAGAGTAGGTGATAGACAAAAAGAAAGCAATAAAAGTAATAAAAAATCAGTAAGCAGAAATAGAAATAGTATAAAATAGTTTTTATTTTCATAATTCATAAAATGAACCTGAATGGAATTTATATTCTAATATACTTTAATACACATAAAGTATTATAAAAGTAAAATCGAAAAAAAAACAAGGGAGTATTGAAAACCAAAGTTTTTAAAAGTCGCAGATTTTCAAAGTAAAAGAAATAAAAAGAGGGAATTCTGACTACTTTTGCGTCACAATTAGACTTTTAGAATTTTTTATGTAAGAGAACATTGTGCAAAATAAATAGATACTTTCTTAAGTTTTAAATAAACCCTATATATAATTAAGAAAAAGGCCTAGTGGGCATGATCATATAAAATACGCTGTAAACACTGAGGGAGTGTGGGTGCGAATCCCACACACGTCGTAATAGTGAATACGGAATTAGAATAGTGAATAGTGAAGGAAATAGTAAATTGCTCTTTTAAAAAGGGGCCCTTAAAAACGGATAGCTAAATTAATTTTGTTTTAAAATTTCAATCATACTACAAAAGTTCCGGAGATATTGGTTTAACCAAAATTCCATAAAATTATAAAGCTAAAAACTTTATCATAGAATCCTATAACGGCAACGCCATTAAAATATGTTCAAAACAAAAAAAATTTAAAATATAATTTTTCCCATATTTGAATGATTGCGTATAGCTTCATGTAGTGGCACTACCAAAAAAAATAGGTACAGACAGGAACATTAATTTTTTTATGAGAGCTATCCTTGATTAAAATATCTATATCCTTCATCTTAAACAGTGTAAAAGTTTTGTAAACAAATAGCTGGACAAACAGACGTACAGACTGAAATTAATAAACAAATTATTCAAAAAAATTTGAAAAAATGTACTAAAAACTAAAAAAAATTATTCAGTTTTTTTTTATTAAACATGAACAATTTCGAGTTTATTACAATAACCACTTTTAAAGACATTTGAACTTTTTTTCTCTATATAGACATATATTTTAAGATATATGAATATATTTTTTTTATGTTTAAAGATAATTTTTTTTATATATTGTATAATTTAGATTCTTTGAAAAATTTGACATAGGATAAAATGGCAGAAAATATTCTATGGTACAAAGTATCGATTGACAGAATCTGTTTTATTTTCATTTCCTTAACTTTTTAGAAGCAATATAAATGTTTTTTTCTTTCTCTTCTCTGTTTTAAATGTGACTATAATTTCTAAAGTTTTCTACTTTAGATTGAGAATTTTTGAATCCTTGATCGAGATTTTTTCTAATTTTTGTTTAGTGTTTTTTAAATTTCTTACTATAAAGTTATAGTTGTACTCCGTTTGTGACACCATAACGAAGTCGAGCTAGATATACACTCAAGTGTATGAGTCGATTAATCGATTAAGCAATGTACGACGATGCGTCCGCCCGATAATTCAAAAAATAAAGTAGCTATACGATTCTGAAATTTTTACCATGTGACTTTTGTAAAATTGTTATTTCTACTTTCTCGATTTTGATTATGTTCGTATTGATTATGTCCATCTGGCCTCTTCATTCCATTATCACATAATCTTTGAGAACCAAATTAAATTTTCAAAAAAAGATGGTTGTATGTTTCATGGTATTTCCTTTAAAGAATTTTGAGTAAACCAAAGTAAAAATGTAAAATATAAAAAAAAAAAATTACCTGTATTAAAAAGAATTACCTGTATTAAAAAGAATTACCTGTACCTTACTTGTGAATAAGAATGTGTTGTAAGAATCAATTTATCGATTAAAATAAAATAAAATTTTACAATAATATCATTATTCAGAATTATCAATAATTCATTATCCAAAAATTTTTTATCAGTTGAGTTGGGAAATAATTCACAAGTATTCAGGTGACTTAATAAAGTATTAATCAAGTGTAAAAAAAAATGTTTCCTTATTTTGTATACAACATTATATTAATTATCCAGATGTTATCGGAATATCCGGAATGTAAAAACGAATAATTTAAAGATAGTTTCCATATTGTTTTTAATTACAAAGTTTTATATTTTAATCTTTTCTTTTAAATTTAAAATTGAAAATTAAATTCGAATATTTAAGTCAATATAGTTATGACAGTGACAGTTAAAATAATCTTTTGTTGACAGTATAGATATTAAGTTGATCATTATTAAATACTTTCTATTTCATCAGAAGGTCAGAATTTATTATATGATTCATTTTGTGACTGTAGAGAATTTTTTTTTGATAATTTTGAATAACAGTAAAAACTAAAAAAAAAATATGGTATGTCAAAATGTTACATTTTAGATTCTTTCTTTAGTTATTAATAAATTGTGACACTTTTTCGATTTGATATATTTTTTTCTTGAGCAAAAAAAAAAAAAATACTTTTTTAATTTTGATTAAAAAAAAAGGGTACTTCCTAAGTGTTTCCTATTTCCTAAATTTTGTTTATAATTTAATATTAAGAAATAAATTAAAAAAAAACAACAACAATATCAAACAAAATTAATGGTTGTTATATAGAATGAATAGAATATTTAAAAACAACATTAAAAATAAATCATTATATTTTTAGCCAAAATTTATATTTTAAGACAGGTAGGAGTTTCCAAACGAGAAGCATAGTGGATTTCACAGAATTTACATTTTATTTGTCAAGAATTGAATTAAATGCCTATTTTTTTCCTAAGGGAGGTGGGAATATTCCAAAGACACCAAAATTTCCCCCTTGATATTATCATATTCTTACTGACTAAACCCACCTCCCCCTTTAGCCAATATAATGGCATGAAACCCTTAACTGCGAACGCAGTATATTGGCTAGGGAGTAGGGATAGGAAAGGATAGAAAATGGATACGGAAACATTGTATTGGGAGTGGGACTGTAAGGAAACAATGAATCCGCCTATTTACAAGATTATAAAAATTATAAAAATAATAATAAAAAAGAAATATAAAATACTGCACTGCAAATTTAAATTCATGAATAAACACTTCTACCGAAAGGAATTTCGAAAGCTTTAAGTACAAAAACTATAAATAAACCTTTAATAAAATACATACGGACAATGACGAAAAATTATTTTTAATTATCCTTTTACAAGCAACTATCTCGAATTTCGAAAGACGAGATAAAATTTCTGAAACATTTATTTATGTTTTTAATGCTCTACATCATTTTTAAAATTATTTAATACCGCAAAAAAAAAAGCACAATTTTATATGAATTTTCAACTTTGCATTAAACATTTTTTTCAATTCAGTTTATTTTAAGCCAAAAGTTGATATAGATATTAAAAGAGATTTATTGCACCAAATAATAGATGGCGCGTGAATTACTAAAAATATTAGAATTTTGATGAATAGTTTTGCCGCCTAATTATTGGCTTTCATCTTTTTAGCATGAAATATTATCTACTAATTTGTATATTCTAAAAAAAACCCAATATTGTACATTCTTTTAAAAATAATGGTTTAATAATTTGATTACACTCTCAACAAGTTGATTCATTTCTTACTGATATATTTTTGGATTTTGTGTCATTAAATACTGAACGATTTTTTTTTCATTCCTTCCTTATTCACTGCACAATATATTAAATCTACAAATATTATTTTACATATGTATTATTATATACTCGTGTATATATGTATAGAAATGCATTTCTTATAGTATAAAATATACAGCAATAAGGATTTATATATTGCTTGAAGGGTTTATTACCCTTTTGTTTTGTTTTTTTTATATTTCCCGTTATTTTTGTTTTATTTAAATATTACCCCACTTAATATTAAACCAGCCAATTTGAAGAGTTTTTATTTTATTTGGTTTAATTTTTTTCTTTATGTTTATATTTTGTTGTTTTTAGGGAAACGTTAACTTCTTCACTTTTTGAATTTCGGCATAAATTTATATGCTGTTTTTAATTTCGGCAAATGTATGCTGTTTTAATTCATATAACAAAAGTAACAATATTATTAAAGTTGATAAAAAAATGGGCGGATGGTAGGTAGGTAGAATTTAGTATAATTTTTACCATTGACTTTTTGTTTTTTATTTTGAAAATCTTTAATTAAAAAATAATTTTCTTTTTTAAAAGTAATTCCTCTCTGTTTAAATTATTTTTATTTATTGTTAGCATTAGTATATTTGGTAAAATTAAGTGCTGACGTATGTTCTATAAAATTTTTCTCTTTTAAATTACGATAATGTCCTTGAAAAAGAAAAATTAAATAAGGAAACAAAAAGGAGACAATACAGGATACAATTGGCATACGATTCAATGCAATTGTGATATGGAATATATTATGAAATAATATTTTTTTTTGTTGGGGTGAATTTTGATTTGGTTTTTAAGGTTTTTATTATTATGAGATTTTTTTTTGGTTTTTTTTATTATTTTTATATGTGGAACAGATTATTTTCTTTGAAAACTGTGTATAATTAGTGCAATTTATAGTTAAAAATCTAATTTATAGTCATTGCAACACTGATCCAAATTTTAGAACAAAAAAATATTTTTGAAATTATTATTGTAATAAATTTAATTATTTTTAAAAACTAAAAAAAAAACATTTAATTTAGAACGATTTAAACAATTCGTAGCTTATAAAAGTTTTCTCTCAAGTAATGTATATGGAAATTATAAATAAGTTTCTATACTCTATTATTTTTTAAATAAAAGATTTTCTTTATTATTCTTAAACTATAAATATTGATCCCGGTAAAAGTGTAAAAATCGTTGACAAAGTCTAACACTCAAGGAAATCACTTTAACAAGAGAAAAATAAAGCTTCAGAATTCATAGCATATTAATTGACAAGTACTTTATAAAGTAATTGACTGAATACTAAGATTAACGTAGCCGTATCTCACAAATAATTTATTTCGGCAATCTGCTATAGTAAAAATAATAAACGATTTTTTCATCAAAAGAGGTAAAGATATTCTTATGTCTCATGATGATATATTAATTTGTAGTAAAAAGTAGCTCATATACAATTTAATTAAAGAATTGTAAAAGAGTTAAAAAAAAGAAAATTAATTTGGGATTCAAATGAAGGATGCATGTATAAAAATTTAGCAGGATTAAATTGTAAAAGGTTTTGCCAAAGTTCTTGTATTTTAGCACATCATTTATTAACTAATTAAATTTTATTACCTATATTAATAAATTAAAAATTTATTCATTATTTTCTTTTTTCTTTTATCTTTTATCAATAATTTTTAAATAAATATATAAAATTCCATTAAATATATTCAAAAATATTCGAAATTCTTCTACTTTTTTTATGGTAATAAAAAAAAAAAAAAAAATGTACAAAATTTTATTCTGACAATGACAATATTTTCATTATGTAAATTCAATATATTCAATCAAGAAATTTAATCCTAAACTTTTCAAAAAAAAAAAAAACAAATAAAAGATAAAAATAAATAACAAAAAATTAATACAAAAAAAAAAATATAAAAAAAACCCTATAAGATTCTTTCATATAAAATTTTGAACCATATGAGTACCATATAACCAGAGCATATAAGAGAAAAAGAATATATGAATAAAAAAAAAAAAATTGTTTTATTCTTAGAGGAAAATATTGTTTTTTTTTTTTCAATATATATATATTTTTTTCTTCTGATTTTCCTTATATTGGTTACCGCAATATAGAATATATTATAATATCGAACTTTGTTCAATTTTCTAAATTTAACCTATAACCCAAAAAAAAAAAAAAAGTAAAAAAGAACAGAATATGAGCTATTTCCATTCATTCAGCCATTTACCATTTTATATTGGGAAAAAAAAAAAGAAATGAAAGGCCTCAAGCAGTACTGTTTTTTTTTCCTATTTTTTTTTTTTTTTTTTGTGTGGATTCTGTGTGTATTTGTCTGATTCTTTCAACTTTCTTTCAGTTCTTATATTCTTTCTCTTTCTTATATTTTTATCTTTTCTTTTTTTCTTTTTTTTTTAGGACAAATAATATAAAATTTTTATTATAAAAAAAAAAGAAAAAAACCACTATAACATACTATATTTAATATCTTAACTTATATGACATACGTTATAATAATAATATAGAATCCGATACGATCCAATCCAATTCAATTCGAATCCAATCTATAGGTAAGAAAAAAATGAAAAAAAAAAGAAAAAAAGTTGTATAGGTAAGTATATGGGAAGAAAAATTAAAAGAGCAAAAATATATGGAATATATGGAATGTAAAATTTTCATTTTCAATAAAGTTTTTCTTAACAAAAACAGAAAAAACAAAAAAAAATAAATGTTTTATATTTTCGAAGAAAAATTTTTTTTTCCTTTTTATTTTATGTACATAAGTTCATATATTTTTCATTCACTAACACATACATAAGTATTCAAAAAATTATATAAACATTGTATATTTATTATCTTTTTTTATAATTTTTTTTTTTTTTTTTTTATAAAATATTCTCTTAAGCTCTAAAAAAAAAATTTTTAAATGAATATTATTGTTCTTATTAAAGAAGATTAATTTATCAATAGGTTTGTCTCTCTATTTAAAAATCCTAAAAAAGGAATTGTATATTAAACTTTATCAAGATGAGTTTTTGGTAATTAATAAGTATAGTATGGCCAAAGGGTTGAGAGGAGAGCATGACTTAAAAAATAATATATTAAAAATGACTGAGATGAGAATATAATCCAATATTAAGATTAAGAAATTTATTGATGAACAAAGATAGCTAGTGCGTTTTCTAGTCCTTAATAATTATATGATTAAATAATGCTAGGGAGCTTTTAATATAAATAAAAAGAGGGCATTTTTTTCAAAATTTTCTTTTCAGCTAATCAGATAAGTTTAAAAATTATAAGTTAAGTTTTACATGCCATTTTTCTACATCAAAATTTCGAATATTAATACATAATATGTTTTAATCTAAATAAATGATACAAAAAAAAAAAAATTCTATAATTTCACTATATTTATTTATTTAAAAGAAATTTGTTATATTTGTACGTCTATTTTAAAACGCCATATCCCTTAATACTTCATTATTACGGTTAATATTTTGTCAACGATTCCCAGCTTCAAAATATAATTATAATTATACATGTACATACTTATATTATGTGGTCATAAAGGTGACTTTATTTCATTAATTTTATTTGGTTTTAATAATTATTCTTTCAATTAATTAAAGATGCTTAAAAATTTCTCACGATTTGTACTCGTGCACCCTCACTAAACACTTTATGTACTTAATATCCTTCGACACTCAGCTTTACTGTAATCATAGTAAAACTGAATTCCAAATAAAAAAAAATTGCATATTTATAGGATACCAATTAATTGTATAACAAAATTGAATCATTTACAGTAAATGAAAAACAAATTTCATAAACTCATATGCAAAATAATACATATATATCCATATATACATATTATATAATTCTACTGTAGTTACTGTTATTTTAATAACGATAATATAATAATATATTATTCTTAAAATATTTATTCAATGTATCCTTTGAGATAAATATTTTGCGTGTTTGACTTTTAACTTATTGTTTTCTTATTTTAAGTTATTTTTCATCACTTCTTGATTCACTCATATAAAAAAACAAAAAACAATAACAGAAGAAAAATAAACTGTCACTTTTATTGTTATGTGATTCATCAGTTACGGTATATTTTGTATACGGTATATTTTGAAAAATAATAATAAAAAAATCAGAAAATGAAAAAAAAAAAAGAAATTTCCTTCATACATTTTTTTTTTTTCATATATATTTTTATATGTTTTTGTCATTTTGTTGTTTTTATATTTTTTTTCCCCGTTTTATATTTAATAACAGTACTAATATATTCATTCTGATCGGCTTTGTTTTTCTCTTTCATTTTTCTTTCTTATATATTTTTTTTTCTTCTCTTTCATTATTATGTGATAAGATTTAATCCAGTGAGTTAAGTTCAAGAAGTTTAAACAAAATGTTACTAACAATATGAGTTATTTTTTTTTGTTTGTTTTTGTTTTTTGTTTTTTTTTTTTTTTTTAGGGTTAAATTTATGTAAATAATAAACATATGGTACATTATAATATAGAATGTATGTACGTATATACATATATGAAAAATATGAAATGAACAATACCTGTCAACAAAACTTTAAAAGTTTTCATTATTATTTATGCATGTGTGTGTGTATATATATTATATAATATTTATAATAAATTTATAATGCAGATATTTTTGTTTATAAATAATAATAAAATGATACAAAATTTATAAGAAAACAATGTAATTGTATTGGTATTATATAATAAAATAAAAGTTATTTTTAAATATGTGAAAATTTAGATAAGTTAAGATTATTAAAAAAAATTGAATATAATAATATTTATATATTGATTATAATAAATAGATTGTATATAAGTGTTATCTTAATACTTAAATCAACTTAAATAAAATATAAAACAATAATTTTTATTATAGGATATATTTGAATTTTCCTTCAGGATCTTTCCAAATTATTTTTATTTATTTATTTCACCTTTTCTAGAATACCTTTAGATGTACAATATAATAAACATAGGTCTAAGAATTATAACTAATAGTTTTTTAAACATATCAAAACATCATATACAAAAGATTCTTTGTACTTCTATCCCATATAGAATATTTATTTTACCTTTTATTTATACCTTTTTAACATAAGTGTCATCTGACCAATGATATTAATTTGTCGGCCTTTCAATAAAAAGGTTATCGATTCAAATCTCCAGGTAATATTGTTTTTTATATCTAATAGTACTACGTAGTTTTTATCGAAATATAAAAAAAAAATAGTATGTTAATGTGATATTACTGAAAACAATAATTCAAGAAGCAGAAACTTTAGCGAATATAAATAAAAAACAAAAAAATTCTAAGTTCAAATTCAATTTTTTTATTGAAAAAGTAAAATTTGAGTTCAAGCTCGGTTTTATGTATTTGATCCTTTGTATTTACAACGAAACAAAGAAGTTAAAAGGGGGGAAAAAAAATTAAGGACTTATATTTTAAATTGGTATTTCTTTTAACACATTGTACGTCAAGTCATTTTTACAAAAATTTTCGTGAAGTTCAAGATCTAAAATTTCATTGTATTTTCATATGTATATATGCGTATTATTAATTTTTTTAAAGTCATTCATATTTAAATATTCAGATTGATGATAGATGACGATGTTATAAATCTTATTGTAACTGAAACCAATATATACATGTTGACCGAGCTATACTAACAATATCACAAACACAACCCTGCAAAACCGGTTCACTAAATGTACTTCCATCAATTCCAATGAAATTGAAAAACTTTTTCATATGATGTTGTTAGTGGGTTTTGCAAAACTGAACTCAATTGCTAATTATTGCCAAGTCAAAGGTATGACAAGCAGAGTGTTCCAACTACTGTAATGTCGAGAAATCTTATGTATTTGTATTATGCAAATTTTATTTTGTATGATGGATTTCAGTAATAATGCAGTTTTCTAAATGAAGAAAGAATGTTGCATTCTTGTATGTCGATAATTTTTACACCAGTTTGGAAAAAGATTTCTTTGGAAACAAAATTCATGTCGTCGGCACTTTTATAGAATACGAATGAGATATATCTAAAGTGAAACAATTCCGTCATTCATATTTGAATATCGTGCTTCCATATGAAATTTTAGTGTCATTCAAATATGAATGACGTGGCATGCAGGACGTGTTATATGAGTATTAATTTCTATTATCGGCTTTATAAAAAAGTATCCACTTGTTAGAAGAAAGACAACTTTCACTATCTTTGACAAATCGGATGTATTCAGATGAAATTATAAAGGCTGCAAAAATATGTTTTTCAAATTAATATTTTAGGATTTTGAGATTGTCCAAACGATTGAGATTTATTATTTATAATATTGTTAATGGAAATTTTATATTTTATCACTTTTTGCACTATTTTAACATAATATGTGCAAATTTTTGCAAACATTTTTTGATTTTATTAAAAAAATATTAAATTTAACATTTAAAGTTTTTTTAAATTTTATTATCATAGGATAGTTTTAAAAATTGTTTAATTTTAAAGATTTGTATGATTTTAATATTAATCATTTTTAATAGTTCAATAGTTTCAGATTTCAATTTGAAAAAAGTATTTGGCATTAGAAACGTTAACAACTCTTTATTATTTATTATAAATAGATATGAATAAATATTAAATTAAATAAAAAATTAAAAAAAATATTAAAATTATATAAAAATATTTAAATAAATTTTAAAAAAATATTTTTACTCACAACTCAGCGGAAATAAAAATAATATGAAAAATGAAATTTTCTTTCTGGAAACACATTATAAATATTATAATATGAAATTTTTTTTAAACTGTTCAATACCTGAAAAATAAAAAATAAAGTTCTTATTAATAAAGATAAATTAATGTATAAAAGAATGTAATTAAAAATGAAGATTTATACTGACATATTATAATCTTTTGTTTTTTTTTATATTTAAAACCACAAAATTAATTTTTTAGATTTTAAAGTGAAAATCTTAATGGGAAATATTTTCATAATTAGAGTTTTTTTTTGTAATTTTGGACAAACTATAGTAAAGGTTTTAAATCTAGTCGTAATAAACATCATTTTTATATTATTTTTAAAAAGGAGCGTGTCATATGGCTGTATTTTATTACATTAGTTATTAGAGTTACTTACAAAATCAGGGCTCACATGATTTGTTTAGCAGAAAATTTTAGAGTTGGTTACAAAATTAGAGTTTTAATAATATGTTTAGCAGGGTTTGAGGGTGGCAACCATGTTTTGTTGTTGAAAAATGTATATAAAACATATATGAAACATAAGAGGAATTTTAGAGTTTTTTTTCAAAATCAGGGTTTCAATAAATTGTTTAGCGAATGTTTTGCGGGCAGAATTCTTCGATATTTCTTTGTTGTTGAAATATGTGTAAATCATATAATAAAACAGATATGATTTTAGAGTTGGTTGCAAATGAAATCCAGTCAAATGCAATATAGATAAATAAAATACAGTAAAATGAAATACAGGCAAAAGAATATACAGGGTCAAGTGACATAGAGTCAAATTTATATTAATATTTGCCTTAAATCAGTATTATATATATATATATATCAAAATTCTTGTACAATTTAGAAAAATTGAATTAAATAATAATTGAATAATTTATATAACTGGTAAAAATTTGATGTATATAAAAATGAAGGAAATATTTCCTGCTAATTAAAAATAAAAAGGCTATTAAAATTCTAATATGGAAATTTTTTCAAGGTTTTTTTTTCCATAATAACATTAGAAAACTGAACAATAACATAGAGATAATTTAAAAGTGAAAAATAATATTTAAATAAATTTTGCAGACAGTAAGGAATTTGAGAAAACCGCTCGTAAAATAATTCTAAAATTCTTAGATTGAATTGCCCTACTACGAAATATCATTGAAAATATTCTATACATGTACTCTGTTTTTAATTGACACATTTTCGAAAATAAGATTAAAAAATAAAGATTAACAATCTTCTGTTTTTCGTATATTTTTCAAAAAAAATCTGCTTATATTATTAGGTTTACTCTGTACGTCCGTTCGTCTAGCTGTGTCGTCTAGGAAATTTTGGTTTAAGAAATAATTTATTTTCTTTTGGATTAAAGTCCATTGCACTTTTAAAAAACCTTCGTTTTACATTCGGAAAATTATTTTAGATATTGAATATTTATATATCCATAAAATATTCCAATATTCTATTTAAAAGCTAATTTATACATTAAAGATATTAATTTTGTATAAAAGCGAATTTAATTTTAAAACAATACTATTAACAAAATAGTTGTAAATGTTTGCATAACTTAAAATTTCCTTGTCACAACATAAAACTTTAAGCTGGCGGTTTTTTAGTGTAGAGTGTGTATACAATCAATTTTTGTATATACCATCCATTTTAACCACTAAAACAAAATCAAAAATACACATTTTGCAAATATATAATATTTATCTGTAGATAAAATATATATGTATATATTATATACAGATTTATTTTTATTTTATTGTCATTTTTGGTTTTTTTTTATTTAAATTTAACTTAAATCATGATACAACAATATGCAATTACCGTAAAAAATTGTAATGAAAAGCAAATGCAGATTTAAATATTTTTATAAAAAAAAAACTATAAAATTGTTATAGTAAAAGGATTTCAATTAATTTTCTAAAGTGACATTTTTATTTCCTTGATTTTCATTTTGGATATAAAACCTTTAATCGCGTGCTTCATTTTGTTTACGAAAATAGTTTTTAGTCTTAAACCATTCTTTTTTTTTTTATAATTTTTTGGTTTTCTCTTTTTTTTTTCCCCTACTAAAAAATATTTTTCGCGGAAATTATATAATATGTAAATGCAAAATAAAGAAATAAATCCTTTAGAAAAAAAACAAAAAACAAAAATGTAACTCTTTTAGAAGTATCTGCATGGTAAAAATATTTTAAAATATTGAAACCACAAATCCAAATCTAAAAATAGAAAAAGAAAAAACGTATTTTAAATGTAACTGCTACTCATTGAAAATCAATATTTTCATTTAAAGTGAAAAATAATAATAAAAATACAATTTGTATCTATAGATATCTATATAATAATATGTATATTTATCTAATCGTATTGGGGTATTTTTTTAAACTAATTTTAAATATTTAATATTTAAAGAATTAGAAAACATAATATATTCTCAAGGGTTTTTTTTTGTTTAGATATTTTATAGTGATTTGGTATGATAAATAGCTCCTTCTTCTCAACTATAGTTCAACTTTCACTCCAAATAGCATTTATACGAGATCTCTTAAAAATTTAATGTTCAGTTTTATTATTATTTTATATTATCAGTCTGTGTAACGCAAATTATAATTCAAAAATAGAATTGGTAAGTAACAAAAAAAGTTATTCTAGTAAAAAATACAAGAATATTTCGTTTCAAATCGGATTATTCTTGAAAATTGTATGGAAATTGCAACAATATAATATTCCTTTTCCAATTAATGCTAAATGCAATATACGAAGATAGTTCGAAGATATTATAATAAATTTACCATTATTGCCATTTGTGGCATCTTAGAGAAGACGAGATAGATATGAAAAGGATATATATTCTAACTCGGGATAGAATTTGAAAATTAATGTGACACCATAAAGGAGACGAGATATGGTAATGGTATATGTATTATATTTTTGTTTTATTAATATAAGTTCGAATGACGAGGGATTCGAATAGCTTTCCTACAATATTATGAGCGTTTATTTATATGAGCATGACCCAGTGTCTATATAAGCTGGGGTATTTGAAATTTTCTGAAAAGAAGTTAAGTTTTATGCCAACGACTTCGATCAAATTTGATTAATCTAAACCATATCCTTTTTACATAGACTCATACTCGAAACCAAGCTGTACATTTGTATTAAAGTACCCTTCCTAAATTTTGGTTTTAAAAGAACATGGTTTCCGGATGTTAAAGTTTCACATCCAAAAACGATTATTTCATTTTAATGACAAAAATTTCTGTAAACTTTGGTTGCGTTCGAGGAGTTGTATACGCTATGGGTTCGAGTAGTTATAACTCCAATATTTAAGAAAATATATTTCAGAACTTAATTACATCAGATATCATAAAGTTTCCATAAGATGATTAACTTTTATGAAAAGAATATATATTATATTAGTGCGTTATCCTTGAGTTCTGTGTTGTTAATTACACACATTAATATTGTTAATAGAGGTGGCAAACAACCATTAATCAAGTTGGTTGCACTCTATAGTTTTGCGTTCAGTAAAAACTTGTATCTTTATTGTCATTAATTTCGTTGAAACTGAAAAGTAATGTAACATTTTTGAAAGATTGCAAAGTTAATTAAAAGTTTTAATTTTCTAATATTAAATATTATTTTATTCAGTTGTCCTATTTTTGTCTTTCATTTCTTTGTTCGACACAAGCATTTTTTTTCTTTTCTTAAGGAAGTTCGCAATCTTCAAAAAACACCAAAAATATTCCCCTTGGTAATGTCTCATTCTAACTGACGAAATCCACCTTCCTCTTTAGTTAATATAATGGGATATGAAACCTGAAACTCTTAACTGCTAATTTTGGAGCTTTTAAAGAGTTTCCCTTTTTTAAATTTCAAAATTAAAAATAATAAAAAGACACTGGACTGTAATAAGAAATTTAAGGGAATTGTATAAATCATTACTGCGATTCATGTATATGTTTAATATATTTTATAGTTCAAAGATTGATAGAGTATATTATAATTTATTATAATGAAAACAATTTTAATTTATAATTAATATTGATTTCAATAAATTTTATAAATATTTTATAATACCTATGTAGAGATGTTATATAAAAAAAAAATTTTTTTTCAAAAAATTTATTATTTTCTATGTAAAAATAAATCTTTTCCAATTTAAATTAATGCTGTAAACTGCAAAAGTATCATAATTTTTCTTTTATATTTAGATTTGTTTTTTTTTTTAATTTGAAAAACTAAAAAAAAAAAAAAAAATAGAAAATAAAAAAAATAAAAAATGAAAAACAATAAAAAATCACTTTAAAAACTAAGTGAATCTTCAATAAAATATTATTTGATGAAAGTATTATTATTATTATATGTAAGTAATAAATGTACCCTAAAAAGTAGACAAGAAAGTGAAAAGAAATCATTATAATCTTTTTAAATTAAAATGTTATAAAAGGAAAAAAAACTTAAAAACTATATGAGAAAAAAAAAAAATAAAAATAAAAATTTTATAATTGAATGCAGCAAGTTATAATAAATTTTTTCTTTTACTTTCTTTTCCTCTTTTTTTTTTTTTCAAATATTTTCTTTGCCAAGTTTTAATTTAATGGAAAAAGCCAAGTGTATTCTTTATTTTATAAAAAAAAAAAAAAAAAATGAAAAATATTATCGAAATATTACTAATAAATTATTTTCAAAAGCATCAAAAAATAAAAAAAAAAAAAAAAAATATATTAAATTTGAATATTATTGAAAATAAAATGAAAATTGTTCCATAAATTGTATGTTTTATTTTTGAATATAAAAAAACTAAAGTTTAAATTAATGGATTTTATGCTAAAAATCTATTTTGATTTTTAAAAATAATTTAAAAACTAAAATTAATAAATATATTTTTAATTGCATTTTTATTGAAATTTACAGTATATTTATTTTAAGTATAGGCATTAAAATAAATTGTATTTTATATTATTTTGTATTATTTTTTGGATATAGTTTTATATTTGAGAAAGTTAACAATAAATAAAAAAAAAAAATATTGAAAGTATTTCCAGAGAATTAATTTCTCTACAAAAAAAACTAAGTCGATTTTTGATAAGAAAATCGGATATCAAAACTTATGTTGGAGTTTTTTCGTTGACAAGATAATTTAAAAGGGTTCTATTTCGTTATATTTGGTTAGGTATTTAAAATATATGATTAGACTATCAA
This sequence comes from Poecilobothrus nobilitatus, assembly GCA_947095535.1. NCBI lineage: Eukaryota > Metazoa > Arthropoda > Insecta > Diptera > Dolichopodidae > Poecilobothrus > Poecilobothrus nobilitatus. The sequence continues at coordinate 30,974,816 of OX352773.1, read as the reverse complement.
GCATAGAATGATAATAGTAAACTATGATTAATCGTTTTGACTTTGTAGATGACTAGAAGCTGCTATAGTGGAGCTGCTTTCAATTATTACCTCATATATGAAAGTATTATGTACTATAACTGAATATTTTGGTTGTTCATGATTTTGTTATTGTTAGCAAAACGGTAATAATAATAAACGAATTCATTATTCTCTTACAATCCTACTCTTCAATTCAAATTTTCCGTATCACTGCCGACTAAACATATTATCTAACCAATTTACTACGTTGGCAGTTCATCCCATTACATTAACTAAAGGGAGGCGACTAGGTGAGTTTATTTAATAAGAATCAAACATTATCAAGATAATAGTCTTGATATCTTTAAAAGATGAGGTGGGAATCTTTAAAAACAAAAAACAAGTAAAACATTTATTCTAATTTTTTTATTGATACGTATCTATAATATATTATATATTATAGTATCATTTCTATAATAATGGGAGTTAGAATAATATCATATATGATTAAATTAATTTGTGAAATCCATGTCTTAAAATTTCTGTGGTTTATTGTTCTTTCATAATTTTATGTTGCAACAAGAAATTTTCATATAATTAAAGGTTATTAATAATTTCAAGAGAAATAAAGTTATGAAAAACTTTTATTTAAAAATTAATGACAAAAGTTACGTATTGCATACTTTGAGGCTTGAATTTCTAATAAACTTTTTATATACTTTTATACTTATTTTTTTTTTTTTTTGCTTAAAATTACGCTTTTTTTTAGGTTTAATTAATCAATAATCTATTTTTGTAAAACAAAAATTATTCATTTGTTAGGATCTCCTATTCGGAATTTTAACACTAATATCTATATCTTAAAAATTATATCACTTTAATTCCTCAGACAGAATAGATTCAGACATTCAAGAAAAAAATAAGGAAAATATATAAATTTTTTTAAAACTTAAATCATCATCTACAATGTATCTTGTCTACAATACAAATCCACTTTAGAAACATTTTAAAGACAATTATTTGGTCTTTAGAAATTTTCATTTCAACAACACAAATTATTTCAAATTTTCCAAAACGATCTGAAAAAAACTTTTCCAAAACGGATTATTATAAAAGTTTGTTTTTTTTTTTAAACTACAACAAAAAAATTAATATTAATAATACAATAAAAAAAAAAAGGAAATACATTTTTTTAATTCACACCTGAACAACAAAAAGAAAATGTTAATTAAAATCAATTTGAATAAAATATTAATCGTAAACTTTATGTTTTGTTCATTAAAAAAATTTTTTTGTTATTTTAAAAACAAACAATTAAAAAAGTTATTTTTTTCCAAATGAATAGAAATTGTATTGATTTTTTCATTTTACTTTTTTTTTTGTTTAGATTTTCAAATAACTTGAAGAATTATTAAGCACATTTTTTCATTATTTGCTGATTAAATTGAAATTTAAAGCGTAAAAAACTAAAGTTTCTTAAACATTTTCCTATTAAACAAAAAAATGGGAAAAATAAAACAAAAAAATGGGAAAAATAAAACAAAAAAAGGAAAAGACAAAAAAAAAAAAAACTACATAGTGAGAAGTATATTAGAAAAATTTTTCGTTGTTACGAGGACTTGACATGAATTTCAAAATATCCAGAACAAAGACAAAAAAAAAAAAAAAATAGAATTTAAACACTGCTATAAACAAATTTTAAATAAAACAAAAAAATTTAAATGAAAATCAATAAATTCTTTTGAAAGTTTCATTTGTTTTTTTTTTATTTTCAATAATAAAAATGGCTCCTATGGATAATCTCTATTATGAAATAAAAGGAAAAAAAAAGGACAGATAATATACAATAACAATTATTGTAATAATTTATATAACTGTAACTGTAAATAGAGAAAATCACACAATATAGATTTACTTATAACGAAAAGAATTTTTCATTTTCTCAATAAATAACTGTTTTCTCATAAAATTTTCTTTGAATTTTTTTTCCCCCAATACGGTAATTTATCCTTTGAATAGGTGAACTGTACTACTAACTATTAATTTGAATATTTGTTTTTTTTTTTTTGTTTTTATTTTCAAATTCCATTTATTTCCGTTTTTAGTCAAAAATTCATTGAATTGCCCTTGAAAGATGTTTTTGTTTCGAATCAAAAGCTGAAAAAAAAAAATATCGAAAATTCGATATTCGAAAATTTTTTTATTTGAATTGCTGTTTATTTGTTATACTGAACATTTTGATTGACAGTTTTGTTGGGTTATTATTTTATACTTTTAACTTTTTTTTAATTGTCTTGAAATAAAAAATGGTTTTTTTTTTTTTTTATTACTAATATTATTAAAATTTTTATTATTGTTGTTATTGTTATTATTATTTTTATTATTTTCATACTACACTCCCTTTTTACTATTAAATTTGTAATATTTTTTTTTTGTTTGTTAATTGGTTTTTATTTTTGAATGACATTTTCCTAATTTTGTTCAGAAATCTGTTCACCTTTTTTGTTTGTAAATTTATTTTGTATTGTTGCTTGTTGTTGTTTTTTTTTTTTGTTGGTGGGATAAATAAAATATAATAGTAACAAAAACTGAACAAAAATAAAAATATAAAGTCATTGTGAATTAATTTAAAAAGTTATAAAAGTATAACAATATAATTTTTAAATTAGTTTAATAAAGGAGACAACATTTTTACATACTTTTTTTTTTTTTTTTGCGAAATTTTGGGTATTTGAAATAGAAAATGGCGGCAAAAAAAAAAAAAAAGGATTTTAACATAATAATTTTAAATTTACATTTAAAAACAAACTAGGTATAGATTTATGAATAAAATCTTTTTGTGTTCTCTGATCTGTTATTCCATTTTATTTTTATTATTCCACAGTATATATAATTTTGGAACGGTGACATAAAGCCATACGAATTAAGACCATAATGGCTTTAATACACATCCAATAGCGAAATAAACTAATATCACCGATTTTATCGTGCATGGCTTTATTTTTCATTCAAATATGAAATAAAGTCATATCGTTTTCTAAGACCTACGAATTAAAGTCATGTAAGTATTTATAAATGAAGACATAAATATACTTTGCGCAAATAATTAGGAAAAATATTAGCCTTGGTTACAAAATTAGGTTTTCAATAATCTGTTAGGTGAGATTTTGGGAGCACCATGTACCAACCCCCATTATATGTTTAAATATACGTAAGATAAATAATTTGGAGGAATTTTATAGTTGGTTACAAAATTAGAGTCTTATGCCTTTTATAGAATATTTTATAAATATATATACATATGATATTCTTAATTCGGAGGGATTTTGCAGTTGTAGTAAAAATCAAGGTGCTCCCTTCATCCAAAATATTTATATATATCTTTGTGCGAGATTCTGAATTAGGAGAGATTTTGGAGGTCGATTCAAAATCAGAACTGTCTCCTTTTCAAGAATATGCATATTTATGTTAATTTATAGATTCCGAATTTAGAGAGATTTTATAATTGGTTACAAAATCAGAGGGTTATCCTTTTGTTTCAAAATATGTACATATGGTGGGCGGACAAAATGTTGCTAGAAGTGATTTTAAAGTTGGATTTAAAGTCAGTGTTAAATATACGCTTTGTACGGAATATTTGAGGGTTTTTAAAATTGGATTCAAAATCAGGGTATTCCCTTTTACTAAAATATTACCAATTAAATTTAAATTAATTGTCGCGACATTTTTTCCGGCGTAATTTTCTCCCAGAACAGTACATAATATATATGTACATATATGTACATTTAACTAAAATTGAAGAAAAAATAATGATAATTATTATTGTTTTCAAAATTTAAATTACAACTTCTATTTGAATAAAATAGATTTTATTACTTTTATTTGAAAAATATAGGTTTTAAAAAGGAAATAAAGCTATATATGACCTTATTTTTCAATTATATGAGAATTACAGCCATTATGGTGTTAATTCGTATGGCTTTAATTCACAGCGTCATAATTTTATTGTAAACGATTCCAATCAATCTTTAAAGTCCTATAGAATTATGGCGCCGTAAAGTAATATAATTTATCATTCAACTATTAAAATTACGATTGTCTATAAAGATTGAGTTTATCATGAAAAATGTGGGTTCAATAAAAATGAAAGAAAAAAATAATCGTATTACTTCAGTAAAATATTTACTATTTTCAGTTAATTTAGGTAATCGAACATATTTTTACAACAGAATTCAATTTAAGAAATTATCACTTTCGTTTACCATTTCCAAATTATGTAACAATTGTAACCCGTAGGATAAACATAAACATACATTCTGATATACGTATACTTTTATAAAATGTTAAATAACTTTAAAAGTTTGTCTATGACTTGAAATTTGTTTGTAATGTTTTTTATGCTGAAATTCCTTAATGCGAATGAAGGAATGAATGATCAAATTTTAATTATTAGTTATGGGTGGAATTACCCATACCCACCGTTTCCTTTTTAAATTAAATATTTAAAATAGTTTTTTTTTGTTTTTAATTAAATCGGGGCAATCAAAGTTATTTGTTTTGTTTTTTTCTGGTACAAAAGCTTATCATTTAATAATTTCTTTCCTCCATGATTCATTCAAAAGTTAAAAACAAACATAACATTCATAATCATCTTTATTAAGAAAATTTATTTGTTTTTTTTTTATTTTTATTTTGAGGCTAAAAAATCATTAAACTTATTATTAAATTGTCCTAGTTTATATAATTTTTGGTATTTTGATTCAAAGCCCTTCAGTGTCTTTCTTATTTAGCAATTTAATATTCTTTTTTTTTTTTGTCTTTATGAGATTTATTTTTTTTCCCCTTCAGTATATTTTTGTACTTGTTATTAAATAATTTGAAAACGTGTTTGAATGAAAAGATCCTTCTATACTCAATGTACTTGACATGATTTTTATTTTTATGTGTTTTACTTTAAAAAGCATAACTCCAAAAAAAAAAAAAAGTGTTACAATTGATAAAAGACTATTGACAGAAACACGTATTATCCATCCCTCTGTAAATCGTGCATACATGAATAGTACCTAGCATTAACAGTTATTGTTGTATGTAATATAGTGCTGAAAAGGTTTCGAGAACATTTTCTTTTTTTTAATTTTTTTTTTTTTATTATTATATGTATGTATAAAAGATGAATAAAACCATATAATGATGTGTTATGTTTGTTTGGTTTGTTAAGGATCCAATCTACAATGATGTAATTTGTGTCTTGTTTTTTTTTTTTCCTTTAGTTTTAGTTCATCTTATTTCAAAATGTACGAGTACATATTATAGTATGGTATATCATACCACCTAATATACTGTTATCATTTATTCATTGTATAAATGTTTTTGTTTTTATTTATTTTCTATGATTCTAGTCAGTCATTCTATCCTTTTTATTTTCCATCTCATTTTGTACATCTTGAATGTTTATTGTAATAATAAAATTCCAAACTGTGTAAATGACAACTTGTTTAGTTGCCTGCAAGACATTTCTGGTTGTTCGTAAATGAATGAAAAAGATAAGAGGGAGAAAAAAAATAGAAAAAAAAAAAAGGATGAACAATATGAAAACACAAATAAATACTTTACAGCAATAAAAAAATAATATATATAATAATAATAAAAAAAAAAAAAAAAAATATCCTCCTACATTTTTATCTCTATATAATGATTCTTCTTACAAACAAAATATACGATATGTTGATGATGATGGCGATGACGATGACGACGATGACGACTACGCCGACGACGACGACTGTAAATTTAAATTCCCTATAATTTTTTTATGTTGCCTATATATTTTTTATTTCTTATTTTAACTTATAACTCTTTTTATTTTTATTGTTTTTTGTTTTTTCATTTCAACTTAATGTTTTTTATTCATTTCATCATTTTTAAAAAATATATCTTGACATGGTATTAGAATGTTATTGTGCATATACGAATCAAATAAAAACATTATATTATATAATTTTGTTCTATGTAGATTTAGGACCTTATGAAATTACATGTACATATATTTTTACATAAATATAATATAACTGTTTCATAAATTAATATATATATATATATATATCTTAAAATGACATACATATATATAGAAACTCTCAAGTTTTCTTTTTTTTTTCTTCTCATATCATAAACAATTCTGTTTTATATTATTCGTGTCCTTTTGAATTAAATACGTGTTTGTACATTTGTATCAACAATATAAGTTTAATTAAAACTCATAGTTTGAGAAATGACGTGTCTATCTTTTAAAAACATTGTTCCAACCATTTTGATTAATGATTCATTTTCCTAATAATTTGTTAGTTTTTTTTTTTTTGTTTTTTGGTCAGTAAATTTAAACTTGATAATTAAATACATACATATATACATGTATATAATGAATAATATTATATGTTTCACTTAATTAACCTGCAGTATATAAGTGGATCTAATTTATCGACTTAAAGATGTAAATATAATATAGTTAAAATTTTATGATAGAAGAGTACGTTTAGAAATTGTCTAAATTTTTGAAAAAAATAGAAAGGACGATAGTCTTCAATATGTTTTAGACGCTTCAATCTACATATACGATAGTTTTTAATCTTTTTTTTGAATTTGAATTTAATAATGAAATTTTCCGAAAGAAAAATTTAAAGTAGAAACGATACTATTAGGTATATTAAAACTATATACTAATCTTTAATATTGAATTTTAAAAAAAAAAAAAATAAAAGAAAAAAGAGAAAAATAACGAGACAAAGGCAATGTGATATTGTAACCAAATTTTTAATTTAATCACTCTGTAATATCATGTAGCGCCATCTGACTTAAAAAATTACAAACATTTGATTTTTTTTATTTTTTTGAAGAATATATTAAGTATATAAGAGTACATAAACTATTATATGAAAAATCACGTATATGTATGTATGTATATATAAATTTATATTATTATATACATGCATGACATGTAACGACACTCATATGTTACGTTGGTGCAATCTATCCAAATGATGGTGTTTTCTTTAGTATATATACTCTATTCGTTTATTTTTTCTTTTTCTGCATTCATATTTTTTTTTTTTTTTTGTTTTTATTTTTGTTTTATTTTGCTTCTCTCAACTGATGTTCAGTTACATTAAGAATATGAACTTTAACTTATTTTAGCAATTGGTTCAACAATGATGCAAAAAAAAAAAAAAAACCAAAATAAAAGGAAAACAAAAAAAAATTAAAGGTCATATAAAATAAAATAAAATTATCTTAAGAAAGACATAAAGAATATCAAATAAATTATAAGAATATAAATAAAAAATAAAAAAAAAAAAAAAAAAACAAAACAAAAATATACATAAAAATCGTTTTCTATTTGTCAAGAACCTAACATAAATATAACTGTTATGGTTAGCATCTTAGTTATTTGTTTTTTTTTTTTCGTTTCTGACTGAGCTGAAATACTTAAAGGGAATAAAGCATAAAAAAAAAAAAAAAAAAATGTTTCAATTTTGTTACATATAAGTATGAAAATAAAAAAAATTTTCGTTGTGATTTGAATAAAGATAATTCGTTTGTAATATAAATACGGTTTATTGTTTATTATTTGAATATTGACAGATAAAAATCTTTGTTTATTGGGATTTTAAGGTAACAACTAAAATTTTTTATTCGTTTTATTAGGGCTTTAAGACAAGAACTGGCCATAGATGAATATAGTTAAGTTTTTACATTCACATGCAGGATTTGAACTTATTTCCGAAATTCAGGAATTCTGGTGCTAGTTTTATTAATTAAGTATCCTTAGAAGTTCGAGCTGTCATATAATATAAGATATTAGTAAAAATTGTTTATATGGCATTTAGTATTTTGTGTTTTGCCTTTTAAAAGTTTGAAAATTAAATTTTTTTTTTTAATAATTATTTAATGGTGAAAATAGTTTTTACATAGTTTACTATTCTCTAATATTACTCTAATAGTCTTCTATATACCTACACCTTGTTCATAAACTTATACAACATTTCATTATCTTTTCTTTTAATTCTTAACTTGTTTTTCAAAATGTAACAGTAAATTTAATTAAAACTATTTTTTTTTTTTTTTGTTTTTTTAACTTATTTTTTTGTAAAAAATATATAAACGCATACATATACGTATATACATATAACTTGAAGCTGACCAGACCAACTATATAATGTATTTTTTTTTTTTCTTTTTACTCCTTGTTTTTCTATGTATATGTGTCCCTTCGGAATACAAATCTAAAATTGTGATGACAACACGGCGATGTGATGACATCGGACTTTGGGAGTTGTCCTAGAAAATTCTTAGTGTTTTGATAAATTTTATTTTGCAAAAAGAAAAAAAAAAAAAACACAATAATAAAAATAAACGGAAAAAAAAAAATGAGAAAAGTAATTTTTTATTTTGACTTTTCTTGCCTTCAACTTTTCGAAAGAATTAAAGATTAAAAATTCAATTTTATGGTTTATTTTGTTTCTATTTTTGTTTTTATTTTTTTTATTTTTTTTTTTTTGAAGAAAGAAATACCCTTGGGATGTTATCTTTTCATTCGTTTGGTTTTTTTTTTAGATATGGTATATAGTAGTAGCAGAAGATATGGTGGCTGGTTATGAATATTATGAATATTGTTGATGCAATAAGGTTAGTTTTTTTATATTTTTGCTATTTTTAATTATTTTAAAACTATATAAATGTTATATATATATACATACTAACATATATGATCATAAAAATATAACTGTAACTATGTATGTATGTATATGTATAAGTGTAGGTTTATATTTATTAACAATGGTTAACAAAGACAAAAGTTGAACAGTCATAATTAATATTGTAATATAATTAAAATATACTTTTATTTTTTTTTTAATATACCTTGTCACTAATTCCATTAAGAGAACAGAGGTTTATTTTGCAGACAGGAGAGAATGTTTTTTTTTATTTTTTATTTTCAAATTCAGAAATTAATGGTTTCTACCTATATTTATTAGCATTAGAAGAAGAAACAAGTCACAAAACTAAATATTAATGAAGAGAGACAACCAACTTCCAACAATTTTTCCAAAAAAAAAACATACCCTACATGTTCCCATATTTTCAAGTGACGTAATAAAAGTTAATAATAAATAATAAAGTAAAAAAGTTTTTTTGGGGAGCATATAAATATATATATGTATATGTATGTATGTATGCATGTGAACATTGTATTACGAATAAAATTTTGCATTTTAAATCATAATAAAATGTTTTAAAAATAAAAAAAAACATTGAAGCAATTGAAAATTAAACAAATTAACAACATTGCAGACAATAAAAATATAATAAACGCCTTTATTTCAAAACAAAATTAGGTATATAAATCTTAAAACCGTGAAACTCAAAAAAAAAAAAAAAAAAAAACAACTAAAGAATAAATATCTTGCAAAAAAAAAAAAAAACTCGCTGAAAATCTTAACTTAAATTAGCGAATATATAGAGGAAAAAGAAAAAGGTGAAAATAATCTTTGAAGAGATTTAAAAAAAAAAAAGGTGCAATAAATTTGAATTTATTTTAGTAATTGTCTTTTTCTTTCTCTTTTTTTTATTTAATTTTTATTTAGTTTTTTTTTTTTCGTTTTTTTTTTTTAATTTAATTGCATTCAGAGAAGTACCAAGTAATCATTAATGTAATGTAACAGCTGCTTTCATTATTATACTTTATCTTTAAAGTTGGACAGTATAAGTTGATATTTTTTTTTTTTTTTTTTTGTTTTAAAGTTATTCTATAAAAATTGTTACACCGCATTTCAATGCTGTGGTATATATACTTGTATCTATATATATATATACAAAAACATATTATAATATATAATTTTATACAAACGGAAACTTAAATTTTTCTCCGAACACTACAGATATACTTTTCTTAAATAATTAAAGAAATGAAAAGATTTAAACACTTTACCTTTTTTTTTTACAATTTCGTATACACAGTCTAGGAAAAGTATTAGAATCGTAAAAATAACTTTGAAATTTTAATATTTTAGATCTTTTTGAATATGACAAAAAAATATTTTCTTTTTTTCGGACAAGAAAATGTATGAGTATTTATGAATCTGTATTTAAATACGATTCAGGAAGGTCAGAGAAGTAAAGAACAAACTTTAACTTAGATAATTGAAATTAAACATCCCATCCCCTTTGTAAGATTAACTTATATTTTATTGGGCGTATATTTTCATTGCGTACCAAGTAACTGACAGAGGAAGTACAAAAACAGTTATAAAGCACAGTTACACAGTTACATTACAAAAAACAGTTATAAAGCGTAATAATTTAAATACGATATTTTGTTTAGGTAAATGTAGGTAAAATGTAGGTAAGATAAAAGCAACTTTTAAATCTTTATTTTCCTAATAATTTCTGGAGAAATCTGACAATACTTTTTTTTATATAAAAGTATTTTGTTCTTGGTGTAACTTCTACTTTTCACAATCCAGATTACTCTGCAGTTCTAAGTATCTAGTTCATAGTATTATGTATTTTATATTATAGTATACATGAGAAAGTAAAGTGGAAAAAATCTTAATTTATTTTCTGAAAAAAAAAAATAAAATAAAAATTTAACTGATAAAAAAATTAATAAATATTTTATATATGCATGAATATAAACAGTTATATTGAGTTTTTGTATCTTTTCACAGATAATATTATTATGGAAAATATAAAGAAAATAAAAACAGAAATAGAACGTATTTTATTAAATTAAAAACTTAAGAAAACAGTTGGTTAATGTTTAATTGTTTACTATAAGGTGATTTCTTTTACAGATTTTAATAACAAAAATATTTTGGCATGAAATTTAAATTGAGTTTTAAATAGGAAACTACGTTTATGAAACCGTTTTTTTTTTAAATCAACTTTCCTATAGTAATAAAACAATAAGAAAAAGCAAATAATCTCTATAGAAAATAGTAATGTATTTAATTTTGGTTTTTCATTTCCTTTTTTAGTCCTACAAGAAGTATAAGGCATTCAGAAGTCGCTCAATATTCATCAATAAGCTAAATTTCTTTTTAATCAAATGCATATGATATTTGTTAATCTGTTGTCATGTATCTATTTTTTATTTAATTTATGCATATTACGATATTAATTATTACGATATAAATAATTTATATAACGTGAATAACATTTTAACTCAAAAGGCCGGCAATTTAATCAGTACGCCATTATTTAAATGATCTGATTAATTTTATATTTATATAGTAAATATATTTTTTAAGTATTTGATATTATTCTATGTGCAGCATAAGTTTTATATATGTATGTATATATTTATTATTACTTATATAGGCAGGCACATATATGATTTATATCAATATTAATTTAGTAATATAATAAAATTTTGCTTCAAACTTAAAGATAAAGAAGTAAAAAATAAAGATAATTTCTATAATATTATGTTATAGTCTATGATAGCCAAGCCATAACCTAAAAATTTTTTTTTTTTTTTCTAATTAAATTTGAAATATTTTCTTTCTTTTCTGTCTGATTATCAAATTAAATTTATATAAACCAAAAAAGAAAATAATTTTCCTTTATGTTGATTATAATCTATTATGATATTAATTAGTCTTGTATGTTTATATATCCGTACAATTAAAAGCTTCTATTTCTATACACATGACAAAATTATATTTTTTGCTTCCACCCTCTTCGTTTCATTTTTCTTTTATCATTTCTTTAAAAAATTTAGAATCAGTGGTATGGATATACACCTAATTTCTTCACCTATATCAGATTAGAAACATGTGGTACATACTGTAAAAAAGATTTTTCGATGTCTAATGAAATGAAGCCTATATACTTCATAATATGAAGGTAATGCCTTTTTTTTATTCATAAACTGATAGGTATTTGCTACTAATACTTGTACATGTCTAAAAGTTACTAGGTACTAATAGACACTAATTGTTAAAGTAAAAGTATTCGCTTTGTTTTATTCATATTTAAAATATTCTAAATTCCATAAGCTATACTTTCAAATCTATATCTTAATCTACTTCCGCCCCTTTGCATTCTATTGTTGATAAAAATTAAAATTAGAAAAAAAAAAATTATTCGACAACAAGTTCAATTTAATTTCCTGATACATATTATTATCTTTTTTTTTTTTTAATTAATTCAAACTTAATTAGATGTAGTGATTTAATAACTATTATTACATACTCTATTTATTTAATGCTATAACAAAGATACACACATACATACATACATAATAACATTTTTTTTTATACATACACTTTATTTGATTTTGTGATGTAATTTCATAACAAGACATAAACAATTAAGCTTTAATCATTTGTATAAGTTATATACTTATAATTTTGTACATAAATAGAGAAACTATGTACTATATTGTACATACATCACATTAGTAGACACTAATCTAACATCATTCATTTTAAAAGCTGTTAAACTTAATTGTAAAAAGTGCAATTCAATTTAAAACATAAATATTTAGACCGCCCAATGATTTTTAACATGAAATTGCAATTTTTACGCAAAAAAAAAAAAAATAAATAAATAAATAAATAAATAAAAAAGTAAAAATAAAATATTTTTTCTGAGAAAAACTCCATTAATAAACTTTTATAGTTTTTTTTTTCTTTTATTGTTTTTATTAAAATGTCGTATGGTATTGATAATAATAGTTTCATAACCTTCTTTCTCTTTCTTTTGAATACAATTCATATACTACTGACTGTTTGATTGTTTTGGAAGAAAATGGAAAAAAAAAAAAAAAAAACATATATATAAAAAAAAAGCAAACACAAGAGGAACGAATGTATTAAATAATATAATTTTAAAATTTCATTTGGTTTTTATTTATTTTTTTTGAGTTCGCACTCGCAGTACTTATGTACGGTACATACGAGAGTGAGTATGAATGTAGAGAGTTTCCAAAATGCGGAAACAAAATACAGAAGAAAGAAAAAAAAAACACAAAACAAAACTTTCAAATCATTAATCTTTCGCGACGCGGAACTAAATGAAAAAAAAAAAAACAAATGAAACAAAAAAATGGAAAAATTATTGTATACGAAAAAAAAAGAAAAGTTTTTCTGTTAAAGTTTTCATTTTTTTTTTTTTTATTTTTTATTTTTTATTTTTTTGGTTTTTGTTTTTGCTGAATAACTAACGCCAGATTTTATAACGTTTATGTTATAGAAAAGGAGTATAATGCAACAAATGTAATATCCATGAAGCGGCAGCAGCAATGATAATTACAATTTTTTTGATCTTTGAACAAAATATTTACAAAAAACCAAAAAAAAAAAAAAACAAAACAGATTAAATAAAAGTTAAAATTAAATTCATGATTTTTAATAATATGTATGTAAGTATATAAAAATGATTGCATTTGTCGTATAATAGCAAAAAATAATAAAATATATTATTGAAGTGCTACTGTTTAGGCATAACAAATGAATTAAAACTACAAAAAAAAAAAGAAAAAAAAAACACACAAATAGTATACAGAGAAAAATAATAGTATACAAGTAAAAGATTATGCATATTGATTATTTTTTTTTTTTTCAATTTTCATTTTTGTACAATAAGTCAATAATATCGAATTTATATAAAACTTCTTAAAAGAATACGTTTTAATGGAACACCTCCTGTAAAAAAAAATCGCTCATCACTATCTTCAATGATGTCTAACCTAAAAACCAGACGAGAGACAGTACTATGTAGCAAGATAGTGCAGAAATACATGAACATTTTTGACAATACTATTACATTTTTTCAACTATCTTCTCCACTGTCTTGACATTTTTCTAGCCACCATGTAATTGAGATAGTGACACTTCGAACATTTAAAAATGGTGACAAATGGAAAATTACATTCATGCCAAATAAATTTTTTACGGTTGTTTTATTTTTAATTTGATATTTTGTTTGTTTCTATTTTAAACATGAAATATTTTGAAAGAATATAAAATAAACTTGAAAAATTTTGATGAAATGTCTTGATAATAAAAATGCCACATACGTCACACAGACAGTAATTTATGACATTTTGTATTACACAATACACATTCGAAATAGTATCTAATAATGTCTGGTCTGGCTACCATGTAATGTAATCATATAATTTTTGATCAAAAGTTGAAGGTAACAAATTTCATAAAAAATTACATGAGAAAATGCGAAGTATGCAATTAATTTGGAACTCTGGTTATTCCCCTTCGGTTTAACCAAAACATTTAATATATAGGCTAAACAAGACACAAGAAATTTGCGCGTCTCTATTACAAAAAGTAAATGAAAACTAAATAAATTAATATATTTCAAACTGCACATAAGTGACAACAAATGAAAATTTTGATTCAAGCCATAATCTGGCTATAAATTGAACAACGGAACTTTGATATTAAATATAAACATTGTTTTTTTTTTTTGTTTCATTGGTGAAAACTAAGAATCACCAAAAAACTTTAACATCGACTCTAACTCACTAAACCAATCAGTCTTTGAAAACTCTTAAAACTGATCTGAAAAACTAACCAGTTATTTTGCGACATAATCTAAAGTGTATATGAAAAATATTAAAATAAATATGAAACGATTGGTAACTCTATAATATTAGATTTGTATTTTATTTATGTCAGTTTTTTTATTTTTTTTTATTTTTTGTTGAATCTAAAGTGTTAATATTTAACGGTTTTTTTTTTTTATGTTTTTAAGTTAAAAAATCGCATTTTAAAGATTTATATTATATAACAACAAATTTATATACATATATATTTTTTTTATACAATAAAATAATTCGCGTTTATTATCCTTGATGTTAAAAATATATTTTGCAGTTTTGTATTTGTTTTTTTTTTTTCTGTTCTTTATTTTTTATTTAAAACATTATTCAAGTTTTTTTTTTTTATTTTTATAGTTATTTAAGTTTGTTTCTTGTCTCTTTCTAAAGATTTACTGAACTATATTATAAAAAAAGGTAGAAAAAAAAAAACTGGAAAGAAAGAGATAAAGAAAACAGCACAGGTTGAACCAAAAACAAAAAAAAAAAAAGTTAAATTATATATATATTTTTTTTTGTCTTCATTGAAAATTAAAACCACCCCAGGAATTAAAATTGGAGACACATCACAGTTCATCATGAAATTTTCATTTTTATTTTATATTATAGTTTTTTTTTTGTTTTTTTTTAAATGGTTTACCATTCATTCCTTTTTTGTTTAAGACTGGAATGAAATGGAAGTATGTATGTATGTTTTTTTTTTTTTTTTTGAAGATTATTTCACACTTTTCAAAATTTTAAACTTTAATTTTCTTGATTTTTTATTTTTTGTTTTTTTTTTTTTTGAAAATTCCTTTAAAATCCGCTAAAGTTCACAGTGAATTAAAAGTTTTTGTTTTTATTTTATTTTTAATATTTATAATGAAAGAAAAAAACTTTTTGTTTAATTTATTTTTTATATATTTTTTTTTTTTTTTTCATTTTTTGTTAATTTACAATTTTTTTGAATGATCTTTTTCTTTAATTATTTTGTTTATTTTTTAATTTTTTTTTTTTTAGTTCAAGTTGCTTTTATTTTAATATATCAAAAATTGAAATTTTTTTTTATTTTTATGCCAAAAATTTTGACAAGGGTAGAAAAACAATAGAGCGAATTTAGAAGCGGTTTATGATGATCTTAAAAATAAGTTGGAATTTTTTTTTTTTGTATATCATTGAAGAAAGTTGAAAATTTTCTATTGAGAATTCAGATGGAGAACAAAATTTGTTTTAGATATAGAAGTTGAACGTTTTCACATATATAGCGACATGCCAATTAATAGGAAAAATCGATGTATAAAGAAGACCAAAATAGATAAAAAGGAATATATACTAAATAAAAGGAATAGAAAGGAAAGGTTTTTAAAGAAGCTAAGGGGTTTAATTTTTACGGAATAATGATACTGATATAACACAGATGAATGATGGTATATTACAAGCAGGTAATATCATTACTGCTAAAAATAAAGTACTTATAATTGATATTATACAAGTCAACATACATAATAATAGCTGTTAAAGCATTAGAAGTATAATGAAAAACCAATTCTAAATTATTTGAATAATGTCAGTAATTAAAAAGATTTTTAATTTTAATGAATACTTATTAACAAAAAAAAAAAAAAAAGGGGGAATAAAATAAAATTACAATTTATAATTATTAAAGAAGTTTAACTTTATAATAATTTAAAAATATTTTAACATTTAACTTTTACAAATGACTTGCTGTTTAAAATTAACGAATATTTTTCTATTTCTATAAAAAACATTAAATGATAAATATTTTTACCCCGTTATTATTTCCTTTTCATGTATCTATAACTTAGGAAAAATCTTATGAAAAATATTTTTGTTTTTTTTTGTTTTCTTATCTGTTGGTTTTTGTTTTATTTTTCTATTTTATACTTTTTCTAAAACAAAAATAAGGATTCTTAGAAATTTTCTATAGGGTTGCCCGGAAAAAAAAAACAATAATTAATATGAAAAGTAAAAAATAAGTCAAATTGCTGGTAATTTTTCATCCAAATATAATTTTCTGTATAATTTTTAAAGAATTTCCAAAATAATCATTAAAACAAAAATATTCAGTTTTCATAAATATTGGAACCTCATTTTATTCTAAAGAAGCATAATTGAAATTTTGGATTTTCATCATTAGAATCATCAATTGAACATACATAATATAGATATAAATATAAAATATATACTTAGTCATATAAAAGAGTTTTGATGATATTTTAAATATGTTTTAACGTTTACAATAATATACTTTTTTTACTTTAAGTAAACTTTTTTTTACTTTAAGTGAATATTTTTTAGTTGAGGTGAAGTCATTTTTACTTTAAATCGAGACCTTTTTTTATTTTAAAGGAGAACATTTTGAATATATTTAATTGAAAAATCTTTTTTTCAGTAATTTATGTTATAAAAATATTTAATATAGATATTTTTAATTTATATAATGCATATACATAGATTTGGACCTGGTATTTTGGATCTGATATTTATGTATATGCATATATGTATATATATACATGTATTATATACATATTATATACATATACATATATGTATTTTTTTACTTTAACTTTTATAACAAATGTCTTCACTTAAAGTAAAAAATTTGTTCACATTAAGTAAAAAATCTTTACTTAAAGTAAAAATGTTTCCACTTACAGAAAACATGTATTAAGTTAAACCATATGAAATGTATATTATGAAGTTTCAAAATCGATATTTCGTTATCTATTTCAATTTTTCACACTTAAATCAACATTTAACAGTTATTGTAATACAATAACTTTAAGATATCAAATATTCAATCAACAAAATTCTTTCTTATTCAATATTTAATTTTATTCTTTTAAAAATGTTATTAAATAAATGCATTTAAATTCTGATTGATAGATTAAATTGATATTACAATAATTTTATTTAATTCTTAACATTGCATAAATTAATAGATATCTTAATATCATTAAACTAACGGTATTTCCTCTTTGTTTTTAATGTTATACATTTTAAGATGTAGGCTATATGTATTATGTACATATACATGTATACATATATTAAATTCTATAGTATATTTCTCTATCACGAAATCTTTATATTTTATTCCAACATTCCATATACATATATACGAGTATATATATATATATATATATATATATATATAGAAATATGCATATTCATTAATTAATGTATATCTATAAATATAATATAACAATAATAATTTATAATATATACCTATTTACATAAATATAATATATAATTATAATTTACATAGAAAATACTGATGAATCTAAAGATACAATTTTTAAAATAAAAAATATCATTCACTCCACTCTAAATGTAAACATATAATATATTTTTAATTCATAAAATTTTTATATTTGGGTGACTTCTTTTGTCTGCATAAAATATTTTCTTTTTTTTTTTTTTTTTTTTGGTTTCTCTCTCTTTTAATTTTACTTTCCTTTCTAATGTATTTTAATTTTTTTTTATTTTTGTTATATTTTGTATTTTGAATAATTTTTACATGATGGTTCCTGACATTCATGAAAATTTATAAATTGCAAAAATAAACAGAAAACAAAAAAAAAAACAAAAATTTAAAAAAATAAAAAAGAGAAAAAAAAAAATAAAAATATGAAGGACTTTTTTGTGGAAAAGTTTTTTATAACTTTCTTACTTTTATTTTTAGTTTTTTTTTTAAATTTTTTTTTACTATAAAACTACTTACTGTACTGTATAACTGTAAAAAATTAGTTTGTTAAATAAGAACAGAATAAAAAACTAAAAAAACAAAAAAAAAAAAATTATAAATGTATATATATAAATTCATCATAAAGAGAAATCAGGAGAAAAAAAGTGAAACAGAAATGAAAAATATAATCTTGATGAATTTCAATTATTTGTAAGTGATGAAAGGAACAATTACCTATCAAAGAACGAAACAGTTCTTTTTATTTTTCTTTTTCTTTTTTTTTTCATTTTTTATGTTTTTTTTTTTTGTATTAAAATAATGAAAATAACTGTAACTGTATCTGTAAAAATGAAATGAAAAGGGAAAAATTTAATTTAGGGGTTTTCCCTATTTTTATATTTTCTTTTACTTTATAGCAATGATTTAATTTAAAATATTATGACTATTATTTTGATTTAAAAAAAAAAAAAAAAAGAAAAAAGAAAACAAGATTGAAAGTAATAATGTTCAACTTTAAGAGTGTATATTTTAAAACATTTGATAGATATGTACTTGTTTTTTTTTTTATACAATATGTAGTTTTTAATATATGTATGTATGTAAAATATATATGTATGTTAAATGTGTATGTATGTTTGATATGAAAATATTAAATGATTGGCTTTTTAGATTTTTAATTGGGATTCAATTCTTTTAATATATGACATATTGACATTTTATTAATAAAATGTTTAGAAATAAAAATTGTAATCTGTGATCGATGATAACTACTCACTTTTTCGATATTTGAGTAAATCTCATTGCAAAAAAAAAAAAAACACTTTTTATTATAACTTATTAAAGAATTTCGATTATTTGTGAAGTCACACTTAGGAATATTAATTTAACTTTTGAAACTATCAATTAATTTACAAAAAAAAAAAAAAAAAAAACAAAACACAAAAACTAATGAATTTAAACTTAATTTTCATGTATTTAAAAAAAAATTTACAAAAAATATTTTTTATTATTTAATTTTTATAGAAAATAAATAAATATTATTTTTAAGATGTCATTGTTTTAAAAACTGTTGCTAAAACTTTTGCTATTGTATTTGAATCCATTGTACATCCTTTATATGCCTCAGCACAATCAACTGAATTTATACGTTTTCCATTTTCTAATGCTTCTTTTATTGCGGTACCATCTAACATATATTCAACAATATCATTTTTAGCTAATGAATGTATAAATTGATCAATTTGATCTTGTGTACCATGTAATAGATTAGTTTCAGTTGAACGTACATATGTACAAACAGCACGTTGCATACAGCTAGTTGAATCAATATTATGTTTTGCTAAAACATCATCTAATCTAGTCATTGCTGTACCCAATGTATTTGAATCAAATGAATCACCTTCACTTCTACCATAATTTTGTCCACTATAATAACTACCCGTATTGAAAATACTTAAAATTTTTGGTATTAAAAGAAATGCACCTAATCCAATTATTGAACCGATAACAACACCAGCTAAATCAATTTTTGGTGGACTATAACTACCTACACCAGTTCCATATGTATTTAAACCACCACCATAACCAGTTGAATATCCTAAACGTTCAATACGATCTTTAATATTAATATTTTCGGCAGTGATCGGTTCTGGTAATTCTTTTGAATAATTTTGCATATTACGTTGTAGTTGTTGTTGTGGTAGTTGTTGTTGTTGTTGTGGTAGTTGTTGTTGTTGTTGCCATTTTGTATCTAATCCTTGTTTTTGACTATGATGTGTTACTGCAGCAACAGTAAAAGTAAATAAAAGTACAAATTTCAAAGAAAATATTAAAATTTCCATTTTTCCTTTTTAAGTTTATTTTTTTTTTTTTGTTTTTTAGATTTGCGGTTTTTTCTTTTTCTTTTTTAGACGGATTACTTTTAGATTAACTAACGGTATAAATGTATCAACGAAACTAACTGATTTTGATGAATTGCATGTGGCTTTATAAATCCAAAAAATTTCGGTTACACTTACTTGGCTTTAAACAATAAGGATTATATATTTGAATTGAAAATAAAATGATTACTTATATGTTTTTCTTTTTTTTTTTTGGGTTTTTAAGCAATACATTACAGCATTTTGATAGATAGAAAAGTATAATTTCCCCATTTTCATTTAATGATGTTTCAAAGTTTGTTTTTTTTTAAGTAAATATAATAACAGTAAAGTAATAACGATAAAAAATGACAAAGAATTTTTAAAAAACGATTGTCAAAAACAATTATTTTCACTATTTACCTAGAAAATATTACATTATTCTTTTATTTGTTTGGGGAGGCGGTAAAGGAAGGAGCTTACAATAATATGTAATAAAAATAAATATATGAATATGATTCAGGTGTAAAAATTTCTTATCATGTTTTTGATTGAAATCTATCAGTTGATAGGCAATTTTGAAATTTGTTCAAAAACAATTCAATGACTTTTTTTCTTGTTTTTATGTTAACGGCAAAGTGTTGTTGATTAAGAAAAATTATTGAATTTAAGTTAAAGTTAAAAGTAAAGTGGAATATAAAATGGAACAATAAAAGGTGTAGTAATCTGTAGTTATATGAGAAAGAGTGAATTAGTTAGTCGCAATTATTAGTAGCACTTCTTTCAAAAAATTCTTCAAGTAAAATTAGTCTTTTTATTTGAACCTTCAAAATAATTGGAAGAAAACAATAATCTGGAAGCATTTAAAATGCTTATTATGCTTATTAAAATGCTTAATCAAAAAATAGATAAACAAAAATATCTTAGTTTTCGGCATAAAAGTTTCACAGAGGAGTAAATCTTAATCTAAAATTACTTACAAACATAAAATCTAGTAATCTAGTATTGCATATTTTAGTCATGTAATTCGGGTTTAAAAACCTAACGAACTTATTTGGCTTATATTCTGGCCAAAAAAGGCAAAACAGGATAGAATTATTTGATAGAAAAACGGGTGTCATCACTTCAACATCGTTAACCGAGCCAGTATATATAAAATGTTATGGATAACTAATATAACCAGCAACAAATTTTAGGGCTATGCTCTTAATACATTATGTAAAGGACAAGAGACTATAAAAGAAATATATAGAATATATTTTAATCAAGATTTTATATCAGGTTCAAAATATACATTTGCCGTTAACATTTCAAATTTTCCAAAAAAAAAAAAAAAAATTTTAAAGGAAATAAGAAAACGATAGAAAGATAGAAAAAATAGAAAAGAAAAAGAAAAAAAAATTAAGTGGGTAAAATTAAT